>CAXIVR010000004.1:115059348-115404348 GCA_964035755.1 Teleogryllus oceanicus | reverse complement strand
TCGTAGTCCTTGACAGCATGAGCAAAATCTAAAAATGTACAAGTCTAACGTATTTACATCTAGAATAATCTAAACTAAAATCGGAAAATGCTTTCTAATTAACATAATAATGTAGTAAAAGACAAAAATTGATTAAGTCTGATATTTTGGTGAAAATAATTAATTCATAAAATATTATGAAAACTTCTTGACATTATACTATTAAAAAGTAGTTTCGCGGTGAGAACATATCGAAAGGTTTTATTTTCTAAGTGATCAATTCAGATAAGGAGATAAGAAAAAATCCAAAAAATCGAACCACCAGCGCACACTCTAATTACTGTTTAAAACACGTATAACCTTCATTGCGTATAGAAAACATAATTTTCAGATGCAAGCTGGGCAAAAAAATTATTTTCGCCCAAGATCTATACATATACAAATACACGTGTGAATGTTTATATCGGAAAACTACGTATGTATTCGAACTGTTCCAGAAGCGACAGGAATCAATACGAAGTACTCCCGCAAAGGTCCGAAAAACCAACTTGACGGCGCGCGCGCGACCTTACGTGATATAAAACAATACAGAAACGACATGTATACGACTCGTAAGCCTCTTGCATACATATATAGTGGTGTGTGTGTGTGTGTGTGTGTGTGTGTGTGTGTGTGTAAAAGTAATGCCCAGAAATTGCCTTCGATCGGAATTCATGCAAAAAAACTCAGAGTGCGACGGGTTTGTGATAATCACTGCTCTACGAAAACTTGCATTGTGTGACGTGAGCTACCACAAATACTTTCAAATAGACAACAAATAATGCTGGAAATCTTTCTGCGGACGACCGAACCTCAGACGTGTTAAGTTCACATAGTAACCCTTACACTACGAAAACGTCGCGTGTTTTAATATTCGCGCGCGTTCTAGGAGCCACATTTGTTATTCAATACTGAAATGTGCGAAAATGCCAAGAAACTGTTTCCGCCCGGGATCTAACCGGGGACCCTGCGCGCGTTAGGCGCCGGAAAAAACCACTACTCTATGGAAACTCCTGTTTTTTGCCATGTGAGTCACCGGTAATCAAATTCGAATGTTTGATAAATGCAATATATAAATAAATAACAAATACTTGATATTTTAATGGTTATTGAAATAACTATAACAATTGTCAAGGTAAATTAGGGAGACTTAGAAAGAAATTACTAGTTAGTTTCAGTTATTTCAGCTTAGCGAATTATGAAGTTTGCTGTGGGTCTTTGGAAAATGAGATTTAGTTCTGTTTTAGTTTATCTCGTTTACCTACAGGAAGTTTGTTTTTGCTAGTCATGCTGGAAGTGAATCATGGAAATATGTGGATGACATTTTTTATAAGTTTTTCAAGGGGCTATTGATAGTCCTTTTTTAATTTCAATTGTGTGGGACAAACAATGCAAATGACCATCTGGAATAATGTATTAGTTCAAAAAGAATGGTAGTAGAAATATTATTAATATTAAAATATTATTTGAAAGAACTGAAGAAATGTTACACAGTTAACTCGTTAACACAATTTTTAAGAGACTGAAATAATCGGTTTTCATGTTATAAAAATTCATGTTAGATTTATACCTCATTACTACGTTTATAACCTCATTACTACGTTTCTTTTGTAGGACGCAAATTTTGTTCGTTTGACGACGAATTTCATGCCGAGTTCCACCTAACGCAGGTTCTCTGCACAATTGTTGATGAATTGGAGTATACTAGTTTTGTGATGTGGGGTTTAATTTGTTGGGTGTGAGATTAGCACTAGCGCTGGTAATGAGAAGCGTTGAAAGTAAGCATTTCGGTTATGACATATGTTCAACATATTTTAGTGACGTGTGTTTGAGACGCACACGGATGTTTTAGATTGATCGCAATGACGAATACATCAGGCTTCTTACTGATACTGTTCTCTAGGTTTGAACCTTTCTTTACAACATTTCAAAGGGAAAGAGAAGCAGTATAAGAATTTGTTACAATAATTTAAAAAATGTTTGGCTCATCAATGTTACCTCTCCTCAACTAGACAAATAGACCAGAGCGGTCTAGCTTCATAGCAGGTGAGATGGCTCAGGGCATCACTGCAGTCACTCTGACCGGGAGGTCCTGGGGTTTGCGTCCCGACGGTAGTAGAATTTTCGACACTACCAAGATAGCTAAGTCGAGTTCTGTCGCAGTCTGGAGGAGAATACTAACGGTCGACTGCTCTGATCGGTAGTTTTCCGTCGTCTTTTAGTCGGTAGTTTACCGATTTCCGTAGTCAATGCCAGGCGGATATTGGAGCAGTACCCTAAAAACGAGCCACGAATCGCGCGCGATCTTTCCTTCCCATTCCTTGTCCAATTCTCAAACAATTAAACTTACATGAACTACACTACCACACATGCTGGGAGACCGGTCGGGGGCTTAGAGCTTTTCCCGGATGGGGTAGTGCTCCGCTGGTGGGAGACACTTGGTTGAGAAAACCTCGCTAGCCGACAGTAGGCCGGCGATGGATCTCGCTATCCTGCGGGGTAAGATCACCGCCATCTTCTGACCAAAACATGCACTACACGTACGAGACAAATTATCTTAGCCAGTCACACATCCGGAATCACTAGTAATCAATTATATTCTCTCTTTTGGTAATCATGTAATGAAATCATATAAATGATGCTAATCATTGAGATATCTTTCAGCAACTGACATTAAGAGAACTTTAACAATCATTAGACTTGTTATTAGTCATTGAAACTGAGATATCTTTTTATCTCAAAACCCATTGAATGAACATAAAAATAAGACCTTACTGCAAATTTTCTAAAAATATAAAGTTTAATTAAATGTTGAACTATTAGAATCAGATTCAGTCGCGTGTCTAGAAGAGAATTCTAATGGTCGGTGGATGTTGCCTGGAAACTTCGAAGTGTTAGAGGAAGAGGTAGCTCAGGTCATCACTTGATATCACTGAAGTGCCTCTGTCCTAGAAGTTCTTGGTTCGTGTCCCGACGGTAGCAGGATTTTCGACTCTCGCTATATAGCTAAATCAGATTCAGTCGCGTGTCTAGAAGAGAATTCTAATGGTCGGTTTTGGCCTGATCGATAGTTTTCCGTGGTTCCTCCGATCAACACCAGAGGAATACTGAAACAGTACTCTAACAAACGGGCCACAGACCGCGCAAGATCTTTCCTTCCTCTTCCTTGTCCTATCCTCATCCACCTACACACACTTACACTAACATGCACTCTTCTACCATACATGCCCGGACACCGGTTGGGGACTTAGAACTTGTCCCGGTTGGGGCGGTGCCCCGCTGGGGGGAGACACCTGGTTGGAGAAACCCCGCTAGTCGACGGTAGATCGGCGCCGAATCTCGCCATCCAGTGGGGGAAGATCACCGCCACCTCCCGATGAAAAACGCATGCTCTACACTTTTGGGCTAATGAGCTCAGCAGCCCCTTACACACTTACATGCACTGCTATATCACACACGTCGGGAGAGCAGTCGGGAACTTAGAGCTCGTCCCGTCTGGCGCAATATCTGGTTGGGAAATATCTTGCTAGCCGACGGTAAATCGGCGCCGAATCTCAGCATGGAGGAGGGGGAAAATCATTGTTACCTCCCGAGAAAACATGCACTACACTTATTGGCCTCAGTAGTCGGCGCGCGCGAAAGCACTATTCAATCAATAAAAAACAACCGCGTAGTATTGTTTGTTTATTATTAGTATAATAAAGAGGGACCTGCAGGAAGAAGGCCCTTCGCTCCAGTAGCAAAGCGACCTGCCTCGCGCCCTGCCGGGAGCGGCCTCACCTGCTGTGCGAATCGGCCTTCCATTAGCGGCGCGAGGCGTAATTCATTCACCTGCGTCGCGCGCCCTCCGCCGCCGCCGCCGCCGCCACCCCCGTGTCCTCTAACAGTGCGAGTACGCCGCCGCCGCCACCCCCGTGTCCTCTAACAGTGCGAGTAGCCTCGGCGGCAGTGGCTCTATTTAGAAAGCAAGCAATTAGCCGGCTCGTGCGCCGAATGAGCCGCTCGCGGACAATGAGTCACTTTGGTTCTTTCCAGCCCCACTCCCACCGTTGCACTGGCGGACGGGGTGGTTCTTCCCACTCCAGTGAGGCGCGGCGCGGCACCACCTCCTTGCTCGCCTCTCTCCGCCTACAGTAGTTTTTTAGTTTGCTTGCCTCCTACTTGCCGCATTTGTGTTTTCCATTCATGGTTAGGCATCGCCTTTTGAATTCTTAAATTCATTTCTTTCATCTGGCCTTTAATTTTTTTCTACATCATTCTGATGTGGTATTTCTTGTAGGCTTTGCCCCCACCTGATTCCTCCTTTCTGGATAACTCCATATGACGTCTCATTGTTCCTTATATTCTCTTTTCTTGTCTCTGATCTTCCTCTTCACTTTCCATATTTTGCTTAAGTGAGTTCTCTCTCTTCACTGCACGTTTGTTGTTTTCATTCATATATTGCATTCATGTATTTTCTCCTATGCAGAACCTATATAAAAAGATTTGTAGTGATACGTTATTGTTTGTCATTGCCTGCGATACGGAGCTTAATATAATCTGCATAATGTATGTGAATTAAGAGGATCGTGGTTACGAGGGAAATATGAAAACAGTTGAAGGACTACATGTTATCTTATGGAAGGTATTATGAGAGGGAATTATGGGAGGGGAATATGGAAAGACCAACCAGAGTCAAGTTAACATCTAGCTAACCAGTAAAAAAAAGTAAACCTTAATCATCACAATTTGGTAGAAAATAAAATATTTATATACTACGGGCGTTAACTGGTTCTAGTGATACTACTACGGGCAACAAAAAGCCCTCGGGTCAAAGGTCCTCGGGCTTTTTGTCGCCGCTCGAACTTATAACGCCCTTGGTTCATTAACAACTATTCTATTAAACTAGCATATTATTTCGCCCTCATTTTTTCTAAACTTCTCTACGAATAGTGCCATCACTCTTTTCTAGATTGAAGTTCAAGTTCTTGCCTCTGACCATATCCACCCCATGTAAGCACTTTTCCCTCGCCTTGACGCAAGGCATTTCATGTGGTTCTCCCTCTCCTAGATTCCAGTCCTTGCGCGTGATCTGCGTCTAGAAGGCTGGTTTATTCGCAGAAGCCGGCGCAACCGTAATTTGCACGGCACAACTTGACTTCGAAATAAGAACGAAATCTTGGTGGCACAGTTACTCAACTGCCGGACTAAGCATAAAGGTTCTCGTTGCAAGAGAAAGGCAGCTTAAGGCGGCTCCCCACATTCGGAATTCGGCGAGTAGCAAACGACCCAAGAAATGTGGATGGGTTCGTGACATTTGCCGAACACCGAACACTCGGCGCTTGCCTTACCTCTTGGACTCATCAAAGGACGCGAAGATTTCCCGCGTACATCATCTTCTCGACATTGAGCGAGCAGTAACTCACTATTCGGCAAATGCAGAATGTATGGAAGCGTCTATAAAGATCTGATAATTTTATGTGCTGCCGTTAAGTTTAGTAATAAATTGATTCTGCTTAATCTGTAGAAAACTACTTGTATAACGTAAGTAATTGAGATTTCTAGTATTATACTTACTGGGAAATGTCAGATCCGTGTTCTACTCCTGCACTCATTATTATCAAAGCAATTAAACTTATTACAAAAGCATAAAATGGTTCTTAATTATCATTTTCTTACAAAATAGGTGTCCACGTATTCTGTTTTATGAAGATATACCACTCAAGTGTTGTGTAATATTGACAAGAGTCGAGCATAAATATTAAGTAAATAAATTCAAGGTACTATATCTTGATCCCCTTCATCACTGGGTCAAGGGAATGGCATCGAAAGCATGAATACAATTGTGCAAAGATGTTATCGTAAGCTTGCGCTGCAAGTGTGAAAATAATAAATATAATCGCCAGAACTACAAGGGCAAAACATTAATGTAGACTCGTGGAGAAGTACGTTAATGAGTTAAGTTACTTTTCACCTACGCCAGAAAGTGTCTTAAGACAATGATTTTTTTTTAGAAATCAATTAAAGTATTCCTTTCCAACTAATCAAGAGACTTGAGTATGATTTTAATGAAGTTTTCACACAATTTCTAACACTCCGCTACAAAATGTCTGCATTTACATTAGTATATCAATCGAAATATCTTCAATTTTCATTTGGTTTTGACATAAAATTGAACCTGAGCAATAAGACGATATTCTATACTCAGGAAATATTATTTCTTAAAAATCGGATGAGATTTTCCCACAATTTTGAAGAAAATTTTCTATTCTAAGAGTAATATTTGTGGATATTTATGGATAATATTTATGGATATTTATGGATATTTGTGGATAATATATTATGTTTAGCTTTCAAACTCCCTACATCAAAGACGTTGTCAAACTAGTAAGAGACAATCACCAACATGGTTTTATAACAATCTATCGTCGTTTCTTATCGGTAAACAATAACCACTACGATATATAGAACATGCAGAGACCAAATGGAATGTTCGGCAGAAGCTTGTGCACCGTATCAGATGGCGCGTATCGACGCCAACTCCGCTCCGCGCGGGAGTTTGGTCGCTTGGCACCGCGAGGCGTGCTCAGTCGCAGACAGCTGTGTCGCCGTCGGGCGGCGTGGCGTGGCGTGGCGTGGCCTGGCATGGCGTGGCGGGGCGCCGGGGTGCCGGCCAATTGGCCGGGGGCCCGGGGGTTAACGGGTTCAACGCGCGCCGCCGCCCGCGGCCTGACGTATCGGCTGGCGCCGGCGGAGGGGAGGGGGCCGGCGGGTGCGTGGTCGGAGCAGAGTTGCGAGAGCGAGCGCGCAACGATATGTGGACGGAAGTGTGGAAAGGAGAACGGGAGGCGGGCTCAGAGGAGGAGGGGGATGTGGAATTGCGAGAGAAAATGGGCAGTGAGACGCGGAAGAGCACTCGCTGGACGCGTGCGAGGCGTGTTGTGCCGGGACAATGCGAGGGCCGGGGGCGGGCGGAGGGGTTGGCGAGAAAGGAGTTGAGATAACTGGGGAGAGTTCGGCAAGAGAGAATGGGCGTGGCCGATGAAGCTGCGGGGTTGCGTGGATGTGGGCGTGAGGAGTTCGTGGGGACAGAGGATGGGGTGGGGGCCCCACACATCATCCCTTCGCCTCCGCCGCCGTGCGCCACGACGCGGCCGAATGACCGGCTGACAAGTCAGAGTACCGTGATATTTCCCGTTTCAATTTTCGTTACAGTCCAATAAAAACTCCACACCTCCGTCTCTTTTCAGTTAATCCTCCCTCCCTCCCCTTTTTACGCTGTATTGTCAATGTAATTGAATGTCAGTTTTGGAATCAATAATCATGTTTAATTCATTTAATTATATTATGGAATTCCTTAGGGTTAATATATTACCGTCAATTTGTGTTTGTTAATGATTTACATCAAATTTATATACGTATCATGCACTGCAAAACTGGCGCAAATCGAAAAATATGAATTTTGATTTATTAATATAATTTTTAACATTTTGTAAACGATATTAACCCACATGAAGCCTTGTAGTTATGCTTACTCCATAATCCATCAGTTACTAAACTTCAATTTTTATAACGTGACGCCTCAAGGTCACGCACGAAGAAGGGAAAGAGAAGGCAGACTCCAATAGGGAGCCGTGAAAGTGGGAGCTATAGTGACTTTGCAGCTCCCTGTTTGAGTCTGCCTTTCATCTCCCTTTTTTCTTGCACAACCTTGAGACGCCACGTTAAAAAAATCGAAGTGTATGGGTGGGATACTTATATTTCAATAATGAGGAAAATTTGAAAGACGATATGCTTAAACTTAATTTTTAAATGCCCGTAAAGTAATATCTATATCTGTAATACAAATATGCGTGTAATTATACCCGATAGAACGGATGAACTTATATTTTTTGCAATAACTAAGCACAAAGACTAAGGATAACTACTATTCACTAGTTTGACATTGTCACCTCTCGGGTTTTCAGTTTACTGGCTGGTTCCTCGTCTCGATGACTCAAGCAAAATTAAAATAAATAGATAAGTAGATAGATAAATAGATCGATAAGTAGATAGATAGATAAATAAATAAATAAATAAATAAATAAATAAATAAATAAATAAATAAATAAATAAATAAATAAATAAATAAATAAATAAATAAAAATTATCCATGCGGGTTCACGCTGGATATCACCAAATATAGTTAAAGGGATTCTTAAACTCTAGCCAGAGTCTGGGATTCGTCTTTTCGAACTGAAAATGTAAAGAAATAGTCAAGTACCAGTTCACTTTCAGAGAATATTTTCTTTCTCAGAAATAAAAGAGCTACATATATTACATACACTGGTTTTCAACTGACATAAACTTTGAATGAAATAATCCGGTGAATGTAATAGAATTGCTAGAAAATAAATACTTGCACAATACACAACTACAATGGAACAAATAAAAAAAATAACACAGCAAAAGAATTACAAAAATCTTCAGTTGGTGTATTATAACACAAAGGAAAATTACCTAAGTCTACCTAAAAGGAAATCTAATATATATATATATATATATATTTAAAATAGTCATTTGTATTTGGTTGAATAACAGTTTGTTTGATATTTAAATAGTCATTTGCTTCTAGTTGAATGATAGTTTGTTTGAACATTATCTTTGATAAGTAATTGTTTATCGTATTTATCTTTTAAATAAAAGATTAACTTTTTCAGTTACTAAAACAATTTTACTCATTTTTCAATTCTCTCAGAAATTCTTCACATTTAACTAGCGAATCATTATTGATCGATTTACCAAGTGTAAATAGGGCATGTGTTGGCATGGCGTCCGACGCATAGCATGCCCTCGGCCCAACCCAAACTATTTGACAGCAGTGTCGCCTGACCAGACTTAGACTTACATGTAACCATGCATCTGCACAGCATTGCTGATAATCGTATCTGTCATTGCTCCTGGCACGTTGCCACGACAAACACGCGAAAACAACCACCTTACGGCTGTTGGTGACCTTAGTGAAATTATAGTATCTAACCATGGAGGTGCTTCCAAAGACCAAAAGTACTTCAAATTTTACCCCTCTGCGTTTTCGATAATATTCTACTTGTCAAATCTCATAAAAAAGCGAACTACCAGATTGATGAGTGTTGCGAGTTTGAGCAGGTTCGTTCGTTCTATGGGGATAAAAAATCACTTAAGCAATCGTTCCTGTTGGAATCTAATTCTTCTTCTAAAACCTGAGATGATTTTGTCTCAATACCTTGACTCTAGCACACGGCAACTTCATACACCATTATTCCTGATTTAGCTTTGATTCTTTTCCTGGAGGAGATTGAAAACTCTTTTACCATTTCAGCTCATGCTACTTCGGGATATGTTTTACCATATTTTCATTTTTCCTTTTTGTGCTTATTTTAGCTTCTGAGGCCTATTTTTGGCATTTTGCCTTTTTTGTGCCTTTTTCTTCCTTATTTGTGGCCTTCTCTGCCTTTTTCGTTATTATTTTACCTTTTTCCCTCCTGACCCTAATCTCTCTAAAGTTGAAAACATACCTGCTCTCCTAACATGAAGTCATATATTGACTTTCTGTGGACGCGGAGGCTCCAGTGTCAGATTGTGTTAAAAATGTGAAAGGGAAAGGAAGATGATACCAGTGAAGATTTTTGATATTTTCATTGATGTTTATAAACTTGTTCGCTCACAAAAAATCTCATCCTATGTTTGTATATGGCCTCGGATCTCTTCTAATGACAGAGTTGTCTGTACATGATTATATCCTTGTCAATTCCTTTTCGTTCTCTCTTCCCTTCCGGGGATTACACAAGAGCGATGAACGAAATCTGCAATTCCGGTTTCACTGCTACCATTTCAAGATTCAAAAGGGAGACCACAATAGCATTTCGTAGAGACAGGGCTGCGAGTAAAATAAATTCGTAGTCGTCAGCCGGATGGTTAAGTGCGATCAAGATTATAAAGAAAATGTAGTTTCCTTCCACTTGAGTGCTAATGTAAATTTTAGTGTTAGAATAAAAATTTGAATCATTAAATTATTAATTTTTTACACTAATTACTTATATATTGTGATTTTTTTAATGTGTCCTGTGTTTTGCCCCCTACTTTAGCCAGAGTAAATGCCGTTTTTCAAGCCTGTTGTAGTAAAATAAATGTCATTTTGCCTGCCTATTTTAGTAAAAATAAATGTCATTTTGCCTGCCTATTTTAGGTAAAATAAATGCCTTAACATCCTACCTTTATTAATTATGCTTAAGAAAAAAACGAAGAAGAAACGAACGAAAAAACGAAGAAAATTTATCACAACCTTGGCAATTCTTGGAGTCAAACGTTCGGAATGTATGGAATAACGTTTTCGAAGGCAGCATTGTGGAATGGATGAAAGGGGAAGAGCGTAAACAGTTGTGGTCTGGCTGAGGTCGAATTGCTCTTAGAGGGAGTCCACGGACCAAGCGCTCCGCTGGTACCACCACGGACAGGAAAATGTTACTAAAATGAAATATTTTGTATAAAGAAGTGAATAGAACTTCTTCCATGATTTATGCTTTCTTCGTACGCACAATTTTGTTTTCTATAATTCTTTGAAACAGAAGTAAGGCATAGCCCAAATTCTAACAACTAAAAGTCTATTGGATGGCTTTGTGAAATTTTTGTGACATTTTTGTGGAAATTTTGTGGAATTTAATGATAAGATAAATATGAAGAATAAATAATAATATTCAACAAAATCTTCGATGTATTTTCTGTATAAATAATTAACGTGTTTCGGGGATTATTTCCGCACTTAAGTTGATATACTACCATGTGGGGTCAACCGAACTGTTTTCATGTTAGAACCTTTAAAGGCAACATGTGGCGATAGTGGTATTGTATTATTTCCTATTTATACTATATATTTCAGAAATTTAATTTTTGACGAACGTCGTCATATTTTACAACATAAATATTAGCACGTGGATGATAAATTCAGCAAATACAATAAGTTTTAAATGAGCCTAATATTTTAGTGGTTACATGTAAACATTTATATTTTCCTTGCTTTAAACTTTCGACTCTAGAACTACTAAGAATACAAGCGCGAATGTTAACAATTCAAATTACTGTAATCCTATGGAAACATATCCCTGAATTATGTCTCGTGTGTTGGTAACTACCATAAGCACGATTATTGATAAAATTTAATTGCCGAAACTTAATTCACGTACATCATTGACATCTTTTGTCATTTCACTCTGTTCCACAATCGTATGTTCCTTATTTTTTCTAACCCATCACATACGTACTTGTCTCTTAACTTTCAATCATTCATTACTCTTCTGTAAATCATTAACAATCCGGTTCTCTCCCCTATGCACCATTGTGTCGGTTGATTGATTCATTGATTAGTGATTCCGGGCGCGTCAACTACTATGGTCCTTAGTTCCGTATGTTTAGTGCGTGTTTTTCATCGGGAGGTGGCGGTGATCTTCCCCCACGGGATGTCGAGATTCGGCGCCGCCATACCGCCGACTAGCGGGGTTTTCGCCAACTAGGTATCTCCCACCAGCGGGGCACCATCCCAGCTGAGACACGCTCTAAGTTCCCAACCGGTCTCCCGTCATGTATGGTAGTGTAGTGCATGTCAGTGTAAGAGTGTGTAAGTAAAGGACTAGGATAAAGCAAGAATGAAGGAAAGATCGCGCGAGGTACGTGGCTCGTTTGTTAGGGTACTACTCCGGCACTCGTCTGGCGTTGATCGGAGAAACCATGGAAAACTACCGATCAGAGCAGCCGGCCGCTATAATTCTCGACCTAGCTAAAAAGCTAGTGTCGATCCGTAATTCTGCGCCGTCGGGACTCGAATCTAGGACCTTCCGGTCAGAGGCACAGCAGTGACATTAGTTGATGCCCTTAGCCACCGCTCTCGGTCCATCCCGTCGGTGTTCCTCTCATCTCCTTCGAATCCGCTTTTCCCAATCACCACTTGCCCTCTCGCCTTCGTCTGCGCCGACCTCCGACACCCGTAGCTCGCGCCCTCAGGTGTCGGCAACTGGAGCGGCCCGTTCAGGAGCGGGTTAATTATCGCTCGGCTGTGGGATGGGGGTGGGGGGGGGGCTGGGCGGGAGGGGAAGTGGAGGCCCCGCCGGGCGGAATGCAAACGCTAGAATTATCGGCTTATTGCGACGCCAGCGATTCAGCGACGGACCCAGAGCGGTCGGCGGAAGCGGAATGCGGGCGCTTGACAGTGGTCGACGGGCGCAAATGTCCTGATGGAGTCGAGGGCTTCTTCGTGCATTTCCAAGAAGACTCCTCAGAGGCTATGATTGTGGAATTACATGACCCGCTCTCCAACCTGTCTTGCTTTCCTAGGAAGACAAGTTATAATTATTCCAATCCGTTATTAATTATGCCCGTGTCCCAAAAATTTCTCATTATTTATCTTGCTTTCTTCTTCACGCAATTAACAACCATCATAGAGATACCCAGTGAGGATGTCCTCGATCAAAAATAGGGGTATGCCCTAATTTACAGTTACTCGTAACTTCGAGACATTATCTATTGTAATACGTAAAAGATAATATTCACCTGTAAAGCGGAAATCCCAATATGGTTAAATTATTTTTTAAAATTCCTATCGGTGTGAACAAACAGAGTGCGAAGTGCTAGTTTCTTCCAGAGAGGGAAAGATGAAACTCCGGGAGAGGATGAATCAAAGAATGAAATGAACATCTTCGCTGACGCAACAGTTTGCTTGGACTGTAACAACACTCTGAGCAATGTTTTCCTGTTCAAATAACTTGATATAAATTTTTTTAAAAGAAAATTAGAAATTAGGCACCGAAAATGGATTATTTGATACCTCAAAAGGATAATTATTTATTTTAATTATTAATTACTTATATTATTTTGCTGCAGCAGTCATCGAACTATCCAGGGAGTATGGATCCCCGGTTTCCCCTCCGTCAATTGGCACCGTGTTGACAGAGGGTTGTATGACAAATTTGAATCAATTATTTATATCATTGTATATGAGAGGAAAACGAGAATCATATTCATTTAATAAGTATTAATGCTTTTTACTTTCACGCATTACTATGTACGTAATAAAGAGAAAGTATTGTATTATTGAGGTGGAAATCGGCGATTTTTCGACAGAACATCTCATATTGTGGATGCCCAGGTATCGAAAAAATGGATAAATATTATTTCGATATGTAGTAGATTTCTTCCTCTAACACGTTGTGTAGTCAAAATCGAGCTTGCTACATGTTGTGTAGCCAGATTTTTGTAGCTTCTGGATACCGAGAAATTGGTTGATGGAAAAACGTATGTCTGTCGGTCGATGATCAACGTTAGTGCCCAAGTCGTTGAGACAAACCGTTGAACGAAGCATTTTAGTTAAAATGGCTTGGGAGAAAAAAAACAAACAAATGGATTGTAATATTTAAGAACAAAAATATCTAAAATGTTCTATTAAAAACTTTGTTACTTCGAAAGTAAAACTGTTCTCTATCACCAAAATTAAATAACTTATGAAGTTCTATGTGCAAAAACTGAAAATTCAGAAACATTCAGATTCTTTTGTAAATCGTCTGAAGAAATATTCGTCGACGATCTCGTAGTAGCGTAAGCGAAACATCAGCTCTAAAAGCAAAGTTCCACGGAACAGCAAAACATTAACATGCTTTCAGAACTTGGCACTACGTTTGTGTATCTTACTGAAATTCGAGATATTGCTGCAGTGAATCCGAGAAGAAAGTCACCACATAATTTACCTCCCGGCGCTCTTTCAAAACGGCACAAATAAACCTAGATTGTTGATTTCTTAATTTTTCCTTCCTGTACTACAATATTGAGAAGAATAGTATTGCAATACCTTTAACGATATGAACTCAAATATTGGTTGTAAAATCCTGTATGAGGCTTTTTTCTACTACAACTTCGCACACACATCAAACTTAAGGTCAGTTAGTGCTGTATCAAGGAAGGTTAAAATTGATGCAGGTGAAGAGGAGATACAGGCAATTTTGTACCCGATCATTGATTTCGAAATATGGATGGGTGGATGGATGTGTCACATTGTTTATTTAGAAGCTTTTGACCTGAAACTTGGCAAATACATTAGGATTAATATCTAGTTGAGCCGTTACGAAGATCATTAAGACAATTCAATTTTGGGGTTACTTTACGTGAACCCCCTACGATATTTTCAACATTTTCCGAAAAAATTTCTTCCTGAATTTTTCTCATACAGAAGGAAGTGCATGTATAAGCATTATATAGCTCTGATTTTCATTAAAATCTCAGACACTTAGACAATTGAAAATATCTTTATATTTAAAACACTTAAGGTTTTCGTTTAGAGGGAATTTTGATTTTTTCACTCAACCAAATTTAATGATTTTTGCTTTAAATGAAAGAAAATGACCTCCAGATGTTTTGTAGCTTGCTATTATTAAACGGTTTTATTGCATAATCAGTAACTTTTAATAAATCATAAAATTAATGGATAAATGCTTCTCTGCCATCATTAGTTTATAATTTCTTTGTGCGAATTATAATAGATTTATTTAAGGTATTCATATTCGACCTATCATCTTCCGGAAAGCCGGATACTAAAGCCATTCACCAACTGAGAAATGCAAAGCGAAGTTTCAACGGAGGTATAATGCTACCACCTCAGTTTGATTAATGTCAACTTCATTCAGCTATCATCTACAACAATTACTATCCAGTCTCTAGCAAATTACACATCATTGTATTCCTCTTTTTATCGTCTAGTTTTATTTAAAGTCAACGATGATTAAACGTCTCAAAACCTAAAGAAAACAATATACAAGATCTCTACGTCATATTACTTGTCTCATAATTCCGCATTATTTAGCGAAAACTGCATTTCGATATCGTGAATTGTTTAATAATTATGGGGGTGGCCCATAGTAGGTGAAACACCCCCGTGTATATTAATAAATTAATCGATTGCATTTTTCCAAATAAAGAAACAGCTTTTTTCAATACACTGACATAAAATAGCAGTATTAAAGTAATAGTAATCCATGTTTCTGATTCCTTTCGGATAAAAATTTCGTTGAATTTATAATTTTAATTTCAAGAACTTTAAACAGTTCCATTAAACACATAGTTGACCTAACTGCACACGTTTCCGAGTTTGTTTGGAAGTCTATAACATCGAAAAGTGCCGCATTTAGGTACTTAGTCGTGATTTCGTGCCCTCCATGAAAATAACTAAAGCCATCATTTTAAAACCAAAATAAAATAGGTGTTTTACTTACGTCACCTAGATAATTTTTAATATGCATAATACGTGAAATGATAAGTGTAAATAACTATTCAATAATTCAAAACAAATAAGTAAGTAAATAATGGAAAACGGCACAAGGCTTCAAGGAGGCCTAGGAGCCTTGAATGCTTCGGGGACTGATCTGCGTTCAGGGTCCGCTTACACGGAATGGGGGCTTCAGTTGCAGAGCCTGCGGCAACGCCCGGCCGCCGCACAGGTCGCCGTCATTGTCAGAGCAAGTTCTCGCACGTAGCTCTTGGGGTGCATGATCTGTGTACCCATGACCTTCGCCGGCGCGACCTACTTGCAGCGAAAGTCTGTCGGCATTGCGCGGGCGAGGGAGTGGGCGTGCAGCCCTGGGCGCGGTCGTTGCTCGGCGGCCGACAGACGATAGGAGACTCCGGCACTGACATCGCGAGCGCGAGTCAGAAAGGTACAGTTTGCTGACTCATATGTCAATACGTCTTTCTTCCGAATTCAGTTTCTTCCGGGTGGGGATGTCTAAATTATTATAGGACCGGGAGCGGTGGCTCAGTGCATTAACTGAGGTCACTGCAGCGCCTCTGACCGGGAGGTCTTAGGTTCCAGTCCTGACGGCGGCAGGATTTTCGACACTTGATTTTCAGCAAGGTCGAATTCAGTCGCTATCTGGAGGAGAATTAGCGGCCGGCTGCTCTGGGCGATAGTTTTCCGTGGTTTCTCCGATCAACACCAGGCGAATTCCGGAGCAGTACCCGCGCGATCTTTCCTTCCTCTTCCTTGTCCTATCTTCACCCCTTACACACACTGACACTGAATGCACTACACTTCCACACATGCCGGGAGACGGGTCGGGAGCTCAGAACTTGGCTTGGGCCCCGCTGGTGGAATATATCTATTGGGGGGGAAACCCGTTAGCCGACGGTAGATCTGCGCCGGATCTGTCCATTCAGGGAGATGACCTCCGCCACCTCCCGGGTAAAAACACGCATACACTTAAGGGACTAATGACCATAGTAGTTGACGCGCCCAAAATCACAATCAATCATTGTACGAGAGGTTTGACTGCAATTGAGTATTCAATTCAGTGAAAGTGATTTACAAAATTAACGACATTGAAAAAAAAAATTTTTTAAAAAGAGGAAATAAGTGCAAATTTAGCTCCAATACTTTCGAGCGGACAGTAATAAAAAATACCCTCAATTGTATTTTTTTAAATATTACAAAAGTGTTTTTGAGTATACGAGTGTTACCATACTAGCTTCTCATTGTTAAAATCGAAATATGAAACAAGTGAACCAAAAGAAGAGGTAACGTTGTTCTTATTATTTATTTATTTATTTATACTAGAAGTATAAAGTGAAATAGAAGAATTAACTGGTGAATATTACTAAAATTGATATTGAAAATAAATATTGTCTCTAGTGTGTAGTTATTTTTTCAATATTTGTTTATTTTATATATAATGTGAGCTGTTAGAGAATGATATGTCAGTTTTTCGTATATATACGACATTCATACAGGAAAGAGGGTAATTGATCCTGATTGCATCTAGGCGTAAAGTATATATTGTGTGCAAGACAGATGAAATATGTTGTATACAGAATATAATATATTCTCGTTATTACTATTATTACGAGTTTATTAATATTAGTATAGGCGGGGTGTGACGGGACGAGGAGGGAGGCATTAGAATAGATAGAAGTGGGCACATAATATTCACATTAAGGGATATATATATATATATATATATATATATATATATATATATATATATATATATATATATATATATATATATATTCAACAGAAATCGTACAATTTATTACATGTCATGTTTTTCATCTAAACCCGTGTAGAAAGTTTAGTAATTGGTATCAGTGTGAAGCATCTTCACGAAAAACCCAGGCAACACCATGTACATCAGGTAACTAATAAAAGATTGTTAATAAATGCATGAGAAGTGCCGAGTTCCTTAAACTAATAATAATAATAATAATAATAATAATAATAATAATAATAATAATAATAATAATGATAATAATGATAAGTCGGCCATGAGTTGCAATAGTAGCACAACTCAAAAATACGAATTTTGAGTCAATGCACTCCCAGATTTACAGATTGGTCTACCTTCCAGCAGGATGTCTTACAGTTGCGTATTTCACCTACAAATGGGAGGAGTGTGATTGCAAGAATGATGTATTTCAGTACAAAGTGAATACTTCAAATTCATTTATTACAACTGATATTTTGACACTATTACACCCCATGAACGAAATATTACATACGACTGTATTTCACTTTATTGCGCAGTCCAGTCCACCTTATAACACTGAAATGAATTGCACGACGCAAATAAAATTTATTTTTAATTAACTATGCTAGTTTCTGAAGTTATTTAGTGTTTTATATCCACACTAATTCTAACTTATTTTTAGAAACCATTGTCATTGCAACGATGAGTTTTGAAAACGCTGCAAGCAAGCTATTCCAATTTCTTGTTAGAATTCTATTGATGAATCAAAATGATGGATTCTGGGTTGAACAATTTAATCGATATCCATTTAAAATACGCTAAAGAATATGAATAATTAGTGGAAAATAACATAAACCTAATGACATGCTCAAGAGCATTTGAAGGGTTACGTGCAAGTTTGTCAACGAGTGTGACGTCGAGTGACTTGCAACAAGTGTCAGAAATAAGTGCCAAGAAAAATTAGTTACGATTCCTTCTCGCAATTACAGTCATTACAAACATTTATTTCAATGAATTGTAGAAATCTTTCTTCCAAATTCTTACTGTCGTAATGTTATGTTCGACCAAGTGTACTTCACATAATCATGTAATGATATTTTTGTCCCGATGTGAACAACAAAATTCACCTGAAAAAATAATAGAAACACTCCTGTACTTTTCCGTGTTCGGAAGTTGGCATTCATATTGTAGGTTGTTGGTGAATTGTTTAATCATGGAATACAGATCGTACAGCAGATCTCTCGAGTTTAACAAATTCTTAAAAACCTAATGGCCAAGTTTTGATATTTTTATATCGTTAATAAAGGGTGGAGTTTTCATTGCCCCAAATACATTTCAACTTCTTTCTCCAACGTGTAACAAGATCTGCGTGTAGTAAATTCTTTATAAAGTACAGAAATGTTGTTTCTTTATTCAGTTACGAAAGACTCATCCAAACTTCTACCTCCCATCGCAGACCTCATGCGCAGCCACTGTCATCACCACGAAGCTCCATACTTGAAGTCGCTATTTGAGATTTCTTGTCTGAAGTTTTAGCTAGCCCCCGCTGTGATATTCCCTTTCGACCCTCTAATTTAACTGTAGGATGAGGATTTAGAAGGCTCTTTGAGGGATCAAAGGAAGCTATAGGAGAAGGGCTGAGTAATGTGACGTGTGAGAGAGAAACGTGGTGAGGACAAGGTACAGAGACACATCACCGTCATTAGGTTCTTTTCATCCTCCACTCTCGCCCTGAAAGGGACTAGAGGACACGGTACAAAAAGAGGCAGGAATGCACCGGACAGTCTCTTGCCATTTCTACGCCTTTATCCAACAAGAAGCTATGAGAAGCATTGTTCCACTTTTGCGCGTATCCAAGGGGAAAGCAGATCGGTGTCTGCAGTATACATTTAAAACACTCGTTTCGCGTATACTAATTGTTATTGCGTGACACATTTCTAGGCAGGCAGTCGGTCAGCAGATTGTAGATATTTTTAACAGGCTCAAGGCGCGTTTAGTGCAAAGTGGTGTGTGGCGAAGAGGCAAGGCCACATGAACGTGTTCATTAAGGAAAGAGAGGACGGGAGAGGAGCGGCGAGGGGGGCTGCAGGCGGATTCGCTCAGCCGGAGCCTTCACTGCGACGCATGCTGGCGTTGGGAGACGGACTGGCATTGCTTTAGCGGCAGCGGCGACGCTGTCCTTGGATACAGCGAGGATGAGCCCAGCAGCACAATGCAATTATGTAAAAATGCCACGTGTAGTGAAGCTGCAGAAAGGTTTGCTGGAACTCAAGCTCCAATGCAACAAGGAAATTTCTAGGAATTTACAGACCTTAATTGAAATTATTTGGAGAGGACGTTATCTTCTTTCCTGATGATCAAAGTAGTGACCGCATTCACTGTATATTTATTTTATAATGTTTACACTTTATGCACTTATTGCAACTTTGGAATGTCAAGGATTTGTCATTATTTGAACAAAGACATATTGATACATGACATGAAGGGTAACCGGCTGTCCGCTGGAAAAAGCCTTAGGAAAATTATTCTAGAATTCTACAATATACAACTCCCATGGATGTAATCGTGCATTGTGGGAGTACAGAATTTTATTTGCTTTCCTTCCTAAAAACTCGTAACTGTTTCGGAGTTAGCATTAAAATTTTAATTTGCATAATGAGAATTTAGTGATCGCCCGATATCCTCTTGCAGCTACGCTGCCGGACTCGATTACCTGGTTATCAACGTCACCAGCTACCGTGAGTGGGGGCAACATAACAGTTCACAAGTTATGCAATACGTAATGTTATCTACTTATTTCAATTTACACTTGATCACAGCAACATCTTGCGAGTGCATACGCTTAAACATCCATTACGACCATGAAAATAATTCGAAGGCACCCGAGGGTCGGCGGACCTCGTACCTTGGCATTTCCGTCCGCACACCGAGACATCACGCACCACGTAATCGTCAGGCAGCGCGCCAAAGAAAACGAAAAGGAAAGCACAAATTACGTCGGAAGCCGGCGGCTGCGGCGCCGCGGAGGAGGCATATTCTTCAGAAGAACCACAACAAGCTAGTCGATCCAGGCGGCATTCGCCTCGCCGACGGGGTGGGGCGGGGCGGGGAAGGAGGGGAGGGACCGGCGGAGCCCGGCGGGGCGGCCTTCGCAACCAGCCAGCCAGCCCGCCAGCCGCGCGACGCCGGGGGAGCGACAGCGTCGGCAACCGCGGCGGTCGAACAGATTCGCGTCCACACGAGCGCAGGCTTCGCGGGGAGATGAGGGGGGAGCGGCAACGCACCCTCAAGGTCGCGCTGGAGAAGGCGGCGTCCGTCAAGGGGGTGAAGCTGCGGAACTTCGCCAGGCAAACGGAGGGCGTCGACGTGCTGATCAACGCGCCGCTCCTGAACGAGGTACGAAGACGCGCCCTCCAGCCCGCGCGCCGTGACTGTGCTTTGTTGAGGGTGGTTGTCGAAACGGCGTTGTCGTTGTTGTGAGTGTGGGGTCCCATGATGCTATCCTTCCTTGCTGCACGACTGAACGTTACTTGTTGTCATTAAGGCGAAAATCGAGTGAAGGTGTGATTTTTGTGAAATGTTTTTAAAAAAAAGTTATAGTAATTTTTGGAACATGTGTAAGGAGAGTAGAATGCAATATGCCAAAATAGTGTTCATGGTGAATATGATAGGTTATGTCACAGAATGCCGATCCACGAAGTGAATGAGTTATATGTTGTACTCGTATTTAATCACGCTGTTATATCACAAAAGTTCTTTCACCATTCGTCAGTTCTATTGACTGAGAGAGTTGACCGTTATGAAACATTGTGACGTGATTCAGTTGCAGAACTATCAATAACATTTCACAGACTTTAGTAAATTATAGAAATTTTCTCTTGTGTAACACTGAATCTGTTTAATATTTTCTACAGTTCTGAGAAAATAAGCCCATCTGCAATTTACACAAATGATAAACAAACACCATGTGAAAATAACGATTGTCTCTACCTCTTGATATAAGTTTGACCAACATTACAATATTTTACTTTTATGATTGGGATGAATCTTAAGAGCAAATTGGGTTGCTTGGAAAGAAATAACTTAACCATACTACCTACTATATTAGAAGAGTTTATATATTTTAATTCACGTAAAAATGTAGATATTTACGTTACATTTGTGATTGCATTTGCGATCACCCCTACAAGGGGTATTTTAGTTAACAGATTCGATTTCGTTTCACTGAAACTTCAAACGTAGAAAAGGCGAAAATTATGCGAAAGATGCAGACACTCTTTGTGCATAGTGCGGACGGTCCCAAAAAATACGTTCTGTATCTTGGTATTTGCACTCACGTACAGGCTTGTGAAAGTGCTTCCAGTGACAACAATGTAAATATACAAGCCTATAGAGCAAGAGAGCAAGCAAACAAATCTTTAAAAGAGCAAGAAAATATTGATTATAGGAAGGATGTCAAAACACGGTTGATGTAACTCGATTTTATCCCCTCGCAAAATGTAAATTATGTATTTATATGTAAATTCTGAGAATTGTTTCTGAAAGATATCATGCCGCAACCAAGTCTTGTTTTATGTTGCGCAAATGGAGTGCATGTTGAAATATCCCCTGCATTTTCTGCGCGTTTTTCTCTCTTAAAAATGTTGGCATACTTTCCGGAGCAATTTGTTAAAAAAACATGTTTTCTTGCGTTGTTTTACTGCACAGGTAGGTTATTAAGTCTCAAGTAATACTTGAGTGCATTTTGGTGATGCTAACTCGAATAGTTTTCCCGTGATCATAAATTGTAGTTACTATTCTTCTTCATATTATTATTACATAGAGTTACGCGCTAAAATGTTTGTGCCGATTTACATATAAAAATTGTTGATGGGTTTGAGAGGAAATTAGTCTTTAAATTGAGTCTCCATCCCCTACGGTTCTCCAGGAGCATGAAAACTAAAACTCGGGTACTTGACGAAACGTGACTTGAGGGGGAGTGAACCTTCTGCTAAAACATGGGTACTATCCGTTTTAAATCCTTGTACTGTTTTCTTGCTTTCTTTACAGAATATCTCCTTTGGCAAACTTGTTTCGTAATTATTTGCAGTTTTCTAAATTTTACAAAAATTAAAAACAAACTAAAATCGTTAACAAGGTCAATAGATCTCACTTTTTATCTTAATTAGTTGCCAATTTAAACAAATACAATACACATCGTGGAGTTGTGAGTACTGTACCAATACTTTCTGAACATGTTAAAATATGCTAAAAACATTTTGTTGCAAATACTTTTTGTGTCTTGAATTTTATGTGCGGTGCACAGCATTTATAAACGTGTTAATTCACCTCTTTCATTTCTGGGAGTTTTCCTTTCCTGATTTTTTAATCTTGTGTCCTCTGATGTTCTCTCAGGTCACCAACGCACCTCCGTGAATTGTAAACTTCCGTATTGACACAAAAAGAAATATACCATCTTGTGCTCTCTATCGATGTTAACTTACAGAGTAAATGAATGTTTATGTATTAAATGTTCATATTACGTGCCTCTCCAGCTTCAATAATTCCATTTTTTCTCAATGTGTTCCCTTAATGTTAACATTTACAAATTAATTTTGTATTCATATAGTGAGACATGAAAAGCTTAAACAGTATCTCACAACACAGAATGACTTTTCAAGGATCTAGCTGAAGCACATTTTTCCTGTGCCTGTGTTTTTTCTCTTATCTGTTGGGGTCTAGTCATGCAATTGATAGCTTTCTAAACTATATAAAAATGAATTCTAATCAAGAATTGATATTGAAAATGTTCCCAGTCAACAGTATTTCTGCCGCTTAACATTCTGGTTCAAATGAGATCGTGCCTTTATGAACATTTTAACTTTCAACCTCCAGTTCGCCCAACCCAGCGGAGCTCCAGCCAGCGAACGTACTTTGCATAGAAGGCACGCGTGTTGCGCCACAGACAGGCGAGGGGCCGTGGTCTCAGCTGATCGCTCCCACAAGCGAAGCGGAGCAGATCGGAGTGGCGTGGAGCGGCGTGGCGTGGCGCGGCGGGCGCGGCGTGGCGCAGTGGCGGCAGCCGAGTTCAGGTGGCCTGGGGCAGCACGGCGTCCGGGAGCGCAAGGCCAAACGCCGAGGACCGGTTCCCGTGGTCGGCTGTCTTCTCGTCATCTCTGCTCACCGCAGCATTCGCGCTCGTTATCTGAATTGCTCGTAAAGCTCACTGCAAGTGGGCAGGCGATCCTCCTCGTGATAAGGATGTAATGCTCAAGATGAATAGGATGTCTATTCATCTCTTCATTCCCATGTTTGTTCCATTTAAATTTCTTAACACATTTCTTTACTGTTTGTCCCTTTCATTTCTTCTTCTTCCTCGTTTATTTCAATCTGCTCATTGTCTTATAGTTCTTTCCGCTACTCCATTACCAAAATTCGCTTAGTACTATTAGTCGGCCAGAGCATGTGCAGTCATAAACGGATGGTGATGGAGATGTAACAAAATAAATGATGAGATAATCTTCAATGAAGTTTATCGTGAAAGAATTCAAGTACCAAATATTCCGGCAGGAAATTAAATACAGAATATAACCATTGGCCTTAGTGCTACGATATTCTAATTTCTCACATTAGAAACGGTTCAGCAGCAAAGATTACTTTAAAATAGTGTTGTTTCCAATTTACTGTCGAAATCAGTTCAGGACTATATAATTCGTTTATTTATACAAAGTGAATGTGTTTTGGGATGTGAATTTAATCTTCTCTTCGTTTTTGATTAATGAAAATTCTGAGTTGCAAATAAACCATACTTTCTTGTGAGTTTATCGTCAAAAGACAAAGGTATATCACGAAATGTATTCAGAGATTTGAGCTACAGGCATTGCGTTGGGAATCAAAAAATATAATCCCTCTTAAAATGTATTTTATTTTTTAAGATCGTTTTTTTAACTCGGTCATACAGTGACCACTGTGATAGTTTTAACTGTGAGAGGAACTATGGGAAGAACACGTAAGGACAACACACACATCCATGCCCGAGGCGGCATTCTAAACCGCGACCCTTCGTGAGAAAATTTACGGATCGGTGTCAGGTGGCTCATGATGAGACTTAACAAATGACATTATATTTATTTTTGTTAGCAATATTACGTTCATGGGTCAGATTTAACCGATATATTTCACGCCTAAAGTCCCAATCTGGCGAAAAGGCGCGAACTATGCGGTTAATATTCACATTATCTCCAAAGGGTGAATAAATCCGAAGTAGGAACACGTAGTAAGCATGCTTCTTTCTTTAGCTATAAGAAGTTGACATTAGATAACATGAGATGATTGAAATGATACAAGGCGTTGTCATTGCCAACAATAATGTTTACACAATACAATGGTAGTCGTTTTTGTGGCTCCCAGACAGTAGGTAACTTTCGATGAGCCATCGAAAGCTGCTATTAATGAAATAAACAGTATTGTTGGCAATGACAACGCCTTGTATTATTTCCATTATGTGGAAGCCAACAACGTTTCAGCGCTAAACCAATAACATGAGATGACTAACGAAGGTGAAGATCGTTAGCGAGACGAGGAATAGCAGAGAAAATAGGGATCAGACTGATTGCGGGAAGTTTGTAAGTGGGGTGAGAGATAGGTGTGTAGTTTCCACTTGCATTGTATCAGTCATACATTTATCTCTTTATGATACGTTTGTTGACACATCACCGCGCATTTCAGAGTTCGCCACGTGATTGACTTTCGACCTTCGCGAATTACATAACACACCCTTGACTCTGTGCAATGCGCAATTTCCAACGCATTTGTATAGCCACAAAGGGTGAAAATCAAATCAACGACAGGAAAAGTAACAAAAGTTCTAAAGTTAAAATATAAAAAGGTATTCGCGAGCGAAATTAATCACTTAACTTTCTCCAACATATTACTTACAACACCGTTAAATAAAAACAATAGAAATGTTGAACATTTTCGAGATTATTCACTTCTAAATTCACAAATTCTGTTTTCGAAACGTGTCTTGCAAGAGTTATAAAAATTTAAAATTTTGGAATTTTTCATTTTTATTTATCGTGCCCTCGAGATCTCAGTTTTTGTTTTAAGCATGCTTGTGTCCTCTTGTAACCTTCAACCCTATCAGCTCATTCATTCCTGTACTTATCATGCAACTGTGCATAGGTCGTATCTTCATCGGAAATCAATGCAATTTTTTTCCCCAGAACATCATTTGAAGTCACAAATGGCTTCCAAGAAAACATTCCAAAATCAATATTTTGCCAGGACCAAAGAAATGATAAAACAAAATAAACTATTCGTACTTGTTAATAGAGAAACCGAAATCTATTTCACAGCCTTATAAAACTATATGAGCCAATTTTTAACTTGTTCTTCATCCTATTCTTTTTTATATACGGAACTATAAATTGAGTAGTAATGTGAAAAACCGTGTTAAAACATTCTAATTCTCTTAACATAATTTTCTAAAAAATTAACTTTGCTCTTCACAAGTTAATGTTGTCTCAAAAGGCACCTGCCAGGTCTTATTGACAGATGTCGCTCACCACCTAACACTAGAAAGAACATCATCTGTCTTAAAACAATTGTCAGAACGAATTCGGTCCCTTTTGCTTTCGAATTAATACTCACTTTACAAACATTCAATGATTATATTGTTTCTCTCATATCAATTGTGCGTGTATTGCTTGCAGACACAATAGGTATTTCCCCAAACCGGTATCCCAGTATAAAATCTCTGATGATGCAATACAAGTTTCGAGTAGTTTACTCAATGCCATCTCTCGAGGTAATATACTAGTTCCTTTCAAATCTGATCAAATTCAGGATGAGTAGATTTTTCTGGCTTTGAAATCGTATTGCAACGTTTTTATTTCCAAACAATTGAGCTGTGTTTGAAGGAGTAGTCGTCTTCATCTGATCACTTCAATTTTGTCCAGTTGACAGGTCGGTGGCTCAGCCATTTCTAATATCTATGAATAAGAAATGAAAATGAAAGTGAAATGAATATTACCATCAAAAGCAGCTAATTTTTAAGGATAAAAAATGCAGGCATATGTCATTTCATTACTTCTCCAGTGACCACTGATGAGCACAATCTTCCTTATCTGCCGATTTTAACATGCATTTTCCGAGTTGGGGAGGGGAACGACTTACGAAGATTTCTCAAGGTGTTAACTTCATAAATTCGGAGATTACTCCCCATATTAGTCGTTAGAATAAAAAATTATAGAAGCAAGTTTACTTAATATATAATATGTTTGGGGTCCAAATTCCAAGCATAAAAAAGTTTTAACACTATTGAAATATTGTTTCCCATTTGACTATCGCCTACCAGATTACTTTCTGCAAAATTATATATTAGAGTAATTGCTTCTCTTACATCACTGATTCTATAAATATTAATAATTTTGCCAGTCATACTTTCGAAAGAATAAGAAGTGAATGTTGGTTTCTTCAGAAAGACGGGGAGTGAGAAAGAAGTTTGTCACGACGAATCGTCGAAGCAAGACCTTGACAAATGTAATGTTAGCAAAAGAATATCTGGACAAATCATACCAATCTTACAAAGAACATGCAATTAGAGAACGACACTGAAATTACACTACAAGAGCTAAAGATGGACGAATTTGTTAGAAGAAAATGCCGTAGACGAGAATTTTAATCAATGTGCAATTTATCAAGCTAGATAATCATGCAACGAACTTTCATGGATTAGCTGTTGATTTGTGTGTTGCTACGATAATATATTTGAGATAATCTTAAGTTTATTTCAGAGTTCAAAATAAGACTACCTGTTTTCATGTTTACTTCCGGGTTGATGGACCGTGGTCCAACTGGCTTTGAACTGCCAAACGTTTCGCCCACGATTGCGGTGGGCATCTTCAGTGACGAGGTCTCGGGCGAAGTCTGTGGCGCTGTACTGTGTACAGTCGCCAGTCAGCCGCCGTCCCGGACACTTCGCCCGAGACCTCGCCACTGAAGATGCCCACCGCAGTCGTGGGCGAAACGTTTGGCAGTTCAAAGCCAATTGGACCACGGTCCCATCAGCCCGGAAGAAAACACGAGTATTGACTGCGGCCGTGAAAGCCTTCAATGCTTTATAAGACTACCTGTTGCTCAAATTGTACACTTATTTTGGAGGATTGGAATAAAATTATACTTCAACATTTCTCGCTCTAATCGAATTTTATTACAACGTAATTGGAAATATTTTATAATGGAATAACTGTAATGAAATTATAAGACAATTTTTTTTCCTGACTAAATGTATCACATCCGTTTTGGAAGTTTTGTAGGCTCCTTATGTGGAAATTCTCAACCTGTTCCTTAAATGAGCGCAAAATGACTGCCACAATCTCCACGACTACACCACTGGAGTGAACTAAATTTACACAATGTGTTTTGTTTGCAAATAATAATCTACGCGGGAGGAGTTCTTAACAGGAAACGACAAACGCCGTATAATTTAACGCCTCTTCCTTTGTTTCTTGAGCAGGTTTTATATGCGTTAAATGATGACTTTGCCCTTCAACATCTTACTTGAATTTTAGAGTTCAAGATGAAATCGCGAAAGAAGTTCAAAATAATGAATTTTCGTAGTTATTGAATCTGGTGAGCTAATACAACTCTCTCAACTCTTGTGAAATAAATGCTCGGCCGAAACGAAAGTTTACTTTCTGAAATAAATTAGACATCCACGAAAATATTTGCTTTCCGGCTTTCACACTGCATGAAAATTTAGTGTAATCTTTTGTATCTACTAAGAAATCAATTATTTATAGATACACAATACATAATTATTGTCAATTGCAATAATGCATAGAAATGTGTACTGGTGGTGATTCAACACACATTACATTTTTGGCCAAAGAGTTGTTGCTGTTTCTTCCTTACTTTTGTATGTATTTGACTTAGTATTCAAAACTGACATACTATAATTTTTTACTAGATTTATTTTTGCAGAAAAAATGCACATTTTTTAGCCAGTGACTCACTAAACGTGAAGAGATTACTTGACAATTACTTAATGATATTTATTAGGATTCATTACAACGTATATTACTAATGAGGCAAAAATGTCGGAAAATGTACATTATTTTTTCAAATAGGATTTTTTTTTCTGGCACTTGTTCGTGAACTCTCTCCAAAGAAAAGTAAATGTACGTTATCAATGTTCCTAATTAATTGTTCGTTTACGCTCACAAAACAAATACTTCATCGAATTACTGCAGAGAATTTTGAACAGTGTAAAATGAGCGAACCAAAATGGCGGCGCGGCGTTGGAAGCCGCGGGCAACAGACTGGAGGAAGTGCACGGCGATTTGGTGGCCTCGAGGTGCGGCTGGAATGGCGTGACCTCGCGGCCAAGGACGCCCGCAGGACTCCACCGCGCGTCGTCGCCCCCGCCGCCGCCGCCGGAACCTTCCTCCACAACACACCGCATCCATTACCACTGTTGAGATGCCTTCACAACAACAAAAATAATAAAATCGTCACCACTGACAAAACGACATTCTACCAACTCAACGCCAAACCGCCATTACTTCGAAAAGGTTAAAAAAATTCCCGAAACTATACGCCATTTCAAGGGAAACAGCGATTACAAGGAAAACCGCCATTACTACGAAAACCACCATTACTACGAAAACTGCTCTCACTACCAAAACCAATCCACTAAAAACTACCGCCACTATCAAAACCTCTTCCATTCATCCCTGATACCACCTACATCACGGCACCACCGACCCCACAACGCCACTACTAATAAAACCTCTAAGATCTACCGAAACGGAGAGGATGGCACAAAGCCAAAACGGACATCAACGCAGGTACCCTGCTACTACCCGTGCCTATGCCACCGCATCACTAAAGTATCACTAACGCATCACCACCGATTAATCACCGCATCACCACTGCATCACTACCACCGCCAACACCGCTCGAAAAATGATAATGTACAATGTGTAAATCACTCGTTCGAGTTCAACCTTGACCGCATGTGTCGTTCAGGACCTCGATTCATGGGAAGATGTAAAGTTTGTTGATCTCCAATATGAAAACAAACTTCATTTGTGGATATTTTGGGCTTTCACAAACATTTTCACAACAGACGCAGAATAACAAAACCACACATTGAATGTCGTCACAAATGTACTTTTTGAAAAACCCAATTCTATTGCACATTACAGATAGTTTTAAAGAAACTTTCTACGTAAGCAATTTGGGTGTTTGACAGCTATTACAGTTTCGCTTCAGTGGATTTTTTATATAAGGAATAAGTGAATACAAAACTCTTGTCTAATTCGATCTGTTTTCTGTTTCATAATAGTAATTAATTTACCTGTAGTTAAGATAATTACTTCATTGAATTACGGTGGTTCTTAGCGTATCGCCATATTACAAAATATTCCGAAGTATTTTTGAATTTTAACATTTCACAATGCAAACATTTTTAATAAAGAATAATCATGCGTTCTTTCATATCAGGATAATGAACACATTTAACTGTGATTAAAATGATTGACAATTTAATACTTTTATTTATTCTGCATTTACTTTGGTTCTGTCCTGTTTCTGATGCAACTGACCGTAAATCTTTGGTAGATTTAGCATTAATATAATAGTACAAGAGGTAGTGTCACAAATTAGGCTAATATGGATACTTTTTTTAAGATGGGTAAGTAGAAAGATTGAAGGTCATAAAAGAACTAAGTCTGCTGCCTCAATTTTCGGGACAGGGATGCGCAATAATCTAGTAAATATGAAAAAACACTACCGATTTGACGAATTTGAAAACCCACAAAACGTATTTACAGACATTTTGGGATATTATATAAATTTCAGAAAATAAGTCTGCTGCCCACATTCCGATTTGAAAATATGAAAAAAGTGGCGAAATGACTCATTTGAAATCTCGTCACACTGATCCAAAATTAAAGATAAATGAGTTTTTTTCAATAATATATTGTTCTAGCACTGATCTGATGGATTAAGATGTCACAAATCATAATGTAATTTGTCAAAGGGACACTAGCCCTTTCAGAGGGGAAGGACGTCTGTATTTGAAAGTGTACGGTTACATGTCGGCATAATCCGATAATCGACATTTGGTGGTTTTTATTTTGCTGGTGTCTTGGAAATCGTACAAAACAGTCATCTTTTCTTAGCTAATTAAACGTATGTATTAGTCATAGATAAGGTATTGTGGAGGTCAAAATATTTTATTTATAAATGTTTAGAATAGCGACCTTAAATATTAAAAATAGTATATGACTTTTCGGCATTGTTGCCTAGTCCATTTGGGAAGAACATATTTCGTTCGATTATGTAAACGAACGAAATTTGTTTTGATTGCTACATTAATTACACAAGATTTAATAAAACAATATTTAAATGTTTAAGTTTGTAAAAATGTTTCAATGTGTAAGTAATGCGCATTTGTTCAATATGAATAGTTTTACTACGTCAAAATAGAGTACATTTTATTAGACAGCGTCAGTGATTTTTTTTAACAAACGAGACGTGTTGTTTTTGGGGAGGTTGATTTAAGAAATATACACGTCTTTCTTAAAGACTTGAATCTCTCTGCATTTTCTGTTCACAACCATAAACCGATCCGGGGAGTCTTCTTGACCCATCAGTGGAAAGGCCGAGGTCGTCAGGGTTGGCCAACACGGGCGTCCCAGTCGGTGGAATGTGAAATAATGAGAAAATGTCTATTCAAAAGAAACAAACTATTGAACTCTTCCCACTTCGATGTAAAAAGTTCGAATGTGTTTAAATCAGCGCAAGTTTTGTTTGAAATATTAACATATTGATGTGTCCAAATTCATACGTGTAAGAACAGCTGATTTTTTTTTTTCACTTCGTGACTTTTAGAAAACTAAATTTTTATATAGTTACACTCGACTTTTAAACTTGCTTTTTTTTGTCGACTTTTCGGTAAACTTTTTGTTCTTTCCTGATATAATGCAAAGTTTCTATGAATCCTGGCAATTATGAAGAAAATTAACGTCTCAATTTAAAAAATAGAATTTTGAAAACGGAACATTTTTTTCGATTACATTTAAATTATATATACGAATAAATATATTTTTAAAGATCTCGCAAAATCACGAAAACTAGTTTCGTTCTTTTTGCTGATTTAATACATATTCTCGTTCTCTCCATTTTCTTGTTATAGGAAAACATAGTTGCAACGGAATTTAGATTGCTTGCAATTTTACTCAATGTATGTCAAATCATTATCATATATAGATCTTAACAAATCCTAAGCAGTTTTCCCAGTGTGAATATATACGTGAATTTTTATTTCAAATTAACCCTTATCTGCCTAGCGTGCCCGTATGGGCACGCTGTACGAAGCTATGGTTCAAACTTTTAGTTCAAAAAATTGCAGAAATGCAATTAGAACTTCGTGTTGTTTTTCATCTCATCCTAAAAGGTGTCACCATGCGTATTTTCAAATTTTGAGAAAAAAATAATATATATTTTTTAAATTTTAAATGGTGTAATGAATTTTTTTACAAAATAATTCAGGCAGATTAACAGGTAGATTATTCATTATTATTCAGGTAGATTATCAGGCGGGTTAACAAGTAAAAAATTATTTCAAAAATATTTTTTATTCTCCAAATTGAAATTGAGGCTTTCCCCCTGCAATTCTTTCTGGATCCACCCCTGCTTCGGAAGACAGCCGAACGCCCTTCCGAATGGTACCCTTCGACCCTGCCTCCCCGGAGGAAGGCGACTGTTTGTATGTCACGCTTCGCGCATGAGCGTGTTTCCTTGAAGAGAACCGTTATGAATGGGCGTTTCGTGAGAAACACGAGGTCCGCACCATTCATCACAGAACGCAGTTGAAGGAACCTCCTCCTCAGTAGCAACAAAAAAGTGGGTGCATTAGAATATATGAGTGGATGCAAACGAGTGGTCTTCGCGTACGCGCCTTTCCTGGGACTTATAAATCTGTCAATATGTGTTCCCCTTTCAATTTCTGCTGCATTAAATTCATAATATTATAAAATGAAAATAACTTTACGTAATGTTATATTATTTTTCTATTATAAAAGTTAATTTACTGTAACTACAAATGGAATCTTTTCTTGATAAAGATGTTCGAGAGATACCATCACCTTAGGTAGACTGCGAATACGCTCCTGTAAAAAGAAGCAAAGGTGTTAAATCAACTGTAATTTTCTTAATATCAAGTTTTTGAGAGAATTCCTTCGGGAAGAGGATATTTTCTTTTGTCTCCTCCTTCACTCCTATAAAGTGCAAGTGATGAACCGATCTCTGTTGTCACTTCCAGATATCCGCTGTACATCATGCGCGTCAGCAATAGGAAGAGCATTTTTCGCAAGTCATCTGAATAGTGTGCTGATGAAGGTGTTCCTAACCGAAGGGTTAAGACATAATTTCATTACTAGTAACAAAGTTCTCTTAATCTCGAACCCACAATTTATCGGGATTTTAATAATGATTATGGTAATGATAATGATGAAATTGTCTTTATATGTGGTGAGGCTCAGACCATAAGGCCTCAGACCATAAGGCCGAACCACTCTTATGCATTTACATTTACAAAATTACAATTGAGACGTTCGGGCAAAATATTAACTGACGATTCACATTCCAGTATAAAATGCAATCTTGTAGTGCAATCTACATGAAATAAGATTTACAACCTTCCGTGTGAATTTTATTGCTATTTGTTGTCTACTAATGAATTCTTCCAATATAAAGAGGATACGTGGAGAGACATACTTGTGACGTTGGAGAGAGATACCCCTCATCTTTAAAAAATCTTCATTTCTCCCAAAATATGTATTACCGTCACTTACACCCTAAATATCTGAACTGTGGGCAATGAATAAAGAATGGAAGTATATAATTTAAATTTAAGTTTGGAATGCAAGACAAGGCATCCCGATATTTGCCTTAATTGATTGAGTAAACCGAGAAAAATCTCATTCAGGTTGGCGACGTGAAGCAGTACGTAAGAAGTACTATATCAGAGTTGACAGTGGAAAAATAAAAGGAAAAGGTGGCTAAAAATATACTATTGGAAGTGGCGGAGAAGAGGAGAAAGAAGTATGAGGGAGTAGGTAAGGTAGGAACCAGCAATACAAACATTCGTAGTTATTAGTGACAATTACATAACTATCAGTAATTTAGTTCACATATGTAATACTTAAAAAAAGTGGAGAATAAATTACCACATTACTACAATTAATAAATAATCGAGGTAATGAAGTATGCTCTAGGGGTAAATTCGAGCTGGTTGGTAATGACGGTATACTTTCAGAAAGGGAGAAATCGAAAATAGAAAGATGCGAAGTGAGGAGAGAGGAAGAGGAAATGTTCTTGGGGATTCCAAGTAAAGGGGGTGTTGGGCTCTGTGGAATGGCACTCCTACTTAGACGGAAATGGCCTGCAAGTCGGCAATTGTCTGCTCGCGGGCTTTCCTGCTCTTTAATTTCATGTTTCCCTCGTCACTTTCGAATTAACTTGATATCAAATAAGCGGAATATTTCATTTCCGGTATTATTTTTAGAGCAATTTTTTTTATTTTTGGCAACTAATTAACATCCAATAAGTAACATGTTTTAGATTAATATTTAATATTAACGATAACTTTACCATGCTCTACTTTATAGAGGTACACTGAATTATAGTAGGTATAACAAGAAATCTCTCTCCCTTGTCTATTTTTCGAGCTGAAGAACGTGTTTCGCACGGGGTACAACAGGATGAAAGATTTTGCTTGGTACGATGTTCTTCACAATAGGAAAGCATCACTCAGTTACTCTCAATGAGCCAAAACGTGTGACAACATTCTAGCTCTTTCAATTCATTCGTTCTTTCGTCAGCGACGGAGACCTCTTTGACGCCATCACGCTGTTCTCTTTACAACACTTGCTCTCCTGCTCGCTCTCAGACTCCCTTTCCTTCGTTCTGACAGCTGTGCAAACACTTGTCGCTAGCATTCTCTGCTTTTCGCCGTTTACTTGAAATTAACTCTGAGACGCGTGTGTTTACAAGGTACGTATTTGCCAACTCGTGAAGGTGAAATTGTGGGTCCTTTGCAACGCGGACATGAAATGACGGAACATGAAGGCTAATACGGCAAAGTACAGAGGAAGGTACGGGCGACACGTTACTCGTGGCACTTTTGCTACTGCTCAAGGAGATGGAGAACACTCGTCTGCTTTGTATATTTCAGGATAAACATTCAGAGCTTACGAGAAGATTTCGAAAAACAATCTGTTAATTCCATTCCTTTAAATAATTTGATTTCCACCTATGAAAACTGTGTTAGTTTTTTTATTTAATGTATTAAGTACATTTATCAGATCCTAAAATATTTCTCAAATATAATTTTAAAACATCTCCATTATTTGTAAAGGTATGATTGATGGTACCATTGCTTTGATGAAGCAGACTTAACGTGATTGCTTTGATGAAGCAGTAAACTTAATGTGAAGCTCAGAAAAATGCAAAACATGTTAATCATTCCATTTGGTTTCAAGATCCTGTAATTCTTTAAAGCTTGAACTCCGAAGAATATAAGAAAAAATGTTTTATTATGAAAGTTTGACAAAGTTCTTGAAAGCTCCCTACCCCCAAAACTCTTGAATGTTTGCCGGTTGCTGGAAACTTTATTGAACCCCTGATTTCAAAATTCAAAATTTATTGCTTATTAATTTTTGAAAATAGATTTTACTACATGGGAGTTTTGTTTTCTTTCCCCCTTTCAAAATTCAAAATTTATTGCTTATTTATTTTTGAAAATAGTTTTTACTACAAGGAAGTTTTTTTCTCCCTTTCAAAATTCAAAGTTTAAGTAGTATATGACTTAGTGTAGGGATCACAGAATTTTGAAAATGTGCACACAATTCACTTTTCCCCATAACACGTCATACGCAGTTTTTAACTGTTTTTGACGTAAAATAAATAAATAAAAATAAACAGGATAATTCAGCACATATCGCTTTGATGTCATATCTCTTTAGTGATGTTAATCCCTGAACCACTAGATGTGGAGGAAAGTTATGCAATTTCCTCAGGGTGTGTAATTCCCTCAATTCGAGAGCGATTGAAGGTACGGCTGACCTTATGAGAAGTCATTTGTGATGTGTACTGGCACTTTCAATAATTGGACGTGTCTAGAAGGAAGTAGGAATGAAAATTGTCTCAAATGATGCAGGAAAAATCTGGTGAAATATCCCTATTTATTTTCTTTCTTCAGAATGCTCATTGTGCACCATACCCTCTATCACTATTTCCTTCAGATTATTAGTTGTAGTATGTTACGTTTCCATATTTTTACCTTCTAGTATACTGACGTATGTATGAAATAAAATAAGTAATATAGAGAGAGTTGGTCCGTCCATCCACCGGTCTCTTCGGAAAAATACATTTTGGAGTCATCTAGCATCGAACAGACGTCTTTGAAAAACGCTAGCGCCTAAACTATTCGTAGATTTTTTTCAAAACGAGTATTCCCCGATCGATGTAGCACCATTCAAAGTTCTGTAATTTTAAAAAGAATTCTTTGAATGTAGGGAATAATTTACAATAATCTCCTGGAACAGGAATGTCTTGTAAATTTTCTTTAAATTCCTTTTTCTGGCTCCAAATTTTTTTAAATTTCCTTGTACAAATGGAGTGAAGTTCACGTAAAAAGGTGACATTGGTCTGATTTTCACTGTTCACTCTGAATTTTCGAAAGTTGCGAAAGTTTGAATTATTTGGACCCTCTCATACAACATTATAATTGAAGTCGAAGATATTTTTTTCAATTGAAATTTATTTGCGACAATTAGTTCTTAGAAATCAGTCAAGAACAATTTTTTTTAATTCCAGTAGTTTGAGCTCAGTTTTGGGAGAAATGTGAGCAAGATAAAGGATGTGCTTTTCTCATAAACAGCACCATTTTTTTAACGAAATATTAATGCACTGAATAACATATTAGCACCACTTGATGTATTCCTTTCATTGTTAAAAACTTAAACGATGTTTGAATTAGTGAATTTTTTAAAAATATTTCTCGCATTTTCGAAAACGTCCATAACTCTCTCTTATATCATATGTAGTCAAGTCTATCATCTCTTTACGAGCAATATTTTCTCTTCCATTACATCAGCATGTAAGTAATAATTTGAAGTCTTATTTATGTTACAATCGAATAATGTGACCGCTATTGATTAGTATAATCAGTCATTCACCCCCAAACAATTCACGACTTTGGTCTAACAGATTCATACTAACTGTACCCTCCAGCAGTAAAGAAAATTATATCTCCATATAAAAATAGACTGAAATTGACTTGGCTAGGACCATCAGACCCCCTGGTCTATCTAACCTTTTAACATTTTACGGAGAAAAATGGATATAAGAAACTCTAAGACACAGTTTGTAACACTAAAATACATAACGAAGACATGTATTACACATGTGCTCAGAAAATCGAAAATAATCTTCCTGCATTTGACTTAAATGGTCTGGGAAAACAAAAGAACTGTGCAAGTTCTTCAGCATTGCGAACCAAAGTAAAATTTTATAAAAGAACTTGAAATATATTACAAAGGGAACGCAAAATAAGACAGTGCAATAAAATTATATAAATAAAAAGAATAATCATAGCAATGTGAATTAAAATTTGACATAAAAACTCAAACTTAATATAATAAAAGCGTAAACGAGCACGAGTTGCATTTCCACCCGGTCAAGACAAGTAGAGCCGATTTTAATTTGTAAACAAGCATCAAAAGAAAAAGACCTTCAGTCAGATACATTCCTGGTATACAAAAAGGAATTAAATACTTTTTCGTGTACTTCATAAGACTCCTTCAAACAAATCTATATCGTAAACTAATTGTCAACACTTACTGTAGGTGTAGAGCTCCTTAAAAATATTGCGAATATTTTTGGAAAATTTTAATTTGAACGAAATGTGAGTTGGTATCTTCCAAGGTCCAGACTTCTGTTTTAATAAAAACACTGAGTTCAATTTTTGTTACTCTCAACTGAAAAGGGTATAGCCAAATAAGAGGGTGAAAAGTGCCCCAAACTAAATCGATAATCGCGATGCTCATACGAAAGAAAATACAAAATAACGTATATTCACAAGAAATCAGCCTCTTCGGGCAATCTGTTGTAGAGATACGAGAAACGTGTTTTTCTTGTTCTATTTTTCTCAGCTATTATTGTATGTATCAGACTGAAAAAATTGGAGGGACGGGAAAAGTAGCTGAAGTTTAAGGTAGTTTTGGCAATCAATTGTGACAGCAAATTCAAATAGAAAAAATTTGAAATGGATTTTCGACGTGATAACGTTGCAGTACTGTCTCAGTTTTTTTCTCTCTAGAATGTCTTATAACATTCAATAACATATATTTCTTCAAATTTTTAAACAATGTGAACGATATTGAAAATAATTAAAACCAACTTTACCAGTTAAAAAATTTGAAATTTGCGCTAAACTGTGATTGGAGAAAACGTTTTTGCCAATATTTAAACATAGATTCAATCACTACATATAAACTTGAAATATTATGTGTGTTACATCATTTATGAACCAAACTCAATCGGACTGTCCATGCTGAAAAGAGATGGGTGAGTTCTCGCCCATCCGACTTCAGCCAATGAGCTTCAAGCACCAGTTTGCGTCATAATATTCGCGTGAATTTTAAATACCAACATTATCATAGTTGCAAGTCATTGGAACAGAAACAGACAAGCACTATTTTTTTCAAAAATTGAATATTTTGTTTCAATTACACCTTCATCCTATTATTTTGGTTGGTCACCCTCGAAAATTGTCACATTACGCCACTTTCAAAATGTTTATCAACACTTCTTGCTCTCCATGTAACATTGCAGCCAACGTCTAGTCTCGCTATTCAACCGAAGTGCGTCACGTGCGTCACGCTTTTCAACCGTGTTGTGGTCACGTGGTTCGAGACGCAAACTGGCGTTGCGCAGAACGAGCAGAACTCGGTGCATTAAAGGAGCTCGCCTCTCTTTCCACCAGAAGGATATCGATGAAACGATAATATTGTGAACGTGCGAACGGAAGTTGCAGCCTGGGATGCTGTTCCTACATGCCTGCGTTCATTTATTACTTGGCACACGAGCGTTGGCGCAAATTGTGAGGGGACTGTTTATACATGAAGGTACGCGTGATCCCAGTTATTAAAGACGACTTTGAGATTGATTAATGGCCTGTGATTGTCTAATTGTCAATAATTAATAAATCTACAACTGAGTAATTTATTTATATCATACATAAATGATTAATATACCTAAAATCGAATAATTTGATTTATATTAGAAACAATAACCTAAAACAAAAGGGTTTGATGATTTTTTTTATAATATAAATACTTTCCAACATTTGTCAGCGACAAGTTGTAAAACACTTTTTTCAGTGAGACGTTTCAATAATTTCAATATAAATTGTATGAACATGGGTGAAAAAAAGTCCTATCACATTTTGGCGCGAATTTCAAATACTGACAAAATTGGTTTTAAGTGTGTGTCACATTCTTTTAAATTCCGAAAAAAAAATTGTTATAGAATGTTATAAGACACATTAATAGGGAAAATACCGAGACAGTACTCCAACGTTATCACGTCGAAAATCCATTTCAAAAATTAATGTTTTTTCTATTTGAATTTGGAGTGAGAATTAGTTGCCAAAAATACCTTAAAATACAACTGCTTTTCCGCGTCTCTCCACTGTTTTCAGACTGATAAATGCAATACAAGCTGAGAAAAAATACGAAAAACACGTTTCTCGTTGTATCTCTGCAACAGATTACCGTAGGAGGCTAATTTTTTTGTGAATGTACTGCATTTGGTATTCTCTTTCGTATGAGCATCGCGATTATTGATTTGGTTTGATGACACTTTTCACCCCCATATTCGGCTTCCTTTATAATTGAATATGTGCCACCCTTAATACTATTACAATTTTTGACATAAAGAAAGTACGAATAAACCAATAAAAAGGTGATGAAACTTTATTTACACATATCTCGTGAGGAACGATAGAAGCTGCTTTTGTCAAGTCATGTTTCATTGAGAACGGATTGTATAGGTATTTCCAAGATGTTTTATTTTAATCATATTTGATACAAACGTCACAATATAAGAAAAATACAGAATGTGTTTCAATAGTTTTCGTATTACATATTGTAATGATAACAAGAAGAGAGCGTATCGTCCGGACACCTTTTAATTTCTTACCGGAAAGCCACATCCTTACTCAGACTTCACAGCAGACTAGCATGTTTAACTATAAATGCGAATCCCGATGGAAAGTTTTCGTGAAGTCTAATTTGGAAACGAAACTGCAATTTGTTTGCAAAATTTTGTTTTAATTTATGATTTTTGCCATTTTCTTAAATATTTTAAAATACTTTGCCGATCGCCCACTTGCGAACGTTTAAAAGCGTAAATAATAATAATAATAATAATAATAATAATAATAATAATAATAATAATAATAAAATTGTCTTTATTTGTGGCGAGGCTCGGGCCTTAAGGCCTGCTCTTCCGCCTAACCACTTTAATTAATTTACAATTTTAAAAATTACAGTTGAGGCGTTTAGATGTAATTAATATTAACAGACAGAATAATTCGGATGTAATTAATATTAAATGACATGTGGCAGAAAAAGAAAAAATCAATTTGTGACTACCATCTACATCAATTTATCTGTATGAGCCAAATGAACTTGTCATTTTTTGTTTATTCTTAGAATTTTGCAAAATGGAAAGACATGATGTAAGGAACATTATTAAAAAATGAGATAAAAAAGAGCTCCCACTTATTCCACTTAGAATCAATAATTCAAAATTCGCCCGAAATGTCAGTTGTCATTACCCGACAGTCTCAATTGTGAACAATAAACGAAAAAAGGGGGAGTTATTTTTCATTTACGTCTGGGATGCAATACTAGGGACCATCCCGGCATACGCCTTAAGCGATTGAGTAAACCCAGAAAAAGCCTCAATCAGGATGGCGGCTTAAGGCCGAAATATTGTGATGAAGAAATATCAGGGTTGAGAGTGAAAAACAAAGGGGAAGAGACGAAAATGCAGGTGGACAAGAGGAGATAATAATGAAATGATAATGAAAAGGATACGGGGGGATCAGAAGGGAAAATATAGTACATATATTTTTTTAATTACATAACAACAGGTAGTGCTTGATGATACAATACATAATCTCAATTAAAAAACATGGAAAATTACCACATTAATCATTAGGTAAAGGCACTTACGAAATCTTACAGTATTAATAGTACAGTAATTTATCTTACAGTATAAAATACAGAAAATGACAATAAAATAATAGTGTGACTACTGATTTTCTTTGTAACAATAATAGTAATAAAATATATAAATAATAATAAAAGTGACAAACATCATAATTTCAGAAACATTTGTAAGCTGTAGTTTTACATAATATTTTCTTATTTTACATTTAGAAATCTATTACATTATAGTAACAAAGTTGTATTTTAGATATAGCTATGTAATTTCTCTAATTTTAAACATTGATTCAGCAGTAATAGGATTAGCTTTTACTGTATCCTGAAGTAGGAAAGGAGGAAGATGGCCAGGAGGAAAGGAGTGGGAAGAAATACTTTCCAAAATATGACTTAAGAAACAAAAAAAACACGGGGATCTAACATGGATGATATGTAATAAAGGGATCATGGTCATTGTTTCAGAAAATAATTAAGATAAAATTGCGGATTGAGCAGAGAGCGTGTGTAAACTACATTTCATTGCTTTTTATCCAGACGCCAAGTTGAGTTTTGAATTTTCTAAAGTTGCTAATTCTCTTAAGATGTGTAGGTAGTGAGTTCCAGTTTCGAATTACTGTGACAGTGTAAGATTTACTATATGATACAGTGTTGTGTCGAGGTATGTACAGCAATAATGCCGAACGCGATCGCTCTCGCATTTTGAAGTTCTTAGACATGTGTGTTTGAAGGCCGCTGTACAAGATTGTATGGAGAAGCAAGTGACTATGCAATATTCTTCTTTTTTCAATGGAGCTAATTTTTGTCTGTCTGTAGTACGCAGATACGTGATCGTACTTACGAAGATCGAATATGAAACACATGCATACGTTTTGTGCTGTTTGCAACTTCCGTTGTTGCTTGGTTTTTAAGTCAGTGAGCAAGAAATCACAGTAATCGAAATGGGGCATAATTAGTGATGTAATTAGGTTCATACGTGTGTTTATAGGAAGTAGTTCTCGTACGCATTTTAGGGAGGGGAGGTATTTGAAGACTTTTTGACAAATCTTACTTACATGTGTAGTCCAGCTGAGAGTGCTGTCTATATGAATTCCTAGGTTCTTTACGTCGTTACACCAGGGAAGAGGGGAGCCATTTATACTAATGGACGGAAGGGTTTTCTCTACTTTGTTGATGGCGTTGTGGGAGCCTATCATTAAGCTTTGGGACTTATTTGGGTTTAATAAAAGTCCTAGGGCTGCGGTCCATTTATTGAGAGCATTTAGGTCCTCATTTATTTTCTGAACTAAAGAGTTAAGCTCCGACGGATGTCCGCTGACATATAGTTGAAGGTCATCTGCGTACATTTTATAGCGACAGTATTTAAGACATTGTCCTACGTCGTTTACGTAAATTAAGAATGCTAAGGGTCCCTGTGCAATACCCCGGCGGTTCTAATGGCACTGGATCGGTTTTCACCTGATATTACGACTTGTTGACGACCTGAAAGATATTGTGAGAACCACCGTATCGTGGGTTTAGCGAAGCCCAATGCTTTCATTTTCTCTAGCAGGATATCATGATCGACCGAGTCAGATGCTTTACTGAAATCTAAGAGAATAAGTATTGTTAATTTACCGTTGTCAATGGCGATTCTGGCTTCTTCAATTAAGCTTAAAAGTACAGTTCCTGTACTTCTGCCTGATCGGAAACCATGTTGATGTTACTTAAGAGATTTTTGCTGTCTAAATAGTTCGTAATTTGGTGTCGTGCAATTTTTTCTAATACTTTAGAAATTTTAAATAAAAATAATACTAATAGGTCTGTACTCAGGAGGATTTGTTGATTTAGGAAGAGGATGGACAAGTGCAGTTTTCCACGAGGTCGGATAAGTTCCACTTATGAGAGAAAAATTTATTATATCTGTTACAATGGAATATATTATTTCGGCACAAAGTTTCAGTAATTTGGCATTAATATTGTCTACTCCAAAGGCGCTTGATTTTAGAGTCTTAATAGTTTTAAGGACGTCAATATGAATTGTACCCGCGAAGAAAAATTCTTCTGGAGTATTTCTAGAATGTAACTGTAAGTTTGATAGTCAAGTTTTTTACTGAACTTTCGAAATGGGGAGCCATATTAGCGAAACGTTGCTTTAGGGAGTCTAGTGGTATATCAATTTGAAACGGTGTTCGTGATCTGCCTATGCCAAGAGTGCGTAGAGATTTCCATACTTGTTTCCAGTCGCCATTTGTGCCGAAAACTTTGTGGTAATATTTACATTTCGCGTTTCTCAATTTTTGTATAACAACATTTCTTAATTTTTTGTATTTAATTCTGTCGTTTTCGCATTTTGAATTTCGAAAACTTTTGAAGGCAGCGTCCCTTTGTTTCATTAATCAACGTATTTCGTCTGTTATCCAAGGTGCCGGCGGACGTGTTGCACGAGCTTTCCTTGCGGGTATGTGTCGATTAATCAGTTCCGTCAATTGATGAGTAAAAGTATTTACTTTTCTATCTAACGAACTTTCTTGAGAGACAAGATCCAGGGCATAGACATACCGTCAGAGAGAAATAATTCAAGATTGAATCTTTTGAAGTCCGTTTTGAAAATGTTGGCGTATATCTAGGGCATTTCATATTGTATGAGACGTATATGAGGTCGTGTTTAGATATTCCAGGAACTGTTGATTATCCATGGAATTTTACTTTGTCAAGATTGGATACAACGATATGATATATCCAAATATCTGTACTGATTGTATGGTGAGTTGCATTTAGTGGTAATATAGAAAGATTCATTTCGCCAAAAATACGTTTGGATTTGTCGGCATGCGACGTAGATTTCAGAAGATTAGAATTGAAATCGCCCATCAGTGTTACGTTATCGTATTTACTTGAGCAAAGCGCAATTTCTTTGTCGATAGCTTCGATATTCCCTGCTTTCGGAGGACAGTACACTACGCCTAGGGCACATTTTTTGTTAAATATTGGAAATTCAATAAAGAGATATTCGTTATTCTGATTAAGGTTATCTGCTGATGAAGTTATGTATTTATAAGTGATATCATCACGAAGGTAAATACCGACACCACCTCCCTGAGACGCGATATGTGGGTTCCGGTCACTTCTTAAAAAAACGCTATCCAGGAATTGTGACAAGTGTTGTAGCAAGTGACATCTTTAGCCACGTTTCGCTAATAAGGAGAGCATGAAAACGGTGGGTTGAAATTAGTTCTCGCACTTCATCAAGATGACAATATAGCGATTGAACATTTACGTGACCTACAAATAAAGTTCGCGATGAATATTTTGATATGGAGGCGTAAGTATTATAAGTAAGTTTTATTGGTTGATTGCTTTGTCCATGTAATGAGGAAAGGTGTAGGGGCGAATTCATACTGGTGACCATGCTTTCAGAAAGTTTGTAGAGAAAAGATGAAAGAAGAAAAGATGCTTAGAGGGGTGAGGAGGAAAGAGAGGATCCTTGGAAATTCCAAGTTAAGGGAATGTTAAGCTGTGGGGTAGGGGTGGGGAGCGCTCTTTCTTAGGCGGAAATGGCCTGCAAGTCGGCAATTGTCTGCGCGCGGGCTTTTCTGCTACCTGCTTTGATGACGTCTTCCGTCCAGACGTTCTGCAGACCAAATTTATCTATGGCCGCCCTCAGAACCCCTAGACGGGATCTTGTGAGGTCTTCTCGTATTGTGCCACCGATATTTTCAATTGTCTTTCTTCCCGAAAGACTTCACGACGCTTCCTGTAACTTACAAATTTTACAATGAGCGGTCGTGTTTTTCCTGGGATCTTGGGTGCTACTCTATGACATCTATCAATGTCGTTCAGGCTCAAATCGACACTTATCTGTTTTGCCACATCAAGCGCAAATTGCTACTTGTCAAGCGCTTGATACTAAAAACTCAATTCGGGAAACCTTCTGTCCCTCCGTCCGTCCGCCGTCTGCCTCTCTGTCTGATTGTGTCCAAAGCTAGCACCCAAAACGTCCAGATGATATTCTCTAAAATTTGTAATTCCCGATCACTGTAAACGAACTCGAGTGAGTCCCTGTGAGATTGAAACAAGTATTTTGAATTTTGGGGATGTTTAGATTTTTTGGCATTTTCCTTCTACTACAGTATGGAACACACACATCTTTGCTTAAAGAAATTTATAATAATAGTGATAATAATAATAATATTTATTTATGTGACGAGACTCGGGCCATCAGGCCCTCTCTTCCGCTTAACCACGTAATACATAAATTTATAGATAAGAATTGAATTTAGAGATACATTTAATAAATAAAAACAAGTAAAGAATTCAACTTCCAGATGTCATGCCCCTGGGCTCACAAACGCGACAAGAATACAACGTCCCAGCATTTGCCTTAAGCGACCGGGGAAAACCAAGGAAAACAAAAGGAAGTGTACATGCTCTTCAACATTGAGCAGCAAAATAATATATTTAAGATAATTTTGAAAACAAACAAACATTACTGACTCTGAATAACTCTAAAGGTGTGCCCGAAATAAAATTCTGAGAGATATTAATTTAGTAATACGTATCAAATGTTAACCAAAAATCTCAAATACATTCATGAGTCAAAAAAACAATATGAGAATGCACACAACCACCCGGTCAGGACGACGGCTTAGGGCCGATTTTAGATTTCAACATCATGTACTAAGGGAAAAGACGCATTCAGTCTGAGCCATGACAAAGTTAAACAATAATGAATTAGAAGTTACTAGTAGATAACACAAAAAACTTCTAACCCTATAATAAACTTAATTTAGACTAATTATACTATGTTAACTAAATTAAGAACTATCTTAAGAAAACAAAGAAAAGAACAAAACTGTTAAAAAGCCCTATAAAGATTACATTTAACTTGCAATTTTGAGCTCACTTAAAAACTAACTTAAGAAAATACAAGAAATGGAGAAAAACTGTTAAAACGCGATGTAAAATATTACATTTACCTTACAGTTCTAAACACATTTAGTACACACTTTCACATCATACAACATCAGCTCAGAAAAAGAGTATTTAAATGTTTTTTGAATGATCGCAGTGTTTTACATTTCCTAACATTTCCTGGAAGGCTATTCCACTCTCTAGTCGTTGCTACTTAGTAAGACTTATTGTAAAAGTTAGTGTTGCTTTTAGAAATATTGCATAGCAAAGATTTCTCGAACCTTCTTGTTTTAAGATTAGATATTTTATGAGAGAGGTAAGTAGGTACACCCGTATTTAATATTTTGTAGAACAGGCAAAAACTATGAAACATGCGTCGGGCTTTCAAGTTTAGTATGTTATTAGCTTTTAAGTATCCCGATATGTGATCATACTTCCTGATATTATATTGAAATCTAACACACGAATTTTGAACTCTTTGGAGAGCGTCAGCAGTTGATTTCTTTATGTTACCGTACACAATGTCACCGTCATCAAACAGATGGAGCAAGAAGGATTTTACTAGTAGTTCTTTGGTTTTGGGTGGAAGGCATTTGTAAGCACATTTGAGTGAGTACTTTGAAGCATACACTTTGCGGCAAGTGTCCGAACATGAGGTTCCCAATTTAGGAATTTATCGATCGTCAGACCGAGATTTTTAACTTGTGAGCATAGAGGAACAGTAGTGTTATCCAGTACGATATGAGGAATATTTAGATTTTTAAGTGCTTTATGGGACCAACAGGAGCCAATTATAATTGATTGAGATTTTAATGGATTTAGCTTAAGACCGTTTTTCACTGACCGTTCATGTAAAGAAGCTAAATCCTGATTTGTTTTACTAATTAAATGGGCCACTTCAGAAGGTTTCCATCTGACGTAGATCTGTAAGCCATCTGCGTACATATGATGATTGCATCTTGATAGCACCGACGGTATATCATTTACATAGATAAGGAAGAAAAGTGGTATAAGTACGGAGCCCTGTGGCACTCCACGTGAAACTAGTTTAGGTGACGAGAAAGTATTTTCTACAACTACGACCTGTTTATTATTAAATAACTTAAAATCTACGATAAGATGGAATCAGAAAAACCGAGACATTTACATTTTGCCAGAAGCACGTCATGGTCTACTGAATCGAAAGCCTTGCTAAAATCTAAAAGCGTTAGCGTTGTTATATTGCCTTCATCCAGAGATTGACGAATGTTTTGGGACTCGTAACAAAGCCGTTTGCGTACTTCTACCTTCCCTAAAACCAGACTGAAAATTATTGAGATCATCATTTACGGCGAGATACTTGTTTATTTGTTGACGTACAACTTTTTCGAGGACTTTGGATAATGTTGGTAATATGCTGATAGGTCGATAATCACAAAGATTTAACGAATTTAAACATTTCGGGAGGGGACGAATGTAAGCTAGTATCCACAATTGGGGAAAATATCCGGTTGTTAAAGAAAAGTTGATTATGTGAGTAAGCGCTGGAAGAGCATATTTTAAAGCCTTTTGTATTTGATTTGAGTGCCTTCACTATTTGTTCGACTTCTTGGCAGTCAACATTGTTGAAATAAAAACTATCGTCGCAGCGAGGTGCATGTGATTCCAGAGAGTGAAGTGTCTTTTCTTTAATAATAGGGTCTATTTTATGTGTAACGGAAGCAAAATAGTAATTTAGGTAATCTAGGGGAATTTCTAATGAACTGTCATTTGACTTACGTTTCCAAATTCCTAAGTTTTTCAAAGTGTTCCATACTCCCTTCGTACTGGAATTTGTTTGGAAAAGATTATGATAATAACGAATCTTAGCGTTTCTGACTTGTTGTTTTACGAAATTTCTAATTTTTTATACTCCTTTTCATTTTCATCGGTTTTACTAATTTTAAAACGGTTATATGCGGAATTTCTAACTTTCATATGAACTTTTATCTCATTTGTAAGCAATGGAACAGGAGGCCGCGTGACACGAGAAGTTTTCCATGGAGCGTGCTTGTTAAAAAGGTTTGTTATGAATCCATTAAACATATTTACTTTCGAGTCTAATGAATATTGTTGGTAAACTTGATGCCAAGGTGCATGTTCACTGTCTCTTGAAATGCTGTAAAATTAAAGTTTTTGTAATCACGGTAATTGATTGTTTTGTTTTTGTATTTAGTACATTTAGCCGAGTATACAACAAAGAGTAAATCATGGTTTGAAATACCCGGAACAGGAACCTGACCATATAATAATACTTTGGAAATATTTGAAACAATCAAGTGATCAATCCACGATTCCGCTTTAGATAAGCTATGAGTAGGATTCAATTTTAATATTTGCAAATTATACGAATTGAAAGTATGAATAAAGTTAGTGGCAGATTTTGTGATGGGATTTTTTAAGTCACAATTAAAATCCCCCATTATAATAATATCTTGATACTTATCTGTGAATTCTGAAAGTGATTCCTCTCATTCTGACAACAGTCCCGTATTAGGAGGCCAATATACAACCCCGACAAGTAAATGCTTTTCCCCAATCACCATATCAACAAACATGTATTCCAAATTCGGTGAGTTGCTAGTAGATGTTTTTATTATTTTACAATTTATATCATCACGCACAAACATAGCAACACCCCCACCGGATTTCTCTTTAAATTAATTTTTATTATATTTCTATCATTTCGTGTGAGTTTATATTTAGGAATCAACACAAGATCAGACGGCGCAGTAGATTTAATCCAAATTTCACTAATTAATAATACATGTAAGCTAGCTTCAGAGAGAACATGAAAACTTTCTGAGTGATATTTCTTTAGAGATTGCGCGTAAATGTGAAAGACAAGTCACGAGGAAAGTGCGAAATGGACGCGTTGAGATCAGAGAGTGTAGCAGGGCTTCGAGGGGTAGGTAGCAAGCTTAACGCCGGTATGTACAGGGGCGCGGTTTTCGTCAACACGACGTCATCTATAGGTTGCCAAATTATGACATAGTATTTGAAAGTGTGTACTTTACAGGAAGAAAGAAATTAAAATTAATATATTACAAGTAAAAATTAAATAATAAACAATAATCTAAGAGAGACTTCTGAAAACAAATTCTAAAGTTACGCGCCATTTACAGGTAGCGAGTCAACTTCACACATTCTAGTGATGCGTCTTTTCCCTTGTGTGGTATTTACATATATTGCCCCATCAAAAGACCACACATTTTTTAGCTGGAATTTTGTAATGCATTTTCTCAGTATTTCTAACCTACGTGAGGTTAAGTCCTCTCGTATAACTTTTCCACTACCAACAAGTTTTCTTTTATTTTTAAATATTTCAGCCCTTTTCCTAACGATACTAATTTCACTATAATAGGTCGGCACTTGCCATCAGTCTTAGGTTCTACTCTGTGGCTCCTGTCAATGTCATCAAGAGTAAGACTGACACCAATATCCTTTGCCAACTCTATAACTTTAATGTCAGTATTTTCATTGTTCGACTCACTGATTCCAAAAAAGTGGAGAGAATTTCTGATATTGTTCCAGCTCGTCCATTTTGTCCATGTGGACCATCTTAAGCACTGTGGTCTTCTGGCGTTGCTCGTCAATGACGCGGTTCTGCTGCTCGATGGTCTCCCGACGTTTCGAGAGCTCGTCCCGAAGCGCCTCGATGAGACCCTGATTTATCTCTTGGACGCTCTTCGTTATGCGGGCAGCAACAGATTCGCGCACTTGAGCGATGAAATTCTTGTTCTCGAGTAGGTTTTTTGCAGCTTGACCCATGACGAGAAAACACGGACAACAAAAATATTAGAAAAATTAAAATAAATAAAAGCACACTTAATACAAATTGTAATTTGTACGAGTTGAAACGAGCAAAAACACTAGGTTCTAGGCAGCAAGATAGACCGAGAGGAAAACAAGAGTAGAGTAGAAAAAAATAAACTAAATAAGAGAAAGAAAGATATATTATCAGAAACGGACAAGAAATAATTTAACAACCTTTAGAGAATAACACAATTCCGGAGATAGAGAAGTAAGATATTGTGATATCAGAGATGGTAAAACTGGGAGAAAGAGAGTAAAAGGAAGTTTACTTGCCTAGAAATAAACTGCTGGAATTCACTGTAGCTTCAGCACTCGCCGCTCACCAGACACCTGTTATAAGCCTCGTGTTGCTACCTGCGCTCCGGCACGTCCTCACTCGGTGCGCTCCGGCTCGTCCTCGACGGTCATACGACGACTGACGAAATTTGACTGACTGAATTTGTTTTTTAAAGACAGATATTTAAATAATGTCATGTACAGTTTCTCAACAATTAGTAGTTTTTACGTAATTTTGCGAAAAATTGACAGTTTTTAAACAATTATTTTATTTTCTTAAAAACCGTTCCAATTTTTTTCGTTAAATTTTCTCTTAGTATCAAAGTACCTGAAGTAAGTCTCCTGTATCAAATAACGATCAAAACTTACTGCCGATTCTCTGTTCGGCTTACTCTTTGTATTTTCGACAACTGCAAAATATTTACATTGCAAAAGCACGACATTGAAATAGAGATGTTTGTCTTAAATGGAGTGTGTTCTAAAAATCCGATCTTTAAAAACTGTCATGTTCAGTTTTTTGAAGAAAACGAGTGGTTTTCGCGTAATTTCTGCTTGTAGTCAGTTCAATTTAAAAAAGAACATTTTCTCAAAAATTTTTCCACAGATAGAGTAAAGGACGCTTAAAAAATGACGCAAGTTAATTTTTTTTAACTCTTAATTTTCGATAACTGCAAAAGTTCAAAATAATTCGAGAAATCATGTGCATGCATAAGCAACACTAGTTTAAAGTCTCTTGAATGTATGTAATTTTATGGTTTAGGGTTAATGTGAGGGAATTGTGGAAATTTTTGAATTTGTTTTTCGGTGTTCTAAAGCAGCCATAATCGAGTGTTGGAAGATTTATTTCGGGTGACTGTCATGATAAAACACAATGCCATTTCAAAGGCCCATGTCCTGTTCATTTATGTAAAGATTTTCCTTTAAGATGTGAATATACACTTTTTGTTTCATCGCACCATTTATCATATGCAGACGATCTACTCCTGAGGTTCTCATACATTCCCAGACTAGCACGTAACTGCCTCCATAATTCACGGTAGTCACAAGATGTTGGACGGCCCTGTTCTGCACAACGGTTGCGTCCGTGTGTGTTCCTTCGGAGCAAAAAAGTATTGTTTCTTTTTGATTTTTATTTCGTTTGTAAATATTAATGAATTCCATAAGTCCGATACTTTACGTATTTCAGCACTCTCTTACAAAATTTAAACACCTTACGCTTTCTGTACTCAACATTTTTTTTCTGGTATCCTCTTCCCTACAAGCATTGCAGACTGTATCTTCATCCTCACTTCTTCTCAGTAGCTCCTCCAGTATCACAACAATAATTTGGGGGTCTTCCTTAATTACTCGAATAAAACGTTTGTCTACATCACTGAACACTTTTGGTTTCCTTGTTCGGGGGAATAAACACTGTTTTACGAACACGTAATGTGTCATTTATTGATTGCACTGTTGAACGTGATCTATTTGCAAGTTCAGAAATATTTTGTTTATATTTACACTTATTGTATAATTTTGTGATTTTTTTTCTTGTAGCGTCACTCGTTTCTGCGCGGTTACTGCTCATTTTCTTCGCGATTTATCTTTTTCTATGACGTCCAGAGATTTTTGCGTAATTTGCGTCGATTTGCTGAGAATATTTCTAAGTACTGCTGAAGAAAACTCTCCTTTTTTCGGATGAAAACGACGAAAAATGAAATTAAGTTAATTGACAACATTGTGCCAAAATCGCGTGCGGCCCTGCAATCGCACTCGTCTTCGCCAGCCGACCGTCAGAATTGCTGTTACCCGGTTGTTCCCAAATGATCCGAATGACCTCCCAAGCCTGAGGCAGCACTTTGAGTCTTGTAAATATGCACAAAGATCAGGTGGCGCATACGTTGGGACGAAATCGAAAAAATTACGAAAATAACTTTTTCTGTGAATATATACACCGTATATACAATTTGTAGTTGCGTAGACTTCCGCGGTCAGCGTCTGTTGAATCTTCGCTGTCCGGGACGAGCCGCGTGTGTGTGGAGGTGGGTGAGGTTTTAGCCCAACACCTTGCGTCCGTCTTTAGAGCTGTACTGTTCCCATAAACATCTGAGACTCAAACGGTGAAGATATTATTTACTGCAAATAGTACGAGGAACACGCTGGTGTGTTTTTTCCTGAAATGTCTTGCTTTGGATATGTATCTTTCTCTCATAAATTTCCACTAGTTTTTTTGAAACGAAAATTTAGGGGAGCTAAGAGCTTTAGGGATAAGAATGTGTGTACGTAAGCAAAGAATTTTAAATTTACAAATTTTGGAATTTTTTGGGTTTTTTAAAATTGGAAACAATTTGCTCTAAACTGTTTAATGGAGGTAAACTTAATTGCTTTGAAATTGATGTAATTGGCCGCTATTGCATTTTATGAAAATGGGAAATATTGAAATTTTTTAGAATGTAAGTGGATCTTTCTACTTTAGTCATATCTGTGAGTTTACCAAAACTCTTGTGATAATTTTGAAAATAAAAAGTGAAGTCCGGAAGTATTGTCCAAGAATAAAAATAAATTTTGAATTTATTGCAAGTAGCCCTAAATCATTTGTTTTCCATCTTTCATTTGATTTGCATTGTAGCTTTACTCCCTTGACGCGATGACTACTGTTTTATTCAATTTACTTCTTTCGTTCAGTTTTGTACACATTCAGGGTTTCTTCATCTACATTTACTTCATGAAATTTCTATTTCCCTTATAATTAAGGAAATTCTTGACAAGAAATTTCTGCAGTTTGTCTTCGTGTTAATTTCCCTTTAACTCGTAACATGTATATATTTCTTATTGTATTTATAGTTAACCCGTATGTTAAACTTTTTAGTATTTGCCTGTTACTTATAATTATCACTCGCAATGTTCTTGGAGTTCAGCCGCGTCCACGCACGCTGATAAATGTCAAGCAACATTGCTCTTGATGCGAGTGGGCAGTCTTTCCGCCTCCGCGGCGTCCCGTGGAAAAAAGTGAAGCCCGGGAGTATTGTGCAAGTATAAAAAAAAATTTGAATTTACTGTAAGCAAATCATTTGTTTTTCTTCTTTTTTTATCGGCTTTGTATCCATTCAGTGTGTTGTCATCTACATCTGTATCTACTTCATGAACTTTCTATTCCTCAGATTTTTAAGGAAATTCTGGACAATACTCTGCAGATTGTCTTCGTTTTCATTTCCCTTTAACTCGTAACATGGATATATTTCTTATTGTATTTACAGTTAACTCGTGTATTTTACTGTTTAGTACGGCCTGTTATTTATAATTATTACTCACAACATTCTTGGAATTCATCTGCGTCCACTCACGGTGATAAATGTCAAGCAACATCGCTCTGGGTGCGATATATGAGGGCGGGCGCTCTTTCCGCCTCCGCGTCGCGGACGGCGCCCCGCTGCGCTGCAGTCGGGCCGCCCCTTCCTCCGGGTGCGCTGCTCCGGATTCCCCGGGGCGGCGGCGGCGTGACGCGGCCGCGGAAGGCCGCCAGCCGTGGCGTGAGCGGCTCCGAATGGGTGTCGGCGCGGCGCGAACGGCATGTGCGACGTACTACGCCAGCGGAGCGGGGCATGTGCTTTTCATTAGGCCTCCCGCGTGCGTGGATTGCAGGCGGCCGTGCGCCCCCCGCGCTCCCACGCTGCGTCGCGTCGATGCACACGCGCGCGCCAAACGAAGTCGGGCTTGCGCACGCGGAATCACGCGGCGCAGCAGTGACCTTGTGCAAGAGGAAAGGCTCTTTTTGGATTTCTTGACTAGGCTTAGGTTTGTCGCTCTGTCGGTAGTGTCAAACATCCTGATTCCTTTTCCTGTCCTTTAAATCCTTTTTGTTGTTGTTGTTGTTGTTGTTGTTGTTGTTTTTTAACTTTTATTTTGAACTTCTTTAAGGTCGCTTTTTCAACTACTAAATTGAAATAGTCATATTGCGACCACGGTAAGTAACGTTGGGGGTAACGGTATAGGGACACCTACAATCTTGCATGCCTCGGGCGGGATTCGAAACCGCGACCCTTCAGGCACGAGGGAGTAACGGCTTTGCAGCCTTAGCAATCTCAGATAGAAAGGCCGGCTTATAATCCTTTATTAATATGTCAACCATTCAATTCAGTCTTTATTCTTTTGACAGTGCTCCCTTCTATTGTATTGAATAACTTTGTCAGATCAATTCTCCAAAGTAACTTTGTTCCTTTTTTTCGTAACTTAAATTTTCGTAACTTAAATTTTCGTAACTTTAATTTTCGTAACTTTAATTTTCGTAACTTATTTTTCTCATATAGTCTCCCCAAAATATAGTTTATTTATTGGTTTTCCACATCATATTTCCGTTTCCTCCGGTTCTGATCTATCTATTCTAGTTTCCTACTCTCCAAGTTTCTCCATACGTTAAAAATGAAAGGGAATGTTAATGGAAGTATTAAGGGTACAATTAGTGAAATCAGTACTCAATTAAAGCAAATATATGAATAAATATGTAAATTCTGCATAAACGTGAGGATGTAAAGGTTTTAACTGCAATCATATCTGAAAATGTCAACTACTTTCGTACACTTGTACATTGTAAGTTGTGCGACAATCAACAAAGATTTTCAACGATTTAAGCTCTGAGTGATTTAGAATTATCTGAAGTCTGATATTCGTTTCTGATATCATTATATCAGATTTAAAATTTTGAAGACATTGGAACAAAAAGTTCTTAAAAGTCAAAGATCTTAGAATGAAATGTAAAGGATTATTGGTTTTGAATTGTAGAAATAGCTATGGGCGAGTCGTGTGTTTAAATGAATGCATCCCCTGTCCTTTACTGTTTTTTTTCTAACTGAATTTTATTATGCATATGTTTTAGAACTTAAAAATGTCCAAATTCATTTATATACAAGTACAATAAGAATAACGAAGCAAAAATTCCTGCATTTTTATTTTTTCATTCTATTAAATGCGGGTTTTCTTTCATTCAAATACGTAGTGGTAGTTTTTATTTCCTTTCCCTCTTTACAAGGAAAGAACCTTAAGCATATGTGGAATAATTCTTAGAATGAAAAAAGAGTACTTCAGCAGGGAGCCCCTCTGAAGCATATTCCAACAGCAGTTTAAGCAGAATGACGTCAGTCGCTGACGTCCGAACGGTTAGTGATTTTGCTTGAGGATAGGATCAGTCATTTGTCGGAAATTAGCTCTTGAAGCTCGAGTTCTGACGAAAATGTTAGCATCGGGTAAATTGTTTGGATTTACTCTTCCCAAATGTATTAGAATAACATTACAAAAGACTGGGCAACTCGTCGGTCAGTTTTCCTTTTGATTTGGTTTTTGGGTTTACCCTATAACCTATTGGTAGCCGTATTTTAGTTTTCCCTTGAGCAACAATTATGAAAGTAACCTCATTTTGGATCTGGACCGGGAGAGGTGGCTCGGAGCATCAACTGTTGCACTGCAGTGCCTCTGGCCGGGAGGTCCTAGGTTCAAGTTCCGTCAGTAGTAGTATTTTCAACACTAGCTAGATAGCTCGGTAGAGTTCAGTCGTTGTCTGTAGGAGAATTCTAGCAGCCTACTGCTTTGATCGGTAGTTTTTCGTGGTCTCTCCGATCAGTATCAGACGGATGCCGGAGCAGTACTTTCACAAACGGGCCACGGTCCGCGCGCACTCTTTCCTTCCTCTATCTTGTCGTATCTTTACCCCTTACGTACACACATACTTACATGCACTGCACTACCTCACTTGTGGGAGACTGGTTGGGAGGTTAGTTTGTCCAGGCTAGGGGCGGTGCCCCGCTGCTGGGAGATACCTAGTTAGGTATTCAACCCGCTCGCCGACAAGGTCAGCGCTGGATCTCACCACCCAGCGAGGGAAGATAACTGAGGAAAAAAATAGGATTACGCTTACAGGACTAATGACCTTAGCAGTTGACGCTCTCGGAATCACTAAACCATCAAATCGGATTTGCGATTTAAAAGTAAAACATTTCGAAAAGTTATATATTATATTTATTATTATTATTATTATTAATTATTATTATTAACATTATTATTATTACGTGTGATCATTTTGAATAATAAATATTAATGTTGAGATGATCCTTCTCTAGAGTAAGGTTCAACTTCTAATGTGATACAGCAAAACAATACTGATAGGGAAGTTTTTGAGAGAATAAAGTCAGAGTAAATAGAAGTTACATTGTCAATACGCCACTGAAGGTGAAATATATCATTACTGAGACATCGACATGAAAATTATTTTACCGTGCTCGATATCTTTCCATCCCTTCATTATCATCATCATCATCATCATCATCATCATCATCGTTTCATCTTCAAATCGGACTGGGGCGCCGTAGAAGAGTGTATCCCCTCCTAATCCTCTCTCACGTTTCATGCTGGTGAAAAGGCCTCGTGAACCTTACAACTGCAATGGATTAACCCTAGAAAAAAAGAAAGAAAAAATTATGCTTATAATTCTCACAATGAGTTTATTGTGAAAAACAGAAAGAACGCAAATGTTTGTAATCCCCACATGAAATATTTGAGAAAATTTTGTTTTGATTTTTTAACTCTAGCGATTTCATTCATACGTTCGCGAAACCTACTCATATTTCAAAAAATTGTACATGATATTTTGAAATTGTTTTTATACTTCCCATTTTTTTAAGTTTCGCAATTTTTTGACAATTCAGTTTTTATTTGAAAACTTGACCAGCGGCATTTGTAGAACAAATGACATTCTAGCAAAATATTTAAAGAAAAATTAAAACCATTTTTGAGAAAATTATTTTGAAAAGATTGTGAAGGATAACCCAGATCGATTGAGGAATATCAAATTTAATGATAGTCCTGAGAAAGGATTACATGCTAGTGTTTTAGTATAGTTAAGTAGTATAGTTAAGTTACATGCTAGTGTTCTTTACAAACAGAAGGACAGACACCTGGTGTCTGCCCTTCGGTGTCAAAGACCCACAAAACTCCGATTCTAACCACATGATGTGTTTGAGAAAGTAATTTGCTACGTACAGGATCAAGAAAAAATGCACATTTTGTTAGGAGAGAGCCACAAAATATACCTCAAAAAATTATCTATTTTTTCTGCAGAATTGCATTACTTTCTCTCTCTGTAAAGTGGATGCAATAAAGTAAAATATTAAAACATTTCTCAAGGTATCATTCCTCATTCATTTCAATAAATGATACAAATAAGAACGTTAAGTAACCGAGAGAACGCGCCAAACAATTGGCGTAGTCTTGTCGCTGGTTGAAATCTTCATTTAAATCAAGCATGGATTTTTCAATCAAAATGAGTGTGATGTATGGCTGTTTTAACGAATATTTATGCTCTATTCTCCCTGAATATTTCAGGCTCTTTGGCTTTAGAAATAATTGCAGTAATGAAGGACAATGGCGGAAAGTCGAAATGCAAAGGGAGATTTACAGTCATGATTCACTACGAACGAGAACATATTTGAAAATAAGCTCCCACAAAAACCTGAATATTGAGTATATTTGAAACTTATAACCTCATGAAATGGTTTTCAAAATGTAAATTTATTTGTAGAAGGGATGTGGATTATTCAGTATTCCCCGAAGACGTCTGTTTGATCTTTGTTTTGACGTCACGCGTCTTTACATTCTTCAGTGGTATAAATGATGGTATTTGTAATATTGTTGTTATACATATTATTAATAGTTGTTATATATATTATTAATATTGTTGTTATATATATTATTGATATTTTTGTCATGACAGTACACACCATAGATTCAATTAACAGAATAGTTAAAAGTATTTTCATGAATAACAAACGTACAAACTAGCTTATCATAATGCGCTATAATAGTCATCCCCAAACAGTTTTCATTTTCCTTCTCTCAAACAAGGAAAAAAGTTGATCACGAAGGACTCAGATAACTTTGAGTTCCGAGAGGCGGAAATCTCTTATACCTGCTCAAAGGTTAGTTTCCTCGCCAGCCAAAATATTTGAACAGTTTTCATCACAACTCTTTCTCATTGCAGTGTTGTAGAACCAGTAATGACAAGTCGGCAAATAAGCTTGGAGGAAAAACCGAAAGCACGTTTCACGTTGTTATGGGGAAACTGCCTAAGGGAAATATTTAAAAAGAATTCCCGACGAGTGTTCTTCACAGAAGGTCCGACTTCCGAAGTTCGCTTCTTCCCAGCGTTGCAGCGCTGGCGTAGCGAATCACATCGGCCCTCGGCAAATGAAAGGCGGCTATCCTTCCAAGAGGGGGGAGGGAGGCACAATCGAAGGCGCCAACTTGCAGAATCGAAGCGCGTCGAGCCCCAAGGGGCAGCGGGAATCCCCAGGTCCTTGGCGGTACGTGGCTACGGCCCATCGGCTCGTCCGCTCTTTGCGCCGCCGTGCTGCTGACGCGCGAAACGCCGCGACGCGACGCGACGCCGTGCCCAGTGGAAGGAAGGCGAAGGGTGAATCAGCGCCACCAGGATCTGAACATTCCACTTCGAAACCCCGGCAGAGCAAAGAGTGGGGCAACGCCAAATGTTGGCAAATCCTAAAAGGATATCGTGCGTAGACATAGCGCTTCCCTCCCCCGAAAGCAGTGGGAATGCGTGGCATTTCGAAACGTGTCCTCCTCTTAATGTTATTGCTCAACAATTCCTCAAATTTAAAAAAAGTGAATGACGTTATTTAAATATATTCAATTTAATTAATTTATGCAGAAAACATCCCATAACTCAAAAATCAATATGGTTGAAAAATGGCTTGAAAAGCTCAGTCACATCTTGAACTTCCGACCAGGAAGGATGCACTTCTAAAATTTAGATATGTGTGGGATGTGGCTGTAGAAAATTTCTACATATTCATTATTCGAAACATAGAAAACCCCAAAAACATTGTTTTATATCATTAAGAATTAAGTTTCGAAGACTAATGAAATGAGAAATGTTTACAATATATTATTCACAGTAAACACGGAGATCAACAAGTTTCTGAAAATGTAATGGAAAGGTTTTATATTTATCAACTGTACGTGTGTGTTGTAGGGAAATACGACCAAAAATCCTACTGTTCCCCTCACTTTGAAATCCTGCACGGCATATGCATTTAATTAACCTCTTAACTTTTTTGTGAAAGGATATTTGCCAAAGCGTGCTGGACAGTTTTACACATACAATTCTTTGTATTTCAAAACACCTTTCGAACTTAAGAGAACCTGCAATATTACCTTATCTAACAACAACGTTAAAGTTACATGTCATGGTTTTTATTAAAATCGGACCATACTTATAAATGCACTTAATTCTATTCGACCCAATAATTTGAAGAAAAAATTCAGCCATTTTCCAGAAAACGTTTCATTGGTGCTTATGTAAAGTATTTCCCAAAATTAAAATATTTAATGATTTTCAAAACGGAACTGGATTACCAGGTGGTTGTGAAATTATAATGTGGAATGGTATTATAAAATGCTTCCAATCTTCACAGTTTTCGTGTTTTGAGCTTTACCGAAGTTCTTATAACTACACCATTGTTCTCTGAAGACTAATTCCAGAATATTATCTGCAATGCAACCATTACTCAGTGAATTCAAACAAAACAAGGTTATATTGCTATTTGTGTTTTTATATTTAAGGAGTTGAAATATTTGTGCTAACGAAGGTTTTTTTTAGTGTTCTGCTATCACGAGTGGTGTTAAGTTCCAAAAACAAATCTCAGTAATATCGAAACAGAATTTAAATTTCTATGTTGGATCTATTTTGAAACTGGGAAACATTGGATGTCCGAACGTTGATCATACTGTAATAAAACAAGTCGGCATACAGACTGAAATGTATTACTTACTATTTATACTCATTTCTAAAATACTTAAAATTTGAGCATTTTTCTATTGTATATACAGTATGTTATGCATATTACTCAGTATGACACGGAATAATAATGTAAATATAATGCGCAATTGATAAACCTCGGAATAATATTTAAATATTGATTTATACGATAGTAAGGACATGAAATGTCACGTATCGTTACGTATTGATATTATTCAATGGTGTCTTGCAGGGAAGGTGTGACAACATATAGTATTCACTGCGTAAGAAGTTGAAGTAACGCATACCACTACCATTTCTCTCAGTCAATAATTCCAGTTGTTAGTTGGTCTCCACCTGAAACACTTATATCACATTAAATTTTTCGTAAAACCTAACACATTCTCTTAAAATATTTTATAAATTTGACCATATATATGTACTTTGTAATAAACAATAATTTTCCCGTTTATTAAATCATCGGTCCGAAATAAAGATCAAACGAAAGACTGAGATTAGTGGAAGATTGACGGAAGAGTTTAAGACAAATAGAAAAATTTTCATTTGTGTAAAATTGTGTAATTTCATATTGTGTAATCTACTTTTGTGTGGTTTCAATTTCTTTTGTTTAACTTTATGCAATTTCATTTTACATAATATTGTGTGTAAACATGTAAGCCAACTTTCACCCTGCTGAAGCAGGAGGCCTTTGCCCTTGAAGGGATTTTGCAGGCTCAATAATAATAATAATAATAATAATAATAATAATAATAATAATAATAATAATAATAATAATAATAATAATAATAACTATAATAATAATAAATAATAATAATAATAATAATAATAATAACTATAATAATAACTATAATAATAATAACTATAATAATAACAACAACTTATAAAGGTCTCAATGTAACTAAGTTTCGAAATCCTCCCACCTGATTCTGCCTAGAGCGCAGCACATGCGCGAGCGGCGAGGTGGAGTGGGATGGAGCGAGGAGCGGTGACGACGCGCGGTAGGGGGGAGGGGGGCGTGGAGGAGCGTGGCGTGCGTAGCGACTGGGCAGGCGGGTGACGCCGCGCTCTTCACGTCGGCCGCGCGTCTTTTCCGGGGACACGCCCGCCGCTTCTTAGCGCCCGCCAACGGAACCGGCATTGTGGTCCGCGACGGGCCTCAAGGCGGGGCGCCGTCCCGTTATTATGCATCGCTCGCGTGCGGAGGTCAGCGCCCTCTCCCACGCAGTGCGTGTGAATGTGAGGGAGAGGAACCGCCGCCCGGAGGGGGCAGGTTTGCATTTACTTAAACACCTCTTTCGCTGAAGACTTTCCCTCGCTGATATGTTCCTGCAGTGGTTTGGGGTGCCTTTTTCAGGTCTGCTGTGCGCGCCAATTCTGACGTTTGTTTGGAACGCTTGATATTGATGGCCCTAGCTTCTGTTCTAGCTGCAGTATCGATATCCAGAACGAATTTTACTTGTTTTTTTTAAATCTAAGGATTATTTTATTTTCGAGGGCCAATTTCAGAGATCCTTTTAACACATCATTTATTCCCTGGGTACACGTTCTCAATTTTCCGCACTAAAAAAAAGCCCTCAATCTCCGACTTTGAATTGAATCCCCTGAAATTAGACCATGTTAAACCACTCAGTAAGCAAAATGGTGAAATAGTGTAATATAGTAATATATTCCGCATTTTTTATGCAAAAAGTATGCTTTTTATGTTGATCACCAGACTTACAAAATTCTTTGAACATTCAATTGGTTCTCCTGTCAAAGTCACTTAAGATGGCTTACCATTAGCTAACCCCAAGTGCCTCAATTAGTAGCCCGAAGTGATAGGCGCTTTTCCCCGACCGCCGAGTGTCTCGGATGAAAATGCTGCCTAATGCCTCCGGATGAAAGCTAAGCTCTCTTGCGAGTGTAAAAGGACATGAGATCAATGATCTTTTACCAACGAATAAGTTACGCACATTCGTATTATATATGCATTACGCCCATGCTTATTTACTCACATACGTTAGTGTAAAAGCATAATAGTTTTATATGAAGAGAAGTATGTTAACTAATATCCAGTTAAATTAGTGGTGGGATGTTTTTCTCACAAACTATTGTTTGATTCGATAACACAGTTGCTATTCGTGCCTACTTGATGAACTAATGTCAATCGTTTTCAATTAGACAATGGCAGCGGGAAAACTGATGCGAGAATGAGCCAAGCGATAAAGAAGTGATTCTGTGGTTGCTCTTTTACTAACAATGTTTCGACGTAAAAATGCAATGAATTTGAATTAACCCTCAGTAATATACAGAGAAAACTAAGAATCAGGATTTATTGCGATCGTTTGATCCATAATTATTTGATAATTTTAAGCTATTACTTCATACATCTCCTTGAAATGTTGTAATATCTTATACTGATCATTTTTTGTTAGATATTATTTTTCATAAATGTATAATATTTAATTAATTAACTAAAATTATACCGTCTAAAGTTTGTTTGTGATATCTTTTCCTCTACACAAAGCTTCATATATCAATATGCATTTTTAGTTCACGAAGCTTCCTCGACTTTGACCAACATTTACTGCCCTGGGCTGCTGCAGATTGAAGTTTAATTGCTGCATTAAAAATCGTCAGTTATCAAATTGCAACGATTGAAAACCCAGAAATCACCAGTTGAATCGTCCAATTAGCCGTTGTATTATCAGATAACATTAATTTGGCTTGCTTTCCGGTTCGTGGCCCAGCGAGCAAAAACAAAAATCTAGGTGAGAGGATGATTTCTGTTTCCAACCAATCGCCTATTCATAAAAGAAATATGTTGTTGTTCTCTGTGCTCCAACAAGTAGAATCTTAGGATTTTGAATGTTATTAATAATTATATATATAATTTGGGGATTTTATTAATATTCCGACGACCGAGATATATAACATGGAAATGATGGTCTTCATAAATGTACACATATTCAGAGAAGGAGATGAAACAAAGCTTGAAAATCTACTCCTTCTACCACTAACAGCTCGAAATATTAAGTTGAGAGAAAATTAATTTCGTTCTTATTAAGGACAACATGGCTGTAATATATGGCAATTGAGGCTGACTCGTGAGGCTCATGTTAGAAAGTAACGAAACCATTTTGTTCTCGTTCTTTCTCTGGCGTGCTTCAAAAACGGTTTAGGCGTAATCTGCGTGAGAACATATTGTTTCTGTTAAATAAAATCTCCATTGAGAATCATATTGAGATGCAAAATAAGACAATATTAGCGATGCGAAGACTCTAATCGTATATCGATTGTTGAAATGTTGTAGAACATATATTTGCAATTGACTTTTATTCGTTTCGTACCACACGTGAAGGAAAGAACCCGGGAGAAGAATGGCGTCGTATTTATAACCTCAAACTCTGACGGCGGAGTTCACGCTTCGTTACGCGTCTCCAACTCCATGACAAAGCCACCGACACCGATCATCAGCTTTCACGATTAACATAAAGGATCATTGAGTCCGTTGAAGCCCCATTTCCTAAGCATTTTATCCCAAAATAGTTTTTAATTAATGACATTATAATTCGAACTGCGAAACATAATACTCTCGATCCCACCACTCCTTTTTCTCTTTCAAGCACCGATCTCTTGCCGTCGGGAGACCACTCATGGACGTGGGTATGATAATTTTAGAATTAATGATGAATAAAGATTATTTTAAAACATTTAATACGTGACTGGAAATTACACGCACGTGAAAATCTTTGGGAGAAGAAAGATGTTCTTGGTATGATAGGTTCGTGAAAATAAATTATGTACATATGTCCATTACTACGAGTAGTTCTATCTAATTGTATCTCAATCAATATCAGTCCTTTAGATCTGATAGTGGGTGTTTCAAGCGTGTACAGTTATTAGCCGAGGTCGAGCGACGTATAGCATTCTTTGAAACAAAAAACTTCGAAACTTTGCTTTTAATGATGCACTCAGTGCTTTGTGAGTTGTCAGCAACACTTCCAACTGCTGGGTAGTTGGCGGGGCCCGAGGGGTGCGTGAAGCGGGGCGCTCGACAGTTTCACCATATCGGAGTGAAATGGGGAAGGTCAGGGTCGGACGTCATTTATGTCGATTGCTGCGCGCCAAACGCAGGGTGAAGGGAAGGGGAAGGCCGCCGTTAGGAGGAAGTGTTTCCAAAACTTGCTGCTCACGAAACTATTGGACATTTTGTGCTCAGACTCAGAAGATGAGCGCTCTAAACATGAAAGTTACGTCAGATAACATTTTATCTTCATTTGTTTTAATATCCAACCAAAATTTTGGTAATTTTTCAGTGATCGTGAGATCATTTCTGGTCTATAGAACAAGGAAATCGACACGTTAATAATTATTGTTACATGGTGAAACAACATGAAGCAAATGTTTCTGTAAAACCGTATTTATTGGAAAATGTTTTGTTAATTTGTACCGCAGCATAGCAATTGCTTGTGCAATTCTATACATTACATATAATTGCAAGCCCTCACCTCTAATTTTTAAATAAACGTCAAAAATTGTATTAAATAAACAGAGCCGGTAAGTCTCAGTTACTTATTTCGTGTGTTGAAGTCTTTGAGACCTGAGTGTAAAGACATACTCATACAAACAAGAAGTAAATTGTACAAAAGGTTTCTAATGCATTAATAAGTAATACACGCCCAAGATTTCATGGTATAATGACGTAGGTCATCCTCGCCTCGCACTCCGTCATGTGTAATCAAAAGATATATCGGGACTTGTAACCAAAATGATGGCCATTTTTATATATGCAGATAAAGGAACAATTAAACATAATGTATTGCAAATTACACTTATTTAATCTCCCCCCTCTCATATATATATATATATATATATATATATATATATATATATATATATATAAAATATTTATAACTCGTTTATATATCAAAAAATTAAAAATTAAGATTTTTCTTTATTGCTCCCCTTATACTAGGTCTTAGCATTCTAGTGCTAATAGATGCTCGTTGAAAAGAGGATTACTGAAAATGTTTTTCTCAGAGTGTACTGTTATTTTGCGAGAAGTGTCTAAATCATTGTCGCAGCAATGAAGTAAAGTAAGAAAATGACTAATGCTTCTTCGGCAGTGTCTTCCTAGCATACCTTACAAACAAAGGGGTGTGACGAAGGTGAAAATTTGCGCGGGTAACAGCAGGAAAGCCCCGACAAACTACCGAGAATTAGCAGGTCGAGCCTCAACTTGTGCGGAAGTATTTCCCTTTTAACAATCAACTTGCAAAATACGATCATGAAAATGCTTAGAAGAATAGTCATATTGAAATTTACATGCACTTTATGTGTAATATAGACGTCTGATTAAACAATTGCAACAAAATATTCATAAAGCAAATTTGCAATTAAACAGCATGATATGAAGTTAAGGACTCAAATAATTCACAGAAAGGAAAAAGTCTGGGCTTGATCTATTCAAGTACAGGTTTATACCATATATTCAGCGTCTTATTTAGTAAACAATAGTTTTTCAACAGAGAACTGTACTTCTGGAAACGTCTCCTCTCTGTTTTTAATTCGGAATCTAGGATTCATATTATTTTGATGTGAAATACGGTTTTGTTTGTAGAAAATAAACTGCATTTTTATTTCAATTAGAACATAAAATGTTTGTGTAATCATTATATCAAGATTTTTTATTTTCGATTTTTAAAATAAACAATTTTTTGAATTACAGAATTAGAATTTCAATGCAATTGAATTATTGAATTGCTATTACAACACACTCGCTTGGAACCCTTGCGTGAAAATTCAGGATAATACTACAGCACTTTGGATATACGAATTTACATGGAATTTACCCTCAATTGATCTCATTTTCCTATTATCAATTTGAATGAAGGTTTTAGGAGCCAGCGCTCCAACTTCCTGCATGATACTGCCACAAGATTTCCTTTGCAGCCTCCTTGAGCTGTCGCTTCCTTATCACTCGTGAGTTCTCAGCAAACTATCTGTTGCAAGAACTTCTAGGTTACCTTTCCTCTTTCCTTCGAAACGCTTGCAACGTTTCAGCAGGTTTTCTGTTCACTATATAGCATCCAAGCTCAATATTTTGCTTGGTCACGGAAATATGTCGCAAATACGGCGATAGTTTGTTTCTGTTATAATACAATAAGATAGATTTAAACTAATTCATCAACCCTGTTGACTCGAGTAAAAAGTTACCATTGAACCTTTCGACACAAAAACAATTTGTTCATGTGTAACATTCAGATCAGAATTTTTAATTAACAGAGTTTATATTTTAGAACTAATAAGTATTACTGTTCTTATTTTCCATAGAGAATAATACACAGTCTTCCTATCATGAAACAACTTCGGAAATTAGAGTCGCTGTAGCCGCCAATAAACCTCATTTGCATGGGAATTGGCATGGGCTACTACTAACACCTGACGATCAGTACTGCTCAGCGACGAGATGAATGTATAATTTGCGCAGTAATCACGGACGTGGCAACCCGTAATTTTGTTTCAGACTGACCGACAATAAGAAATTCCCAAATAAAGGACAATGAACGCTTTAATTTCACTCTTTTCTGTTCAATAGAATTCAAATTACAATTGAAATTGCTCGTAATAGTTTAGATCACCATCGTATTATTATGATATATTATTGTGTGTATGAAAGATTCATAAAGAGTGGCAGTGTGGCAAGTGTTCTGGGGTCTACCCCGTGCCTTCGATCCACTTACGCTCCTGCGTGGGGGGCGTGTGAGAACGATTGCGTACAGCTCGCGAGCGGCGCGGGCCGGCGCTTTTAGCGCGAGCGGGACGCGGCGGCCTGAAGCGCGAGTGGGGAAAGGGGCGGGGCGGCGCGGCGCGGCGCGGCCTCGAGCGCGGGTGCACCGCCACGTCGCCCGCGCCTCCTCGCCAGTGGCGCACTCGCCGCCGCGCGCGCCCGGCGAGCAGCGACGGCGCCCGGGCGCCTGCGCGCAGGGCGCTGAGCCGCCACCGCCGCCTGCGCCCCACGCGTAGGATGACGCGGCTCTGCGTCTGGAGCGGCGCCCACCACCGCCCCCGGCCCGGGCGCCGACGTCACGGGCGACGCCGATTGGTGCCGCCGGGGGCAGCGGCGGACTTTCGAAGACGCGGCCAGCGGCTCTTGAACAAGCCCCGCCCCTCATCGCACCTGGGTTTTACGATCTCACTGTCATTGCCACGGGTCCCCGGGCCGCGCCGCCGCCGCCCCCCCCACCGACGCCGCGGGGCCGGGTTTTCCGCCCGGCCCGGGGGGCCGGCCGCCCCACCGCCGCCCCCGCCGTCGCAACGTCCTCCGGATGCGGAAGGAGACGCCAGCGCCGTATAAAGGAGGCGCCGCCGCCGCCGCCGTCGCCAGTGCGTGCCGTCGCCCCGTGCGCGTCGCGTCGTGTCGTGTCCGTTTCGTCGTCCGTCGCTCGACGTGTTGTCAACGCGCCCGCCCCGCGAACCAGCCATGGGGGAGTGTCCGATGAGGAGCTTTATCCGGCTGAAGAATGTCTCCACCAGCGAAGTCACCGTCGACCGCCTGGCCTTCACGCAGGACTTGGAGGTAGAGTGATGGCTTGCTCTCAAACCCCGACTTTCAATCTCGCGACCTCGAATGCACGCTGTTGTTTTGCTTCCTTTGCTGCAATAGCAGAAATATGATTCGCATTATGCGCTCCCTATAGTGAATTATTCTCAATCACGTGATGTTAAGAGCCTCGTATATAAGAATCGTGCCACTACCATCCTTATGTATATCTCTCTCTCAAAGGAATCTGTGAGTCATTCAACCTTGACGTGGTTATTCCATAGTGTTCTTTTTGTCTTTTGCCTGAGAGACGATATGCTCTATTGAACTCGTGATGTTTCTACAGCAATACAGATGGCTTAGTATGACAGATTTTGCCCCGCCTACAAAGTTCTCTTCTTAGAGTGACATATTGCTGTTCTTAGTATCGCAGTAAAGGATGCTCTTTCCGTATAAAGCGAATCTTCGTTTCAAGATTTTTGCAAAGCTTGAAATATTGCCAGTGATTTTTGATGGGGAATAAAAATAAAGACGGCCACACTTTTCGTGGATGAATAACATCATATTTTATCGTTCAGAGCAATATTGACATATATTTTTTCTGATAAGATACTATGCATCATTGGCCAAAAGCAAAGAGTTGGAATTTATCTTTCAGGGAAGCATGTCTTTCAATGAGTCATATATTTTCTCTACTCTGATAAACATGAAGAATTTTATACAACCGTAGAAAAAAATAATACGAAAGTATCGATGTTTATGTTGAAATTTAGTAATGATGTAATTTTTTCACCATAGTATTTACCAATTGAAATTTTACAATCAATATTGTGTTGTCTCATATGGGTGTGAAAGCCAAATTGGGTTTACTAAAAGTACTTGGCTATTTTTAGTATTTTTTTACTTTGATATTATATTATATATTATTACTTTGATATTATTTAGTGGATCAAATATAATTGATTGATATCTGCTTGTCCGTTGTGTATAAGGAACCCAAAGACTAATACCATTAATAACATGAACAAGCCTCAAAACAGAGAGCCGGATTGCGACAAGTGAAAAGGTTGATAAGGTTCAACGTTTCAAACGTTCCGCTCACAGAGCCAAATAGCTCCTTTTCCGCGCGGTTCGCGTCCTTTCCCAGCCACTTCATGTACGTGTGGTCTCATCTGGCGTCGCCGGATCATCGTGGAGAGAATCCTTGCATTACGAACGGCACCTCCCCACCCTACATCGTATACTCCGCACGAAATCGCGTTTTTTCTCCGGCTCGCGCGCGGGCGCTTCGCTCGAGGTCCCAAGCGGTGGCGGGGCAGGGCGGGGGGGGGGCGGGGGGGGCCGGCACGTCACCGCCGTTTTTCGCCGCCGCGGCCCAGCGAGGTGTGTCGGCCGGGTTCCGGCCTCTTTTTTCAGCCAGGCGCTTCTCCCCGGCGCGGGCCCGGCCCGCGGCGGCGCCGCCATCACGCTCGCCACGATCGCGCCGCCGGCGGCGCCTCGATATTGGACATGGTTTTAAATTACATGTCTTATTCATGCGGATGCTGCGGGGTGGGCGGGGGGCGTGTCGTGAGCGGGGGCGGGACTGTGAGAGTTCTTCCACGGTGCGCACGTGACACGTCGCACCGGCGACAGCTGCGACTGGGACGGCGTTACATAAACATGGGCGCGTTGGGTGCCGCCCACATCGCCGCCCCCTACCTCTGCTCCCCTCCCCACGTGACGTCGCCATTCACGAGGGCTGCGCGGCGCCCTACCTCGCGACACAGTAGCACAGTGCGATAGCGCGGTTCGGCAATCGCCCTCGTGAATGGATGGCAAATAGCTCGTCTGGCGTGTGTCTGCCTGGCGCCCTGCTTTTCTCGGGCACCTCTTTCATGCGTTCTGATGCCATTGGGAACAAAATGCTCTCAATATAATTAGTAACGTCCATTAAGGCTCACACTTACTCGATTTTTTTTCTGTTTGCTAACGGTTTGCGTGGGCAATACCTATTTGTGTGGGTAGTTGGTGAGTAATTGAGAGATTCCAAGAATGTTCCTTTAAGCACTATCATGCCCGAACATCAACCTTTCGAATCGGACGCTATTCGTTTTCCGTTTGAACTTCAGAATCTCTCAGAGTATTCGGAATGTTACACTACACACTAATGTAATTTGATGTAATTTGATTTATATACAGCGTACAAATCTGTAAGCAATTGATGGCATATTTTTCTTGATTCCAAATTAATTTATTTCTGACAATGAGAAAGAATCAAAATAAAATTATCCCATTTCTTTAGAGTAATTAAAGCTATTTCAAGATTTTCTGACAAAATGTCGATATTTTGCATTCTAATACATTCAAAAGGTTTGTCTTTCCATTTGTTTGCAAAAATAATATAAGGAAAAGAGACGTAATGTAAATAATTACATTAATACAGTTAATATTTTAAGTAAAACGGTTTTTATGTGGTATATTGTTACTTGTGCTTTAGACCAACTTTATTTCCCATTTTCCTCCGCATTTGTACAATCTCACTTCTGATAAGTAATGACATCTACAAAGCATACGTACACTCGAAGTGTCTTCAATAATCACGCTATATAAAACGAAAACAATTGAAATTGATCCGCTAGAATTCGAAACATGATTTTTCGATCTAAATAACATTAGTTTCAGCCCAGTGTCTTGACATACCACTCTTACTTCGTACAAACAGGTGCCTCATACTCCCGCAATCGAGAGAGGTCTCCCACTTTATGATAATTTGGTAACTGCAGAGTCATCATGTTATTACAAGGCTGTACATCAAGCAAGCGCATCGTTTCCTCAGCGCATATTCGTGTGGCATTGTGTTGTTGCTGTTTACTTTGCGGAACTGTACGTTAAGTCACGCTGGGATAAACTCAGAAATGGCGTGGTCTCTGACCAGCCATATTTCTGAAATTTAGGCAGCTGCCATTCGTGTGCGTTGTTTTTTTTATTCTCCTTGTGAACGTATACCGACAGTTCCTAATGTGAATTAGAAAAGTTTTTCGGAGTAATACATTCTGAAAGAAGTACAAGTTTCAATTCAGATTGCTGAATTTGGTTATGTAGGGGTAAAAAACATGTCAAGGAGTACGGGAGTAAAATGATATATAAAATTACTCCACAACAAAATTCATGATTCTTCACAAGACAGGGGCTCTCTAATCATTAAGTAGTGTAAATTTAAGTACGAATCTGCTAAAAATGCCCAAACTAAAATTATATTAACTAAACTAATAAATCTGTCAAAAAATATAAAATGATACATTTGAAAATTGGAATCAATTGAGGAGTATAATATGCACCCCTGAGTAACGAAGATAAAGTAAACGGTCTAATACGGCTCAACAAGTTTGACTGCTAAATTCCTGTACTATATCGTTTTTCCTTGAAACGCAATTCCTTTAGGTGCAGAATTACTTCTATGAATTGATACGAGCTTGTAAGTGATTGCACATACGATATCCCTAGTCTTTTTGTTGCTTTCCACTACCATGTAATTTAAAGTTGATTTAGTTTATTTATTTATTCGTTGCAGATTTCGTAGATAATCCACGTAAACATCTTACGTGGCTCAAGCATTGTTATTCCCTGTGTAAACTTTTTGGACACTATAGCAATATAAGAACGTGTAGAAAGGGTATACTGCATAGAAATGGAACTCTGTCAATCTGCTGGCTGGGGAAGGGGAGGTTTGGGTGGGGATCTCGCTCATGCCATCGCATGCCCATCGCTTGGAGAGCTGTCCAGCTTGTTTCGGGAGCAGATCACTTTTTGATTGATGGTCACAGACCGGATGTGACAGCTGAGATTACTTGCGGATTGAATTAATGAGTTTTTAAATATTTTAATATAATAATTTCAATACTAACACACATTGCTGTGTAGTCAATTTCCGTAGTGGTGAGTTTACAAAACTTAGACCTCACTGTTATTGACCGAAGCGCTTCATAACCCTTTGGCCGAGAGAAAGCTTCAGCTTTGGTTCAAAATTTAAAACTGGAAAGTTTGTCATGTATGAATAACTTCAAGTAATTGACTAATGTATATTTTAATTCATTTCAATAATATCGAGCTTGTTGCCACTTTATATGCATTTTTATTAACATTGACTTTGACTCTTCATTAATGTTTTTAACATTGACTTTGACTCTTCATTAATGTATAGGGAGGCACATTGAACAAGAGAACAAAATTTATTTTCAAAATATATTGATTTTATTAAAAAATTGTAAGGCAAGAAATCAAAATGCATTTAGACATGTTGCTAATTATTAAATACTTGCCAGTTGGTCTTCAAACGTACACGTAATTCTATACGTTGTAATAAATGTAACTTCACTAACTGTGCATGTCTTATAGAGTTCAATGGAATTATAATAGAACTCTGCTAATCCGAAATTTCGGATAATCCGAACGAAATTCATAATGGAGGAAAAATTAACCAAATAAATAAAATGCTTATTTGTTGTGTTATGAAAGGGTTTTATAATTACTGTAGGACTGAACTACTGTTTTGTAGCACTTTCCCGATTGTCAAGCCACTTAATCACTTTCAGTTTTTTCTTTTAATATACAGGAACTGTACATTAATGTGAATGTTCTTCGTTTACTTCATATTGTACTGAGTGGTGTAAAACCTGATTTGTGTTAATTTAATTTATGAACGAAAGTGCACGGACACTGTAAGACAACCCAATTTATTCTGAATACTGTACGTAGAATAACGTTAACAGCAGCGACACAAACTGTGCTTCAACTATTCTAAACAATGTAGCAACCAATACCGCATGCGATAGGTTATGCATTTCGTTGTTCGCAACATTGACCATTCATGTCGCTTCGCTACTATGCTATTTTCTCACATAGATTTAGATAGATTTATTACTAATTCTGCAAATAAGTTCCAGAACTTGGTGGCAGAATACACTAACTAAACATTACAGAACTTAACTATACAAAATTTTACAAATTTTACACACTTTACAAATTAACATGAACATTTCACCGTGCAAGCTTCCATGGCACTCCACTTCACTTCACTTCACTTCACTTCACTTCACTTCACTTCACTTCACTTCACCTCGTCTCACCTCACCATACTGCCAATCACTTTTGCCAATCACGTTTTAATGTGATTTTGACTCACTCGTTTCCCTCAACTTCACATCACTGCACTACACGCCACTGCACATAATAATAATAATAATAATAATAATAATAATAATAATAATAATAATAATAGAAATAGTAATAGTAATAGTAATAATAATAATAATAATAATAGTTATAATATAACATACTTTACATAGGAAATAATAAGACACATATAAACATCTAGGAATTTAATTTATTTTTAAATTTGCTGACATCATGAGGAAAGGGATCAAAGATTGTCACAGGCAAACCATTCCAGTCTCTAATAGTTCGATTCGCGAATGAATATTTCCCAACGTCCGTTTTCTGAATTCTTGTCTGAATTTTGTGCATGTGATCCGCTCTGCCGAAATATGTGGGTTTTCCCCTAATCGACTTTGAATTTCTTTCCACATCGCAAGTTACGTGGCATTGTGTCCAGTAATCCTATATAAGTAAAGATAAGTTATCCTATATAAGTAAAGATAAGTAATCCTATATATGTAAAGATATATTTGTAGATGTACAGTACATTTTTTTCATCTAATCTGAACATTTCCGAATCTGAACAGACCACACCCCAAACCAGTTCAGAATACCGGGGTTCTACTGTTCACATTATTATTCTCCATGTTGTCGCGGCAGGAAGAATATTCCTTCACGAAGGACATAAGAGATCAAATCTATAGCCAATTTGCCCTGAAAACATTTTATTAGATCGGGGCGAATATTTTCTTATCAATTTTTTTTCAAAAACGCTCATTTTTTTTGTATTCAGAATTCAACTGGTATATGGTTTAGGGAACCCAGAATTAAGAAAAGTGCACAGAATACGCCCTACCTCCCTAGCACGTCACACACAGTTTTTAACTGTTTTCGGCGTAAAGTAAAAAACTATTTTTTTATTCAATAGGTAATTATTACATACAAATTAGAGAATATGATGCTAAGGGGCTAGGCCGAAGGCCTTTAAGCCATTACAATACCTACATTCTACCGCGTTCTAACCTTAACTAAAAATTACAAAAAATCCACCTTACATGTATTCACTCCTGCCTCCCATCGCCCTTTCGTGGGGCGCCTCCCTCCGGGCCAGCCCTCCCAGGCCCTCCTCGGGCGAAGCGAGTGCCGAGGACGACGGCTCCTGCGGCTGCCGTTGTGGCACCAATAGGTCCCCGTCCGGTGCTGGCGCGGGCCCTTACGATATACGGACTCCCCCAAAGCGTGGCAGAACGGCCTGCGAGACCAACCACCTCCTCTATAATTCACGGATCAGTGTCTCTAGACAATGAGGTCACCGGTGCCCGTGTACATCCTGTCCACGTGCTGTTTTCAGGTAGTTTCTCTTTCGTGATTTCGACGGAACCTCCTTTCGTTTTTTCTGTTTACTGTGGAGTTACTTTATTGCACAAAATTTGCTTTCGTTTGCAGTGGATGTGTGTTTGTTAATTCACCGTACACGATACATATTTTTTGGTTCTGTATTGACAGCACATGAAAGTGAATTTGTTTAGAATGAGATTATCAACTATTTTTATTACACAATTATAAACTAGTGTGTACTGAATTTGTTGAAATTCTAAAAAAACTTAGACCTTACTTAAATTACCTTTTGATCAATCCTCGAATAAAAGATTGTTTCTTGAGCAATAATGAAAGCCTCGCCCAATTTTACAAAGTAAAGAAAATGAAACAGTAGAAGTCTAGGCCTCACAATACCAATTTATGAACATGAACTACACCATAAGTTCAGTAGTCACTGGCGAGAATGCATAAGTTTTTCTAGAACAGAAATTGAACTTTAATAAATCATAACGGTACTAAATTCATTGCTATTGTAATGTATGAATATTTCTTCAAATTTGTTCAATCTTTATTTCTGTTACGAGCCCTAGACACACGTTGGATACTTTGATGTCGGGATTGTCAATGTTTATTTTGTAATAATTGTGTAGTTAATGGTAATTCAATCATTTTTGGACGTGATGAAACACTTTATTGATGTCTCTTCTTGATTTTGCTGAGCTGTATTACGGCCACCTTTTACAGAATGCACCGTAATATTGTATTTAAAAAGTTATTAGAATTTGTTAATTGGAAGTTTTGGATGCCAAGAGTGAGCCAACGATTTTATCCAACAATTGGTGAAAGGAAAAACGTTTGATACTGTACTCCAGTTGTGTGCATTTCATACACACTTCTGAAAAACTAAATTTAAATAAATTATGTTTGTTATTTTAAAGTACTGAAATAATTAATTTGCTAAAGACGCAATTTTTCCCCTTGTTACTGGTAAACGTAGAACTCTTTATCTTCTGACACGTGTAGGATAGTTTGAAAGGGGAATACAGTTTTTAAAGACATGCAATTACCAATACCTGTTTGGATACCGTTTGAAATGGTGGTAGTTTATACTTAAACAAGATAAGTTTTATTCTTAAGAACGAGACCATGCCTTCAGCAGAAACCGATGGATCTGTTGTTTACAATTGATCAGACTTCCACATTTCCTTCCGCACATTACAATTTTACGTCATACAAAAATTAAAACTTTTCTACCCTAAAAATTCTGTAACAAATGTTCGTGTTTTAAAACGATCTTGCTGTTGTCAAACAATCGTCTTGTTTCCTGAAATGAACTGTGTGCTGAGTGAAGTTAATTATTTCCCAGAAATAGTCATTTCTTGAGAGGAATAGTTGATAATCTTGAAAAAATATTAGTACTAATTAGAGGCTTTTTTATTCTGTGTGTCTAAAAGTATTAAAATTAAAATGGTACTCTGTTGACGTCACAAGTTTGAGCTGTCTAAAGGTTTGTGTCATACTTTGTAAATTTAAAATTAAAATGGGAACAAGAAAAGTTTTGCACATATTTTCTAGTCACGTATTTCTTTGTGCTTTAATGAATTGGTTGAAACTAAGGGCGAGGTTATCTGTATCGAACATGTCATAAAATAAAATGTAGGTTGGGAATTAATTTAATTATCCAAATGTGACAATAATTTCTCTCGAAACATGACATTTTTTCAATAAAACCTTCTGATGGCAATAAGCTAGAATTTTCGTTACCTATTAGATCGTATTTCAATTAATCTATAATTTTCAAACGTACTTCGTTTGTCTCTATAATATAGCAGTATTATTTGAGGCAAATGTGCAAGGAAATGGTGAAAAATAATGTTGAGTTTACCATGATAATTGATCTTATAATAGATTAATTTAATAATTAGGGGGGTACAAGAACCAAACAAGTCGATAGTTCCGTATTTTGAGATGTTTCACAAAGTTATTTCCTACAACTGGCGATATCTACCGGTACATTTTCATTGCCAGGTGTCAAACATAGAAAGATATAAGGTGGCGTGAAACAGAAAATTAATTATTATGCCCCTCTATGCAATGAAGTTTTTGGTGCGTCCTGAAAAATTTCGAATTTGGTCTAGTTTGGTTCTTGTGAGAAACCCTTCAATTGAAAACGAAGTCCGTGTGAATCTCACTGCCTAACCCAGGCATGTGAAACCGCGACCGCACGAACTACTTGGCCGCCTGGCAACTCCGACGCTCCTACGAGCACGGGCAACTTCCCCTCACCTCGGTCTCGATTCCACTCCAAATCCAGCAATAGCACGCTGAAGCGGCCTGAGGCGGGGAATAGTGGCTTCATTCTAAAGTATGCCACAATTCTTCTATCAAACAACCGATATTTGTATTACGTTAATTTTTGTTACTTTCGTATTGCAATTTAATCTTAATTATTTTAAATTCTGCCTGGAATAAACTTGTCTGCGAAGATGCGAGAGCATGTTTAAATGACGAATTTTTTCGTTGTTTTGTTTTATGTTATGTTGTAGTAAATTATTCAGTTATTTGTTGTGTATTGAAATGCTATAAAATAAATAAACAGGTTTCTATGTATTAACAATTTTCATTTTCTAGCTGACATCGTTTTTAACAGACCGGAATCTTTGACTGTTAATCCCCCTACTCTGAACGTCGGAAGTTAATGCAGTTATCATACTATTAATTATATTGATTATAAAATAAAGATACTTCCGATTCAAAATTTTTAATTTATCTATCATTTGACCATTTTAAAACTGTTTTATGTATTATTTAATTTTAATCTATTATTTCCTTGCATTAGTGGAGGAAATGGGAATTAATACAGAAATATTTGGAGATGTAAATGACAACTGACTTCGCCCAAAGGCTGTCATGGGCCAGATATTCAGTGGCGTACCGCCACCACGTAAAACTTTGTACAACACTTACTTCTAAACCACTCGCCAGTTGTACTGTCGTAGTTCCCGCGAACTCTAGTAAGCTAGATACCTTGCTCACAACCTTGATATGCCTGGTATAACCTATACTTGTTTCTTCGCAAGAGTAGTTGTCATTTTCCTCATCATTTGACATAATAATCATCCCTTTTTCCCAGCAATATAGGATTGAATGATTGTTAGTGTTTACTTACGAGGGCATAAGTCCCGAAAGTGTAGTGTATGTTTCTTCGACGGGCGGTGGCGGTGAACATCCCTCTGTGAATGTCGAGATCCGGCGCCGACCTCCCTTCCACTAGCGGGTATCTCCCCTCAGCGCGGTACCGCCCCAGTCGAGACAACCTTTAAGCCCCCTATCGGTCTCGCGGCATTTGTGGTAGTGTATGTGCATGTCAGTGTATGTGTGTGTAAGGGGTGAAAATAGGACAAGAAAGAGGAGGGAAAGATCGCGCGCGGTCCATGGCCCGTTTGTTAGGGTACTGCTCCGGCATTCGTCTGGTGTTGATCGGAGAGACCACGGAAAACTACCGATCAGAGCAGCCGGCTGCTAGAATTCTCCTCCAGACACCCATTGAATTCGACCCGACCTAGCTGACAAGCTGGTGTGAAGATCCTGCCGCCGTCGGGACTCGAACCTACGACCTCCCGGTCAGAAGCGCTGCAATGACATCAGTTGATGCCCTGAGCCACCGCTCCCGATAACAATATCGGAGAGGTGACGAACGCAAAGGAAGCTGCTTGATATGACTTGCCTACATCCTGCGCCGAAGTGTCCCTGCTTCCTCCGGCGAGCGTGAGCGAATCTCCACGTGACGGCTCAACGCGCCGTTGCAACAAGGGCCTGTAAAATTTTATTTCTGGTCATTCGCGTTTTACGACGACTTTGCGCCTCCGGTATCGGCCTCTGCGTTTACGTTCGCGCACCTCAAACGACGCTGCAGCCCAAACATTCCTTTGGACTCCCGTGTTTATTTAGGCCTTACAACGCACGGTGCTGCGGCCGTATTGAAGCTTGAATTGACGAGGACAACCTGTTCCAGAGTAGGTTGTTTATCGTAAGTTCTTTTGGTTTTCCATGCCCATGTTGCGGGTTTACTTATCGCAGTGGAAAGGTGGAGCTACCTACACCCCGGTTCTTCCCATTGAATGGTTTTTCCCTCTAGTTACTTATACTTTGCGTGTTGTTCACATATCTACATCTCTTTGCTATCTTGAATGCTTTGCGTCACGTATTTTACAGTTAACGGGTTGGAAATTCGTGCACTCTGACTAAGATAGTACGATTTCTAATGATGTCTTCTGTTTCTGTGTTTTTCAGTGCGTCTAGCATATTTTTGTTTAATAAAATGAAATTACATTGTGGAACATTACAAGAAACAAAACTAAAATTGTAATAAAAAATAAACATTATTTAAATTATTTATTAGAATAAATAAAAATGGAATTGACAAGATAAAATTATTAAAACAAATAAAAGTTTTAGTATTTTTAGTGGAGATTACCTCTACAAATGTACAATGTGTATGTATTACCTCTAGACATTCATCTCTAAACCAAAGAATACAATGCATTCCAAAACATATTCGGAATCGGGCCCCTCGATCATTGCAAAACAGGAATATCTTGTCTTTAAATGCATAATAAATTAGTCGCATGTGGAAATAGCTTGGAATATCATTGGTAATTCTTGAAATAACAGATGTGTCTTTACTATTGTTCCCAAAATGGTATCGATACCATGTTGAAAACAATATTAATGTGCAAGATAGAAAATGCACTCAAAATATCCTAAATCAAGATTTTATTTCATAGAATATTTTTTATTAAATTGTAATTATGAATCTTTAAATAGATGAATCTAGAATATTAAATGTATTGGTTACTGTATTGTTTTAGATTCTCTTCACTTCAAATTTCCATTAGTGCATTATATAAAAAAAATATCAAATTTTCTTGATATTAGTCACTTATTAGTCTAAATAACGAATCCACTACCTTACACTAACACCAACCTAATGAAAAACCGTTCAAATTAATTTTTAAAGTTACACGTTTAAAATTTAAAAACGTGCGAAACGCCATTAAATAGTATCTCAGTGTTCATGTTATGATAAAATTTTCTTAAGTATTTCCTTATTTCTACACGTGTAATGATTATAAAGTTCATAGAATTGTAACGCACAAATTTTCCACCTAATGAAACTTAAGTATATCCTCAAACAATAAATGATATACGTTTTTAAATCAAGATCACTTACTTTGGGACTCTATAAACAAGTTAAACAATAAAAATGTAGATTATTTTTCGTTTTAATTCTAAATAAATAATATTGACTTTTCGGAAATTGTTGGTTATTTTAAATTTGAATTTTGTTATTATTACTATTGTCATTTTATATGTAATTTTATCAACACAATTAGTCTCTAGTTCAAGCACATACAAGTTTTTTTAGATATCTAGTGTCAGTGTCAACTGCGATGAATCCTTAGTTTTCCTAATTTGTTGGAGGTGTGACTTATCATATGAAAGCATTTATTTCATACATTTAAACGTTAAACATACGTTTAAGAACGCGATAGAAGTTAAGAAGGAGTTATGCAAACCGAAAGGAGCTCCAACTACAAAGAGAGTCAATTCATGCTTGCACAGCAGCAAATTAACTAGGAGACAATAATTAACTTTCTAATAAAAAATTCCTAAGATAGTGTTGAGCCTTCTTCAGTTTCCAGAACATACACTGGAATTATTAAATTCAATCTTTCCAATTCACCAAAGGTAGGCCATCATTTAGTAGAATCTCGGATGCAAAGTAAACGCTCTCGGGCTCCCGCGGTTGCGAGAACATCTGCCGCGCGAGGGAGTCCTTGAAGTCGGGTAATTCAGGTGCTCGCAATGTACCGACCTGCAAACAAGGCTATATCTGCTTACGTACGTTCTTCTTTAAGTATTTGCTTTCATAACCGCAGCTGAGCCTACAGAGACTTAAGACCTTCTCTACACGTCTAGAATTCAAGACCTTTTCTGCCTAATAAGCACCAGGTGTAGCAGAACGTCTGCGGAAAAATAAAGCTAGTAAAATCGCCTTATCAGAAAAATTCCTCCTATTAATGTAACATAATGGGCGCGGTTAATGTAATGTTAATGTAACATAATGGTCTTTTCTTGAGCATACATTCAATTTCATATTGTTAAGAAAATAACACAACGAATAAATATTCTAAACTCTAAAATACTCTAGTCGTACGTATTTAGTGTTGTAAATATCTAATAGGCTCAGGTATGTACGTAATATTTAGAAGAAGTTTCTTAAATAAATAAAGAAAGAAGGAAATTGACCAATTAAATGAAAAAATAGGATCAATATAAACTAATAGGTTACAAGATTACAATGTTACAGAAACATCCATAATTGAATACTGTCTCTTTTAATGTTGCCTTAACATAAATCATTGAATCAGGTCGGTTCATTGTGTGTGGAAGAACGTATTGCCTTCCAACAAGCAAATTAATAGATTAAGAGTCGCTAAATACGTGCCGCACTTAAAGGACATGCGACAAACAGAAAACCATCGTATCCGACCGACAAGAGGTGACTGAAGCAAGCATGGAGCTATGAATATAGGCAGATGGCATGACGTCACAAACTTGAAACCATCTCCGCCATATTGGTGAGTCCAGAAAGCTTGTATCGTCGACAAACTGCGCGTGAGTGCTCTGTGGCTTGTAGCTGCGCTCAAGTTCAGTTGTGTTATTTAGCATCTTTTTTATATTTAAAAGCCTTGTTCAGAATAGCTAGGTCTTTGTAACAGTTCTTCATAGTTTCTTGTGTGGGTACCGGCTGTACAAACCGTACGGGAAAACCGGAAATTATTTTTCATAAGTAACTAGCTACTCCATGTAATTTGAAACATTTAGTAACTTTGTAAGTTATTCGTTAATTTTTGTGAATTTGATCTTAAAGATTTCTTGCAGATTCAAAGCGAAGAGCATTGTGGATTGGAGCTTACGAAGAGATAATTGACAGCCTAGCAATTACAGCAGATTATGTTCGGTTCATTTCCAAGAACACGATTTTGATAGTGTGTGATTTGATAGTTTTTTCCAACGACAGGATTCTTTATCGTGTGTACGATTACGGGAATGCGTGGTTCCAGCAAATTTCCCGGCTTTTCCACCACACCAAAGAGAAGTAATGACGTATTGTAGTAACAAAAGGTATCGGTGTGACAGACGTGTTTTGGACCCACGAATATGGCGGACTGGCTTCACTGGCTGAACACGGAATAGGTTGGTAACGGCACCTCCATGTATTCATAGCTCTATGGAACCTAGCACCTCATCGATCCACAATAAACGGGCTGCAAAATGCCTGATGCGAACACGATTCGCAGACTGAAGTCTCTTTGGCACGTTGATTGATTGATGGGTAATGATTCCGGGCGAGTCAACTATTGAGGTCATTAGTCACACAAGTATAGTGCATGTTTTTCACCTGGAGGTGGCGTTGATGTTTCCGTGCTGGACGAAATCCGGTGACGACTACCGTCGGCTCGCGGGGTTTTTCTCCAACCAGGTATCTCACACCAGCAAGGCAATGCCCCAACCGGGACAAACTCTACGACCCTGACCTGTCTCCTGGCATTTGTGGTAGTGTAGAACATGTTAGTGTGTGTGTGTGTGTAAGAGATGAGAATAGTACAAGGAAGAGGAAGGAAATATCGCTCGCGGTCCTTGGCCCGTTTGTTAGAGTACTGCTCCGGCATTCGCCTGGTTTCGATCGGAGAAACCACGGAAAACTACTGATCAGAGCAGCGAGTCGCTAAAATTCTTCTCCTGTCAGCCACAGAATTCGACCTAGCTGACAAGCTCGTGTCGAAAATCTTGCCGACGTCGGGACCCGGTCAGAGGCATTGCGGGAGCCGTTGACTGCTTTCCGAGCCACCGCTCCCGGTACTTTGGCACGTGTGAGCGGTCGGGGGCGTGTGCGGGTGCGGCGCGACGCGACGCGGCGAGTCAAGACAGCAGAGGCGCAGCCGTTTGCTCTTCGGATTACGACGTCTGGAGGCCGCGCGCGGCGCGCGGGGCTTCCAGCCGGCACTTTGCCGCCCGCGAGTTCGCGCGCCGAAACACGTTCCGCCTTGAGTGGTCGGAGGGGGGAGGGAAGACGGAGCGGAAAGGCGACGTGGTTTCCACATAGGAGCGCCACTGCAGCAGAAATGAGATTTCGACGAATCCAGCAGCAACGAATTGTCACCGCCGTCTTACTCTTCTGATCGTTTCGTTGTCTGCCAAGGTCACCATTACGACAGAAGCACAGACGGGCCAACAGGGCCCCTGAAAATTTGTAAAGGCGCTCCGTAGCCCAATGCAGTAAATCATTTTATTTCCGCAAATATGTTTCACATGCCCCTTTTTCAGGTATTATGGGGATTGGACGATTGATTGATTGCTAGCCATTCCAAGCGCGTCAACTACTAAGGTCTTTAGTCCTGTAAGTGTAGTGCATGCTTGTTGGTTGTGTTTTTTGCTCGGAAGATGGCGGCGATCTTGTCCCGCTGAATAGCGAGACCCGGTGCCGACCTACCGTCGGCTAAGCTCTCGACCAGTCTCACGGCGTGTGTGATACTGTAGTGCATGTGTGTGTGTGTGTGTGTGTGTGTGTGTGTGTGTGTGTGTGTGTGTGTGTAAAGGGTAGGATAGGACATGAAATTGGAAGGAAAGATCGCGCGTGGTCCGTGGCCCGTTTTTTAGGGTACTGCTCCGGCATTCGCCTGATATTGATCGAAGAAACTGCGCAAAACTGTCGATCAGAGCAGCCAGCTTGAAGACTTCTCCAAACAGCGACAGAACTCGACCTAGCTTATATTTGACTGGATATAATATATTAAGGAATCAAGCTTTCCAAACCACCTTTCAACTTTGTAAATAGTTCAACATAAAATCAATTATATTTGTTAATTGTATTATTATATTTATTATTTCATTCTCCTTGTATTTATTTACTAAAATGAATATAACAGAAAGACCAGAAATGTAGTTGACGCCCCCCTCTTCTTTATTGCTGCGTACGCCTGTGAACAAAGGATGATCGAGGACAGATGCCGTGGAGTAACAAATTACTATATGATAATACATGTAAATTGTCGGAAAACCCTTGTTTGCATCCACTTTACTTTTCCCAAAGTTGGATGTAACATACAGTCAGTGTAAAAAGGGAGTTAACTCTAATATTTTCTCTGTTGTGGGTCTGCAGAAATGTGCAATGGAGTTAACAATAGTATGATACAACAATCGTTACAAAAATAGTTATTTTGTTTTCACAAAAATAGTTCCACGTAGCTAATCCAATACCTTGGTAATCATAAAAACACGAAACACTACGTAACTACTTGTTACAAAACAGGGTTTTTTATATTTTCTTTTAGAATTGCCATTTGCACGGACCACAGAACGTAGCCTAGTTGACTAGGATTTTACAAGTTTGTCGCATACTTAGATAGAAATCATGTTCGACTTTTCTGCTAATGGTTATTTGAGATCGTCTTCGATTGCTTTTGTACTTTGTCGTGAATCTTTCATTTTCAAATTAAATTTATCAATACAAATTCGCAACTTTCACTTAAGGACCAATGTACACGAATTATTCCATTACCCCATCTGTAAACTGTAATTACCCCTCACCACTGGTAGCCATACCTTCCCAACCTTGAGCACGAGCACCGAACCTCCATCATTGTGGGAATTAAGTTTGGCGTCACCAGCCTTGTGTGATATCAACATTATTTGTTTAATCCAAATATAATGTTAATCGACTAATATAATTATCTTTTCTCTTATTGATTGGCCGAGCGTATTCAATACAAATTACTTGAAAAGAATATGTAGTCTACGAAGCTACGTCAACTGCACAAACGTATTCGCTACTTGAACAAAGTGTGTTTGAATCACGAAGCATAACGCGAAACAATGGATGTAGTAGTTAAAGAGAAAGTATGGTGCATATGCAAGTACATTTATGAATTGAGACTTTCGAAACAGAAATACCGCTCATGTACTTAGTGGGGTAATCTTGCGGTGAAAGTATTCAGAATGGTAATTAATGTTTGACGATAACGGTTTTTCAGTTCCATAAAAGTGTAGTTTTGTTTCGTACTATAACCTGGAGCTACCACACGTACCATACAAATTTGTTAAGGTAAAAGTTTCATAAAAACATATAATTATAATGAAAAAATTAGACGCTCTCTTGATATTATTTGGTTATCTGGGTATGTTTGTAAGCTGAATCAATACCTGTCCTAGGCGGAAACATTGATAAGTAACTTTGTAGGGAATTTTGGATAGTGTGATTAATTCATTGTTAAACAATTTCGACCATAGTCGTAAAATTATTTAAATACTTGTTAATTCATTAGAATAACCTAAAATATTTTTGCAACCATTTTATTTAAAGACAATACTTTCAAGCTCTCTGAAACTACTTTATCAAAAATGTCAGAAATAAAATTCACATTTTTAATTGTTTGATCTTGCCATCAATAAGTTTAGTCAGACACTAGTTTTGAGTTAATTTTCCGCTATTTAAAATTTAATGCATTCTATACTTGTTTGGGTCTTGTTACAAACAATACGTATAGTAAGCCATGGTTCGTAATTCTATAAATTTCATGCATTCAATGACGTCCTTGGCAAGTAACAAAATGTTTAGTTACAACTATCATTCCGCTTCTGCGAAATGCAGCGCAATCTCCTTGATCCAGGAAGTAACGAGCAGGTTGATCAAATGGCAACGAGCAGATCGGTGCTTCTCAGTGGATTATCATATCCCTTCACTCTTATGTTTTCATTTATTACATTATAACGCTCGATTGTTTGTGCAACAATAAACAATTTATCGAACGTAAACAAATACAAATATAATAAAAGTGTAACAAATGAATGGATACTTAGGTACATTGTTTAGAAGCTCTAGAAAGTTTGAAGTGGGACAAGTAGACGTCAATAAGAAACAACAATCTTGACAACAACAAAGTTTTTCCGTTATTTTAACAAAGCTAATCAAAACCCGAGTGAAAACAAGATCACGCCTTTGAAACAGAACATAGAAATTCTTTGAACACCTGAAAGTAAATGTTCAATAAAATGCATTCCATTATAGAAAATAAAGGAAGCTGTTTGTGTAGTTCTTCAATATCCTTTCGCAGTTGTTCTCGCCTCTCGCTGTCAGTTGTTGGATGAGCTCAGTAGGGGCTGCTTCCTTGTGAGGAAAGAGATCCATGATGGAATTTACAGTGGAAGAGTGCAGAGGGGAAATCCGCTGACGTAATGAGTGCGCTTCAAAAGGGAAATGTCTCGATGGACTGTAATCCCGAAATAAATCAAAAATACCATTATAGACCGATTTGTGAGAGGAAATCATTAGACAACAAACTGCGCAGTTGTCCCCCTCAAGTCTTAACTGCACAAGATGAGCGGATTGTTGTTCGTCTAATGAAGATTAATTGAAGGACTCAGCAGGAAAGGGGTCTATCCCACATTTTTTGTGAAATTGTGTTATTAGTATTCAATAAAACTTCAAATAGCATTCCTTTAGTGTAATATGTTATTTAAATCTCGTACGAACTTATATTCTAGTGCACTGTGTTTTAAATAGTAAGATTAAGAAAGTAAATATTTGTGAAAAAATATTTTAAAAAAATTCTTGAAGAGGCTGCAACTGAGGATGCGCTGGTGCCAGAAGTGCCCTTAATTTATCTTGGAAGTGAATGCATTCTTGCGGGAAACAATAAAGTTCTCTAGAAGTTGTACAACAAGGTGCATAAGGTTCGGGAGTTGCTTCGGGACAAGAAAACCTATATAATTTGGTCCGAAAACACAATCACCTTGAGTCCAACTGCAACGCAGCTATGAAGCAACATTTCACCGCAGTGTATCTGAATTTTGTCTGTTTTAAAGCGGTGGTTTGGAGAGAGAAAGTGAGCGCAAGTTCCATTGAGGCGCGGTTCGCAACGTAGCCCGGAAGGTCCTGAGTTTGAGATCTGACAGTAGCGGAGTCTTGATATCGACTTAGAAGCATCCTAGAAGCTGTACAAAGCTCAGTTTCCAACCCCTTTTTTGGCAAAACACTTTTTTGATCAATTAAAATGCGCCAATCTCATTTGATCATCACAGGAGGGAGAAAATCTAATGACCCAATATGTTACTTATATACAACAAATTTACTTACTTGGTAGATATTTTTTATAATTGTTGACACGAGGATTGTAGCAGACGTTTATTTCCCATCCTCTTATTCTCCTCTACATTATCTTGTACTGTTCACTATCGTGACCCAAACTATCGATTGCTCTTTGTCTTCCATGAGCACCTTCAGCCACTTTCCTCGTTCTCACTCTACCTCCTTTCCCCTTTTTTGAGATCCTCTGACATCCCACTTTCACTCAACCACATCGTCTTTTCACCCCCTCTCCAATCTTCGACTACCCAGCGTTCTTTCCGACCCTCGTCCCCTCCCTTTGCCTGCGGGCGCGTGCTCTAGCAGTCACCGCTAATTTGATTTGATTTTAATTAACGGGAGGATTCCTGGAGACTCTTTCGGCCGGCGATTCGGCGGGTCGATACGGAGCGCGAGGACGATACCTGGAGGCGCTAGAGAACGCGCGAGGGGGCGAGGCTCTGGGTTGTGTGGGGGCTGGCGTAAGGCTCGGTGGGGCGCTGGAGAGTGTCCTCATATGGCAAACTCTCCGGGGTGGCAGCTGTGCACCAGCACAAGAGACCGCTCTTCTTATTGCGACGCTCCTCTACCTCCATCGCATTTCCGCTTACGTCTGGCTTTGTATTCGCTCTGCTCGGCCCGTGGACCCCAAAGACTCCAAAGAAGGCACTTCCCAATGGAATGTGCCAGTCACCCATACTAAATACATCATGTCGCAGACACTATTGTTAAAATTCATGATTCTAATTCTTATTGCTTTCGTAGTGTCTCGAACTAATCTCGCCTTTTACTTGAACGCTTAACAGTACCCAGAGTATTCTTTATCTCTGAAAATCTATTAATTATACAATATAAATAAGTAATATAATCTATTTGCATTAACATATAGTCTAACTCGCACATGACAACGAAGTTAATGCGAGTCAAAATAAAATTAAATAAAATATATCAGACTAGGCCAGCAATACCCAGAGTTCAGAAATTTGCTTTGAAATAAACTACTCGTCTGAAGTGAGAGTTTCGGAGCGTTTGTAGTTTAGTCATAATTGTGATAATTATTTAATGTTCGTGAAACTGCAGTAATTGAATGTTGCATCCAGGAAAAATCCGAAATTTGAGAGTTCTTTCAGGAGAAATAAAGAAAAAATTATTTATCATTCATTAATACTAGGAATGTCTAATTAAGCTAATCCAAATTTGACATTAAAAATATGTGTAATATTTGCCATACATTTCGTTTTAGCTTCTGGAAATGTGTGAAATCTTAAATCGAAGCCGTCCATGAAATGTTATATAGCTTCATAATATTGAGTATTCCTGGTCAATTTTCTTTAACCCGTTAAAATTAAATTAAACCATTTTATCATGGAATATTTTATTTCTTTTGCACCTAAGTAGTGTTTTGCAGATGAATACTGGAATTAATTTTTGCTCATTACGACTCGTATCTACTTTATTTTTTGTTTGGCCTTTCTTTATTACGAAATTTTCAAATTAGTTCTCATTATTCATAAATGGCCAAATATTATCGAGATTAACTAGAAATTATAATAGGTAAATCGTGTATCGAAAACAGAGACGAAGATCAGGTTCTTAGTGGATGCCCAGTCAAGTTCTCACATCCAACTAAGCAGATAAAAATTGAATAATTTCTTCAACTCAACATTATATTTTTACTTAGAAATGCATGAAAAAGCATGTAATAATATTCAATATAATGTATTAATGTTTTATATTGAATACGATTTTTAAGTAGTGTATCTGAAGATTGCTTACTATATTCCATACTAAGGGAATATTTTCAATTCAAATGATTGCCCAAGGTTTCATATTGACAATAATGAAATCAAACTTTATCACAAATTCATGAAATTTTAATGTACTGCGAGTATTGAATTTCAGAGCACAACGTTGTTCCACCGTTTACATGGTGTTCATTCGCGCACCCTCGACATAAAGATAGTGAAATGTAACCGACACCGGTCTTATTTCCTTGGAACATGTAACTTCCACCTTCGTCTGCACAGTCACCTGCATTGATATCATTACATAGCTGTGAATAGCTAGAACGCATCATTACCAACATGGGTGGCTGGGCAACATTTCTACAGCGCGGGAAGCCGAATGGGCTCTTTTAATGCGCGTTAGAGTCGCTTCGGTCGCTGCCGTTCTCTTGTTTCGTTCGGGTCCATTTCCACTAAATGCAGAGTGAGATACTTTGTTCTCTCCCTTTCACCACACACAAAGAGTGTATTGTACGTCCCAAAACGTACTTTTCATACATTTGCACAGAACGGTCTGAAATTTCAGTATTTTAAATTCAAAATAAATTTTGGAAAATATTCTGCGTGTTAATGGTTTTGAATCAAACATTGCTGACCATATTTTGTTTTTTTTGGTTTCAATATATATCATTTTCAACGCAAATTACTACCTACTTGTGATTTATGTGAATTAAAACAAGCGCTTGCCCTTCAGAAAATTACCTTTTCATTGATGAACTCCACAATCAGTGACATAATTTGATTTGGAGATTGGAAATGTCTTTCGGAAAAGGAATGAATCCTGCGTGCACAATATCTAGCGGATCATTATGCAACATTACAGAGACGTTTCATGAAGGTAGGGATGATGCAAGCTCATTGACATTTATTTTTATGGATTCTGTTATAAAAGGTAATAAGGCTCTCTTTGAATGGTTTAATTCATTTTTAGTCACTTTTTAAACCCTTGAAATAGTTTTCAGATATCTTGTATGTATATAATAACCTCTTTATTGAGCAAACCCACGCGAGATTAAAATGATAATAATAAAGAGTGCACATTATAACCTTCATATTTCCGTAGGCGATGTTATGAATAAAAAAATATATCTTTGATTTTTATTTCTAGATTTTCTGGTATTTAGCTTCTGGTATGCAGAAATACTCTCTCCTTTCTGTTCAATTTGTCCACTGTTCTAAGTACTCTTCAATTTGAATACCACACACCACAGACCACAGGGTGTTATATATTACTGTAATCCCTCTATAAGGAAAGCCTTGGACCTAATTACTTTCATGGCATCGTCATTAGTGATTTTGTCATTCCTTATTTTTAAGACGTTTCTAAGAAAAGGTTAATGAAAGAGCAATTTTTGACCATCTCATAATTGTAATTAAAAAACCCTTCTTTTTAATAAAACGTTTAGGATCTAAATTGCTTCACTAAATGACTCTCAATATGTTTGAATACTTTTTTAATCACTAAAAGAATTCTGCGTATGCACTTTTTCGTGTTATTTCGGCAGAGAGTGTGAGGACGCATTTGGATGTTGTGATGCACTGTTTCTTCACGATCCCTTCACAAGCCACCAAATAAGCTATACTAGAGGTAAAATATACCAATAATAATAATAATAATAATAATAATATTCAGCAGTTTACGACTTTTCATGGCGGAGTGTAACATGGAATATAAATCGAAAGAGGCTTCATAAGCTACAATAATCACAATACCCCCTGGTACTTACGAGCCTTCCAAACAAATCTAATCGTATTTCCAAAAATTATTACTACTACACCATACGACGAACATAGCATATAACCTTTTTTTCCACTTCTGAGTAGTGCAATTGAAGCAAATTACGTTTAATCAATGTGGTATTTGTGATTAAAAATCTTGATCGCAGCCAGTTCCTTTGGGTTTCGCCATTTTCCTACATCCCTCATTGCACTTTTACATCTACATTTCACTTCATCATCATCATGGTTCCTAAATAATAATAATAATAATAAAAGTAATAACAATAATAATAAATAATAATTAATAATAATAACAATAATAAATAATAATAATAAATAATAATAAAACAATATAAAATAATAAAAATAATAATAAATAATAATAATAAAGAATAAATAATAATAATAATAAATAAGTGTTAAAATCATGGTATTTATTAATTTTTGTAGGTGAAAACATCGCTACCGTAAACAATCTCTTCACATTTATTGTAAGTCAGGGAGTGCAACTGTGCCTTCTCACCCTCTTCTCGCAGCGTTCACATAGTGCGAGATGAACGTTGAATTTTTAAAAGCAGCAACGTGATTCGGTTTCATTTGCCTGGTAGTTGGCGACCGCACATCTGATGCGCGAGGCCAATATCTCTATCCGCGATGAACCCTGCGCGCGCACCGAAGCACAGAAAGCGAGGCGCTCTGCCAGGGCAGCCATCTCCGCAGCAAAAATTGATCGGCATGTTCGCGTTTCCTCTCTGCGGTCAGCAGAAGTTTGCGGTCTCTTTGTGGAGGTTCTAAATCAGCCATCCCACATTATGTCGTTTGTACAGAATGTTCGTGCTTCATAATACGTTGCTTTTTGGTGAATATAATCCTTATCAGTCGAACCACGAAATTATTTTCGTATATGTAAGTACAGAAAATTGTTCACACAATAATTACGATTTAATGAGTCACTCGGGTCAGTTATCTTACAAACTTGTTTTCGATATTTATTAGTTTCTCTTTAAACTTCCTTAGTTTATTAACTACAAATGTTGAAAGTGAAATAGTTTACGTTTACTAAAATTTAATAAAAGATAGTTCAACAACAGTAATAATGCCAAAGAGTATGCGGAAGCAAGCATGAGCCTGAAGTGACAGAGAAAGTTTGCTTATTGGCAAAGCAGCACGTTGAGTAATCTTCACGTATTTGGAAACTTTTCAAGATTAATTTTATTTAAAATAATTCCAACAACAAAATTTATTTCATAATTATTGCAAACGTTCTCAGTGATAATTGTTATATTTCTCTTTCAATTCATCGTTTCTTATTATATCAATATTCTATTAATCTCGACAACTATCATTTGTAGAAAAAAATGATTCATCTGTGAGGCATCTCGTGCAACGTTACATTTTCATTATTTTTACCCCAACATGACATAAAATCCAGTAAAATGTTACAAAGCAAGTTTAAACCACGGTTACATTGCACTAAGCCAGCGCGAGAGAAACAAGCGTTGCGTAACGTGACGTCATCGCCTCAGGCTTCGCGCATCGACAGATCCGCCACATTCCTCGCTCGTATGCGAACGTATTCGTCGAATTCCGCATCGCGGTTCGCGCCTCGCACGCAATGCGTGGTAAAGCATTTACCTGCACGTCTTCGGGCGCTGGCAGTGGTCGCACAGCCCCACAAGAATTGCAGGACGCCACAGCAGGCGAGCGTCACAATTCAGTGTCAAAGAAACACGTCTGCTCTATGTGCTAGTACAACACCCCCGGCATTCGAGATAGAAGGGAGGTTCCGGGAAGTGAAAGTGTACTGGAGCAAGGAAAAGATGGAAGTGTATTAACCAATTGAAAAGGAAGATTGTATTAACAGATTGAAGTGGAATTAATTCGTTTATAATGTGGAAGAAGGTTAATTACCTCAAAATTTACCTTGAAATTTACTAAAAGAAAAATATTGAAGGTAAATGTTATTGTGAGTCAAGTATAGAACTGTAGAGATGAAATGGAAGAGGGTACAGGTAAAATGCATGGACGATGGCTGGGAAGATTAATGGAATATAGAATAAAAGAAAGCATTAGGATTTCGGATTAAAGCTATAGAGGAAGTGAGACGAGTTATTCTACCTCTCGGTTTTTTCACTCTTGTAATTAACTTGGTCGTGTTCGTGTAGCTGACGGATCCAGTCACCACCCCCGCAGCATTCCCCTCACCCCGCGCCATCTAACTCGGTTAGGGAAGGGGTTATTGATGCGCTCCCGCTAAATTCCCCTCTCATCCTCGCCACATCGGATCTCGTGGGCGAATCTTCTTTTAGTTTCGCGTCTTGAAGAGTTCCCGGATTTCCATGCTGTCTCGGTGTTTTATCTGCTCCAGAGCGCGTTTGTGGAAGTTCCCGCGCATTTTGGGCCCGGTTTACAAATGGAATGAGATCGTTTACAAGGAAAGGTTCCGTGTGTTCGAAACTCTTTGTGCAGAGGGAGAGAGAAAACGAGGATGATAGAGGTGGAAATTTGCCCTGCGTGCGTCCTACTACAAAAGCGTTGCAGTGTTCAGCGATGCTTCATTTTTTTTAATAAAACCTACACGAGTGGCCTTGAGGCAGCCATTTCCGGGACGCGCATTTGTAAATTGAATTAAAATTTACACACGTTTACAACAAAGCTTCTGAAATATGACATGAAACGGGAACATTCTAAAATTCTTTCCACGAACTTTATGGACAAAAAACGAGTGAACAAAGTTGAGTCAACAAAACTGCTGGAAAAGATTGAGTCGTTTATCTGGTTGACAAGAAACAAACAAAGCGCCGGAAATCTCTTTTTGCGTAGCAATAAGCTACGCGTACGCCGTTGACTTGCGGCCGGCTCATCTCGGGAGGCGGAGGGGGGTGGGGGACGGTGGACAGGAGGGGATAAAGGCCGGGCAAAAGCGAGAAAATACCTGCCCAATCCGATTACGTCGGCGGCAGCCCCTCGCCCTGACCGCCCTCAGCCAAGCGACACAAAGGCGCTGTCGCAACTTCGGAATTGAATCTGCGAATGCCTGATTACCATCTCGTTTGCATGGCGGCCTGTGGCGGACCGCATCCGCCCGCCGCCGAGCGGGGCCCCCGGCGCCCTCGCCCGCGACTTCAGTGGTAATTAAAACGCGCCACTTCCTTTCGTGTCTCGGCTGCCGTCGCGGTATCCCGCCGCGCCGCCGCTATCGGCTCAAACTCCCACGACGCCGCTGGCAGCGGCACTATTTGTTCGTCTACAACTGGTAGTATTCGAGCGCGTCACGAATGTTTAGAGGCTCGTTTTGCTTGACATGGGAAGCAAATGAATGTTCTTGAATCGTTATGACAAATATGCAGTCGTACTTGCAATTGAAAATGGTTACGTTTTAGTTATTTTGTTATGTGTCACAACATTATTACAGTTATTATTAACTTAGTTTTATATTTAATTAAGCTATTTTCTTAAGTATTCAAATTTTTATTTCTTATTCATTCTTAGAGGAATGAAGTACTTCAATCTTCTTTTTCTTTTTTGTGAATCTGTCATGCGAAAGATTTCCACTGCATGCTTTCCGTCTGGTTTTATCTTGTTTATTATCTCATCTGCTTACAGCTTCTTCCATTTCTCTCACCAGTTATTCTGATCATCTCCCCACCTTTATCTTTTCCACTCTATTTTAATATTAATGTGTAATGTAAGTTCACTTTATTTCCTAACAAACGTTGAAAATGTCTCCTGTTTTGTGAAAGCTAAGTGCAGGTCCTGTTCAAAAGCAGTTACCGTTTTACATATATTTTATTAAATATATGTCGATTAAAAAAAGACTGCATTTCGAAAATGCAGTCGTCAGGATATTTAAATGACCTAACAATATTAACTATTTCAGCTAAAACTGTCAATACTGTTGGCTATTGCAATTTGCAATCAAAACGTAAGGATACTTCACCAGAGCATTCTCATGTAGATTCGAAACACGTATTGTACCAACTGGCTGACCTGTCTCAACTGAAAGATCGGAACGGATCTCCATGTGATACCGTCAAGTCCAGACTTTGCATACATGGCCCACATTTGGCCAACTGACGAGTCTGCCACCGCCGCCACCGCTGCCTCCGACGTCTGGCGGGCGAGCGCGCGCAGCGTCCTCGCGCGATAAACTTCGCCGCGCAACTTCTTTGATTTTCCGGTCGCCGCTCAGAGAAGGCGCTGTGCCTTCCGCAGAGGGCGGGGCGGGGAGCGGCGCTTTGCTTCGACGGGGAGGGGAGGAGAGGAGCGGGGACGGAGTGGGGAAGGGAAGGGAGGGGGCAGCGGCAGCGAGAGGGGGAGGGCGGGTATGAGGACGTGTGGGAAGGAGAGCGCCGGGCGCTGGGGCGAGTTCAGAACAGCGGAACCGATTTCTGCCCCGATTCGCGCGTAAAATATGGATCGCTGGGGCGGCGGAGGCGGCGAACACCTGTGCGGGGCGGCGTGTGGGCTGCTTCTGGAGCGCCGTGGGCGGGAGGATGCTTCAGGGACTGCATTTCCTATTGGAGCTCCATTGCCAACAGACGTCTCTTCTGCAAGGTTTAACCTGCAGTCGACTTCATTCGTAAATATTCATGTATTGAATCGGGTCAGAACATTAACGTGCCTCATATGACAGCATTGATTGACCGAACGGTGTAGAACTTCCTTAAATACCACATTTACAATTTGGAATGGTGTTTTCGGCTTTTAAGACAACCAAAGACTCCGATATTTTATTTTGCCATTAAATGATATGAAACTACAACAACGTTTCACGTGATCATATGCAGTCCTCATGTTATCATTTGCATTGAACAGGCAAATTTAATCGATAAACACAAATAAAATAACGTTGAAACTTTCTCATATATGTTCTTGAGGATATTTTAATATAATGAACCTTTTTACAAATGTTTTACAGAAGTACTTCCGAATTAAAAACTAAGTTTTGTTAATAAGATGTACTATCACTCAAATGGTTTTAGACTCATTTTGAGTTTTGAGCAAGTGAGCTTCTCAATCGCTAAAAAATTTGAAGGCGAAGTTAAGAACTTACGAACGCGGTAAAAAGTAAAAAGCAGTGGAATGGTTGGTTTCGAAATTTAATAAGTTGTCATTAATTTAGAAGCAGGTCTGTAAGTCAACGCCCGCATACTTTGGACAAATATTTCACTCTTAATTTTCTTTTCGGAGTTTTATGTTGTTTCGTTTTACATAAAGAAATAGCTCACAGATATCCAGACGATGTGAAGACTAATTTTATATACAATAATATTGTTGTGTCACAAGTAGAAATCTACAACTGCGAACTACTTCTTGATCTGAAAATAAAATAGGATTATTTTTCCTTTTATAAGATAATAAAAAATAATCATTTGTGAATGGCAGTATTTCGCATGTATTCCATTTCCCCCAAAAATACATTTATCGATCGCTTCGATTCTTTGTTCGCTTTCCAATTCGATTTTCCAGAAATATAATTAATTAAAATTTCACGCATCACATTGTGTCAATATTTTTATTTACTCTCCTCGTCGAGTTAGGAAGGTCATTTATTTTTTTTAGTTAACGACGTCCGAACATGGACAGCTGATCTGATTATATAAAAATATCATGAAATATTGCCTGCGGCGTCGCCGAAGCGGCGAGCAGCTGTGAAATATCGGCAGAATCGAATTTACGGCGCCAATGTCCAACGGCGGTCACCAGATTAGGAGTGCATCCGGCAGAACCAGTGAAGAATTGCACATTGTTCCCTTCCGTGCTGATAGCGTTGCCATATTGAAAGTAAACAGATTTCTCCCAACTTTAATGCCTGTTCCCTTCATTACTGTCCAGGTGAGGCGTGGAGAGATAAAACTCTGCTTTGTTAGTGGCGGAATAGAATGAAAATAAGTATCAGGTTCCGCGCAACGTCACCGCTATGTCTCCCACGTTTCAGGATTATTATTCATGAGTTGCTTGCTTATTTTGATTTGTCCAAATAATGGTACAGTAAATTCGAAACATAACCAAGTCAAATAAGTATGATAAAAAATAACATTGTCCCCATTGGTATTCGGATATGTTTTCTCTCATATGATCGTTCCTAAAATAATCTGGGATTTGTTTTGCGTATGCTGGTCTAGGAGATGTCTTCAATTGGGAATCAATAATGAAAAATTCAATTCTGATTTCTTTTTCCATTCACAACCGTAAAATATTCACATTTTCATTCATAAAAATATCATAAGAGAAAGATAAATTTACGATTGATTTTAGATTTTTCTCAGGAGAAATGTTTATCATGCGGTTTTGACTCATGGATATGCACTACACCACCACACATGCCGGAAGACCAGTTGGAACTTGGAGCTTGTCCTGGATGGGTCGGTGCCCCGCTAGTGAGAGATACCTGGTTGCGGAAAACCCCGCTAGCCGACAGCTAGGTCGTCGCCGGATCTTACCAGCCAGAGAGGGACGATCACCGCCACCTCCCGAAAAAGCATGTACTACTCTTACGGGAATATTGATCTTTGCTGTTGACACGTCCAGAATCACTAATCAATGAATGAAGAAACGAAATCTCTTTTAGTCCGTCGGAACGGAAGTTGTGTTGCTGGTTCTCTCTCTGAAGTGCCTGAATGGTGTGCGATCAAAGTTCGCACTGTTTTACTGCAACTGGCTCCGGGTAGAGAGACGGTCAAACATCAACTCCCGTTGACAACCGTTTATTCCAAAATTAAGGGTACTGAAAGATCTGGTTAATTGTGTCCCCACTCTCGTAGGTCGCCTCCGCTTATATACTCGCTGCATTGCGGTTGACTAACAGCCACGTGTCGCCTGCAGGCACCAGACAAACGCCTGATGGAAGATCTGTACTTACGCGGTTGTTCTCACTTTTAAGAGAACTTCCTACGTGACTTCGCGTACACACTTGGGCTCAAGTGCCCAAGTCTCCACGTGTTTCAGTGGTTTGGCAAGAGATCTTAGCTGCAATTTCCTGAGTGCTGTATCTTAATACAAAACAATATTTATTACAAGTTTAGAATTTATAGGTGTTTTCCGGCTGCTCAGGATGCATTATTTTGGCTGATGTGGTCACAGAAGTAAGGCACAACTGTGGGATATGACTCGATTGCCTACCACTGCCCGAAGAGTTGCCTATCAGGGGAAAAGTCACATGTGAAACTTTATTGTATGAATGTTCTAACGTACATATTCGTGTGTTTTCATTGGCATAAAGTGATAATTTTCGACGCCTTTCATGCTGTAGTTGTAACATTTACTCAGATATTTTCAATATTGGTTGTACATACAGATACGAAATGTTCGTTGGAATCAAACGCAAAAACGAAGCAACCGATGTATAATTTGTGTGATGAAAGGCTAGTGGTTCAGAAGCTAAAAATGGGTCTAAAATCTAAAAGTATTTAATATTTTGTTAAAAAACAATTTCATTTTTTAAAACCTACACAATTAGAAATTAATTTTCATTTCCTTCTACTTTTGGAAAGTATTAGAAGTTACACAATATTTACTTCATGACTCACAAAGATCCACATCTAAAGAATTGTAATACTTATCAGCATAGCTGTTTTCCGTCTATATCGATTTGGTGAGGTATTATTTCAAATGAAAAAAATGCCTCTTTGAAATCTGATGTAGACGTAAATTATCAAATTCATTTCACCACTCTAAAGTAATTACTAAATAGCACTTCGAACTCGCATATTATTAATTTAACTACGACAAATTGTGTGTTGTCGTTATCACCAATATATTTAACCTAATGGCCGTCAGATTTAGAATTGTTTGAAGACAAGACAAGTGGTCTCCTGAAAATTCGTGTATCTGCAAACCACCAATGTAGGACGAGTTGCCTATCTCGTATTTGGGATGACATGTCAAAAATATTCTGTTACTTACAGGAGGACTAGCTGAACTACCCCGCGTTGTCAGGTTAGCCCGACATCGTAACTCGCTAAACTTTGCATTTAAAAACACTCCATATTCCATCTCATAAGCTACTTTCACTTCACTACCAACAACCCCACAAAATTTCGACTGCATTTCATAAATCAATTGCAACTCGCACAGCAAAACCATCAACTACATTCCAACAACTCAATGTAGTTAGTCTTGGAATGACAACTAAAGTCAGTTTAGCGTTCATTATATTGATTTTGAGATATTAATAAAATCTATATTTATACTACAAACCCTATGAATAAGGACAAGTGATTTTAGTGCCCACTATCTTTCATTCAAAGAAAAAATCTCGAAATTTTGTCGAATAGAAAGCTCAACGCCAAAGCTTTTTTGTAAACAAAAGTCTTTAGTGTTTTAAACATGTAGATGTGAAATTATAAAAAGGTATTTATTCCGAAATCACGGAAGGACACTTTAGTTTTATGTATATAAATTTCACACTACTTGTTTATTGGCAAAAGGTGGTAATATTCTCTTCCACCAAAAGTGTGATAATCTTCAACCCCCTGCTAGCCTTAGAAGTTTGTGATAATCGGAATCATTTCTTAGAAATATCTTCGTTGAAGAATATTAATATACAGATATCAATAAACACCTCGCCATCTTCTGTGAATTAATTATGAATACGCAAATTGTAAATCATTTATCTCGGAAAAGTCAAGTGTGAATACCTGGTCTAAATTCTATTTTAACATTCGATATTGCATATGGAGGATGAATCAACTGAAGCAAAAAATTTATTTTTTGCCTAACGTTCAGAAAGATGCTTTCTGACTTATAGTTTCCTGTCCGTGGGTCAAACATCCCCTTAAAACGACCGAGCGAAACCCGAGGGAGTAAATTTGCTTCCCAACCGGACACCACATGTAGATGAAAGAAATGTGCACACATGTGTGAATCCACTGTTGTACGCGCTCTGTTGTTTCTGAGGGGAAATGTGGGCCCGTGTCACGAGGCAACGTGTCTGCCACAGCGCTCTGCAAACTGTTGCGTCGGGAGGCGCAGCTGAAGACAGATGGTGGGCGTACCGAGCGCACCTTGGGCAAACGCCACATCGTTTGTCGACAGAATAAGCGTTATACGGCAAGTCTACACTGCGCCCAAAATAGATCATCACATATGCTGCTTAGTGCATGTAAGAAAATAGCCTAATTTGTTTCCATGGAGAAGGAAAGTAGATTTTAAAATTAGGGTGGGCACTGTTGTAATGAAGAAGCGAGCACATTTCATTTCCATCCAACTGTATAAAATAGAAAATAGGTACTGTTGTTACACAATAACAAAATCACTTTGAGGTTTGAATTTACTGAACGAAACGTACTTCCGACATGTTTGCATTCTACAAAGGGGAGGTTAAAGACAGTAGCTTTTTTTTCTTGAAATATTTTTGTACGGTTGTTGACAAATACTTTACTGACGAAACACATTATTTTATACTTAAAACTTCTTTCTTTTTAGGAGGATTTGTGATCTTTCTGCGAAATTCATTGAAATTCTAATCAATAGCATACTTTATTTTCTGTTGTGAATATCTGTAATAGTATTGCTTTGTTATATGATGTTTTGATACTGTGATAATGGATAATATGTGAAAGGTTAACATACTTTTCGTTTGCCAAAAGTTCTTATCGCACATTTTAAATAAAATAAATAACAAAATTGGTGTCTGAAAAATCAATTGTTAAGTAATCATATATTATAACAGGCCACCTGAATGAAAGGAAAAAGAAGTTATAATTAATATCTCAAGCTATGAACAATTCATAATAACAGGATGTAAAATGAAACATAAGTGATGTCCATATTAAGACAAATGTAATCCTATTAATGTAAATGCTCATCATGTTCACATGGATTTATCTCTCAACTTTGCAATATTTTTATTCATTTTCCATTACGGAAATTCTTAATTTTATGTTTCCTCAAAAAGGGTATTACATGAAACTTTCCAAAACCCTTCAAATTGACCTACCTAAGAAGTGAAGGTGTTTGTGTACACAAATGTGCGGATGAAGGCACAAAGCCGCAGTCTGGAATCAGGCTGCATACGCGGGAGGCAAAGGGCTAACCGCTGCTCCCTGGTGGCGGCCTGTCCAGCGTTGAGCCGGCCGGCCAAGCCTTATCGCGACCCTCTGGGAAATTACACGCCCAGCCCCTCCCTGCCCTGCTCTGCTGGGCTCGCATGCCCTCCCGCGCCTTCCTCCTCCTTTCGTCAACTGTCTCTACCTCCGCGTTCTCTTATAATATGGTTGCACGTTCGGCTTTACTTTGGCCTTCATATTCGTGTTCCCGCCTTACCTATGTTTCTTTAATGCTCGACTCTGGGTTTGTCCCATTACTCAGATTATCACTTTCGCACTCTTATTTTGTAATTGTCGCCTTTGGGTTATCCATCATCTTATTTTTTGTTTTCTTCCTCTCTTGTTTATCAATTCACAAGCATGGATTCAGGAATATTATTAGCTTCTTTTGCTTCGCGAAGAGGCAAAAGGGAAAAGAGGATTGAGTAATGAAGACTACACTGATAGAGAGATATAGAGGCTGGGATGCGAGACACACCCTAGGATGTCATATAACTCGCCATATTATTACTACTACGCTTCGCGAATTTCCAATTGTTCTTTATTTCGAAACGGTTCATGTAATACAGATTACGTTTAAAAACTGAAAAATAGCTTGTTACACAAACATATTAAAATATTGTATTTATAACATTAAAGTCACAGGCGTTTATTAGTATCTGTGTTAAAATTATATTTTATAAGCAAATATAATTAACGTCTGTTAATACGTCCATAGTCGAGCAACTGAAACTGATGTAAATGGATTTTTTAAATGTATGAACTCCAAACATTGTAAACGATAATACACGTGCATCAGTGCTTTTGCAAACAACATTGAAATAAACGAGCCGGACATTTTTCAATAGTTTAATAGCAATAATTTTCCTCGAAACACTACATTTTAGATTAAAAACTCGAATATAAATGAAGATGAAACGGGGCCACATGCGGAGCGCAGCTGTCCGCGCTGGGGCGGAGGGGCTAGCTAGCTGCGGCGGCGGACCACGTGGTCGTAGATGACCAGCTGCTTGTAGTCGGTGGTTTTGAGCACCTCGCGCGTGGTGTTCTGGCCGGGCGCGCGCGACGGGTCCACGCACACCACCTTGCGGTCGTACTTGTTCTGGAAGAGCAGCCCGCGCTCCGGGTCGATGATCACCTGACCACACACAAGGCATTTTTTTTATTGTAATTTTATTTTTTCGGTGACATTACATTGTTATATGTATGTATTTGGCGTTACAAACCAATTTGAAACTTATCTTGGTACTAATTAGCTAATAAGAATTGTGTTACAGAATATATTTAGTGTTGCATGGTAGCACTCTCCAAATAATTGCAAACTAGAACAATAATTAACTCTCCAAAACATAAAATTACCTCAACGAAAAGTCGAAAAAATAATAGAATATGTTGATCATATTGGATATCTATGTTCAGAGGGTTTCAGCTTTAGTTGATATTTCTTTTTAAATATCTTTATTTCTCATTTTCTAAAGACAAAATAATAAATACAAGCAGCTCAAAACATAATTTAATGTATCAGTCATTTTTACTTTCAATTAATTTTTAAATTAGTTCTTTTGTTGAAAAATTGTATTTCTGTCATGTGACTTGTTATTAATTGCTACTACTATTTATATTGTTTCGCACCATTTCAATCTCTGCATTTGAGATGTGAGCTGCAAATTAGTTACCCCAATTATCAATATTACTAGTTCGGAGGGTGTGGTCTCGACAGACGCATAATTCACTGCGTAGTGTATATTAGGCCACAACGTGCTTGTCTCTCACGATATTCCCGCTCCTGCAGGCGGCAGCTGATGCTAACAGAATGTCCATTGGTCAAGCATTTGACGCTAAGTCGACTTGTAGGTAAATCATTAATGTAATAATACGTAAATTCACTGCGCACCGTTCCGCAATCGGAATTTCAGTACGGGAACATACATGCACAATGAAGAAACTTCACAGACATTTGGAGAAAAAATACTTGATAAAACCGTACTCATAAATTGATTTTCGCTAGCTTCTTAAGTGTGCATTTACTTATCGAAGGGAAGGATAATAATCGGATTTATTTTTTAACATTTTCTAAAGACCACACAACAAGCTCAATTAATAACAACATAATTATATCAGCAAAAATTATTTATACAACTATCGCAATTTATTTCAATTTTCGTTTGCGGAGGAATGGAGCTACTAAAGTAATATAATTTCACTCCTATTAATTTGGCCATCAGAAAGTCGATAGTTATTGTTCAATAGATCCATTATTGGTTAAAACGTTACCTGGTTACCGAGCGTAGGAGCGTGCAGGGTCTTTTAATATCGCAAGTTGATCATTAATACCCCCCATGAGTTTGCAGAATCCGAAATTTTCTGACTGGGTCTCCGGACCTCAATTGTAACGTCACATCGAAGATCGTTAGGGTTAAAAAATTACCATTACTTTTCCAACGAAATTATCAATTTGAGCTTCAAAGAGTACTTAAATGAATGTCCAAAACGAAGCAATAGACGTAAAGGCGAAAGCAATCGAGATATTTAAATACGAGTCTGTCATGAAATATATTTCTAAGGTCCAAGGTATTTGATTGCCAAGAGTCCGATCAATCCGTCCGGTCCATATGTTCTTCCCGACGGTCGCGGGCGGTCGAACGGAAAGAAGTTCTCCAAACAGCCCGGCCCTTCGCTGCGCCGTCCCGGCCGTCGGTGGCGCGCGCCGCAGCGGTTCCATTCATGACCGCTCACATCCCACCCCCGCCCTCGCCCCCGCCACCGCCTGCGCTGCCGCCACGGGGCGCTCGTCCTCCTGGAGAGGCGCATTACGAAGGAGGCGCCCCATTCACGCTATTTGCGCGGGCGATCTGTCGGAAGGAAGGAGGCAGCGGCGGCTGATGGCAGCGCAAACACGACGGCGCGGAGACGGCGGCGGAGGCGGCGGCGGAGGCGGCGCGGACACGAGCACTGTTTGCCCCTGTGATGCTCGCCTCACTCCGCCCCGCCCCGCCCCGCCCCGCCCCGCCCCGCCCCGCCCCGCCCCTCCCCGCCCCGCCCCGCCCCCGCCCCACTCCGCCCCGTTCCAATACGCACCGCTCCACACCACACCGCCTCGCTCCGCTTCGTCCCGCTCCGCCCGCCCGCCCCGCCCGCCCCGCCCCACACCGCCCCGCCCGCTCCGCCCGTTCCAATACGCACCGCCCACACCACACCGCCTCGCTCCGCTTCGCCCCGCTTCGCCCGCTCCGCCCCGCCCCGCCCCGCCCGCCCCGCCCCGCCCGCCCCGCCCGCCACGCCCCGCCCTGCCCCGCCCCGCCCCACTCCGCCCGCCCCGCCCCGTCCCACCCCGCCCCGCCCCGCCCCGCCCCGATCCAACACGCGCCGCTCCACACCACACCGCCCCGCTCTTGCCCGCTCCGCCCCGCTACGCCCCGCTCCGCCCCGCTCCGCCCCGCTCCTCCGTTCTGTTTTCGCGTTTGGGCACCCAGTCACATGGCATTGTGATTTCCGTCCACCCCCCCTTCACTATGTCAATTGTCATCCCAATTGTCACTGCCCACGTCGCCCGTGTTGCCTGCCCTGCTGGTTCTTCTTGTCCAAGCTATCCATTTGGCTCACGCTACCTACTGTACCCAAACTCTTAACAATATATGAATACCTATTTCGCCTCGTCCTTGGTTTGTTAATATCTTCCTTTCGGCCATTTGCACTGGGATTTCAAGATATTAATGACTCTAGAGATGAAATGCTTCAACGGTACGATTCCTTGTTCATCTACTGTCTTCGCCTTGAACGTCCGTCCTACCTGCAGATGTGCTTCTGCCTTCTTCTCTAGCCACTGCCTCCGTACCTCGGTACGTCTTCCTCCACGTGATGTCGCTCTTGGCCCTTCCCCCTTGATGGGGCAGTCGCGCCGCGTTGCGTGTATTTGTTCTGACAACACGTTCGGCGGACAAGGCGCTCAGGTCCTAAGTCAGCAGTTGATGTCTACCGGAGTAACGCCCCTTGTGCGCAAGGGATAAAGCGATCCTTCTAGATGGATTTGAAGATGAATAGAATTTGTCCCCGGCGACGATCGTCCTAAAATTGTTTCTGGTTAGCAGACTTAGTATTAATTGAAGTTGTGTGTTTTACACTACAACTTGTTTATTTTTTTGTTTCATTTTTCAACTTGAAGTGCATGATTTATTTAATAGCACTTGAAATGTCAACTGGAGTTTTGCTTTTTACATTTTTTAAATGTACGTCGTTAACTTAAAGGTTTATGGGTAATAATAATAATATAAATAATAATAATAAATAATAATAATAAATAATAATAATAATAATAAATAATAAATAATAAATAATAAATAATAAATAATAAATAATAAATAATAAATAATAAATAATAAATAATAAATAATAAATAATAAATAATAAATAATAAATAATAAATAATAAATAATAATAATAATAATAAATAATAATAACAAGTTAATCCTTTTCATCTAAGTTAATACATAGAGTAAATGCATCCAATTGAGCCATTGCTTCTCTGGTGTAATTTAAGTCAGCTTATAATACAAAGTTAAATATGGAATAATAGACAAGATAATTTATATTAAAGTTAAAGTTTTACATAATTTCAATTTAATAATTAAAAATAATAAATTAATTTTAAAACAAAGGATGAAACTATTTTTAATTAAATACCATAAAAATAAATTTAATTTATTTCATCGCTTCATGCAATTACGCAGTTATATGATCTAGGACAGTAATTCATGAAATGCTTATAACCTGCTGTGGTGCTATATTTCATTTCATGTAAAATGATGCAGCCATCATGTTTAATGGTCATTAGTCACTACTGGGAAACTCGTTATATTTTATGAATAAAGTATTATAATTTATTGTCTTAGAGGGGTTAGTTTGGGTATATTTGGAATGTTTTGGAAGAAGTGGATAATAAAATAATATTGTGGTTGGTTATCGGTTCTAAGTGGAATTCTTTATGGAGTTGTGTATTGGAGACGTAACATGGGACATTCGTGATGGTATGGAGGAACTTATTTTGTAAAACTTGTCAGTTTTTTGGTATTAGATTTGGCTGCGCTGATCCATACCGGGAATGCATATAATAATAGTGCTTGTATGATAATTTTGTATACCTGTAAGGCAATATTGCAATTTAGCCGATCTATTTATTATTGATTTTAGTTGGTGTAATTTATATTTTGCATTTATTGTCGATGTGATTATTCCAATTGAGGCCGGCGTATAAGAAAAGGCCCAGGTGTTTTTATTGGTTTGTTACGAGGATACTTGATTCAATTGTGAGGAGGGTACCCGTCCTCGTCGGATACCTTGTAATTCGGGGAGTGGTTGCTGCGGCTGATGCCCGCCCGCCAGTGGTAGTAGCCCAGGTCGTTGGGGCGCGGCCACAAGCGCTTCTTGCCCTGGAAGAAGGGCATCCAGTCCTCCGTGTTGAGGCGGTGCGCGTAGTCCACGTAGCCCGACACCTCGTGGCCCGCGGGCGTCAGCGCGCGCACGAAGATGATGGTCTGCGCGCCCCACAACGCACAAAACGCATGGAGTGCAATGGGGCAACAATTTTATAGCAAAGAAATGTATTTTCTTTCTCTCTGTTAATCTGAGGGCTCCATATAAGCTCAAGCAAACGGTATTTGTTCTTAAGATGTATGAGCTATATATATATATATATATATATTATATATATATATATATATATATATATATATATATATATATATATATTGGAATTTTGTAAATCTGCCTCTGCAAAACTGATAGATTCGCTTTATCAGAATATATGTGCCAGTCATAAAGAAATTTACAGCAGTGACAAAAAGAAGCATCGTAAAAGATACTAATAGTGTGTTTTTCACACTTCCATAGTCTTTCTACATTTTTGGGACAATAGATGTTGGAAGCTCAACTGGTTTATTGCTCAAAAAATGTGTTATTAAAAAAGTACGTGAGCATTATGCATGAATGAAACTTGATCGCGGAGTCATTTTCGCAGCACAAGAACTATGCCCAAGGCAGGCATCGACTCTTGTTGAGCACTCTCTCTGCCGTCTCTTTCGCGATAGCAGCTCTCCGTTTAGCAGCGAGTAAATAGGTTCAGAAGAGCTTGGAGAAAAATCAAACAAGATAATCTACAGCAGATGACAATGTCTTGGTCCTAGTCCATCTGCCGTGACTTGGGCTACCGAAGGTGCAATATGGACGGTTTAAAACTTTTCATCCAGTAAAAGAATTGCCTTCTATGGTAAATACCTATGGTAAATACGGAGAAGAGGCAGGTGCTAAGTGTTGAGCAACTTCATTTAATACTATTATTCGAATTTCATGTGTGAGATCAACGTATATGTATAGATTAGAAAATACCTCATTAGAGAGCACGCCTTAGTGGACCGCACTATCGATCTTCTGCGCATGCGCACATGCACAAAAGTGACTCGAAACTTAAACTGCGCATGCGCAGAAAATTGATAGAGCTTTAACGTGCGAGTGTGCACAAACTCTCTGTTCTGATCTATAATATTGATATTTTAGTCCTTCCTTTGAGGATTATACATTGTCAAGCGGTCTAGTCGTCACGAAGGTCCTTTGCCCCAAAGGCGTTCGCCGCAATATTTGCGAAAAGAAATAGCCTCCAGTGTGTAATTTCAAATTAATCAGAAATGGATTTGTTCTCTCAATTTAGCTATTAAGGCATTCATAAATTGTTACATTATTAGATTCCTCTTTCTGTGATCCCAATATTGCAAGTGAACAAGCTATTTAGTTCCACTTAAAAAATCAAATAATATTAAAATTCTAAAAAAATAAGAATATTACGAACAATCTCTCTGCGTCTATTACGTGATCCCAGATTCGTATTTTGACTGAAGTACATTTCAATGTCGAAAACCGATTATAAATTTTGGGATGGTCGATATTTGACGGGACACCTGATAAATGCGATTCTCTTTCTGATTCTAATAGGTAGAAATAAGGATAATCTCTTTAAATATGCAAAAGCTTAATTTGATTAGACTAGGAAATTTGTGTTTTCGTATTAATATTTAGAATTCTCTAACAAATAGTTTATTTAATTGCTTTACAACTTGTCTCAGCTGGTTAAAACCAATAATTGATTGCAAACGCCTCACTGAACATCGAAGGGTTTCGAAGTGGTGATGTTATGTGTTGCCGACAATTAAAGGGGTAGAGTTAGTGGGACCAGTTGATGACTTTATACCAAAGATAGAATGACCAAGGCATTCATTCCTGAACTACGAACATCAAATGCCATGGACACCACGGTAGAGAGTGAAGGAGAAAGTTATATTTCCTCCGTGACTGACAGACGCAATTGCTCATCTCTTTTGAAGGCCTCCTCTCATGCCTGACGGAAAGTTAGAGAGTCCAATAACTATACGAAAAGTGATCAGCACAGTTAATGTCTACACAAAGCTGTAATGAAGACGAAAATCATACTTTGTTTGTGTTACAAAATAAGTTTTACAATAACCACGGCCATAACGATTACATTGTCCTCTTTTTGTTTAAAGGGCTTTACCATAGGCGTACGCGACCTAAAACAAGAGAAAATCAACCATATTTCTGGACCCCTTTGGACCATATTTCTGGACCTCTTTCTTAAACTTTTTATTAACATATGTTAAATTGAACCACAAAATAAATAAAATGTGCTAGAGGGGAAATAAAATTTTAACTAAAATCCAATATCAATAAATGCAACTGATTATATGTTGAATAATTTACAAGGGTTGCCAGATGGGTAGGAGACCCTCTTTCCCGAATTTCGTGTATCAATTCCAAAATTGTCAGTTTTAAAAATAGGAAAATCAGGAATTGATCAAAACCTTTTACTGAATGAGAACATAGATCTATACCCTTTGGGTTGGGGCCCCTTTCGAAATTTTCGGGGGCCATCGTCTCCCCTCCCCGTCTCCCTCTGGGCCCACGCCTATAATTTTTAATTTAATGTAACTACAATTATGTCTGGCAATTAAATACATCATTATTTTCAATAAATATTAACTGAATGAGAACATAGATCTATACCCTTTTCATTGATGATTAAGTATAATTATGATTAAGTTTCCAAAACAATATAATGATACCAAATAATTTTCTTCGTGTTTAAAAAATAATACAAAATAAAACGAGGTAAGGTTTCCAAAACTGCTTAGTTGAGATTGCATTGAAAGAAGGCTCATTAATTGCTGAGAAAAGTTATTTCTGAAGGTAAAATTTTCTCAGTCACCCCTTCATCCGCAGGTTTGCCCTTGTATATATTTAGTTTCGTATTTTCTGTATCCGTATATCATTCTCTAGTCCAATTTCTCGCAGCAATTTGCTTCAGGTGAGAGTCCCTTGTGTACTATACATCTCGCAAGCGGTGACGTGTACTACGTGATGTCCTTACTCCGTTTTTTCCAACGCCTCAACGCAGTGTCTCGGAGCATCGTGGACGTGTGAAGCATTTTGCCGCGAGAACTTTCCAGAGTTCACTACATTTGCTGCTTTCACGAAAAGTCTGTGTCAACTCACGTTATTTCGTCATGTTCTGATTCCTCTGACATGGATGTTTTTTATTCAGTTTGACAAACGTATCATGTTGTTCATCATTCCTTCAAGCTTTGGCTAGGATATGCTTGGATGGGTCAATTATGCAAAACACATTGTTAAAAAATGAAGGCAGAAGAATGCCGAAAAAATGAAGATGATGTTAGATGAAATGAAGATGAACTAACATGTAGTTACCGACACTAAGTAAAGAGAAGTCTCACCGATCCTTGCGCTGTTCAAAGAAAGTGTATAATGGTTTACGGTGGCTGTGATAAACCTTCTAATTACAAGCAAATGTAAACAAAGAAGCTTACGAAGATGGGTTACTGCTAATTTCCACGAATATTACAGTACTAATTGATTTTATTTGTTTTCTCTACCGCTTGTTCTTTGAGATTGTTTGATGTATAACAGACAGTTCCATTCACCACCTCTGCTTCGGATTCTGTCTTTACTCCATCTTCTGCCTTTCCGTTGAGCCCTCTCTTCTCCAAACCAGAGTGAGGGGAATCCCCGCGAACGCCGCGCTCCTGGCGGAGAGCCGGGTAATTGAAACTAATTGCCGTCATATAACTACCCCGGATTAGACGGCGACAAATGTTTGTTAAATACGTATTTCGAATTCATCGCGGTGAGCGAGGGCGGCGCTGGCTGCCTCCAGTAATTTCCGCGGCTGTAACTGTTTGCCCTAACGCACGCCTCTGGCGGCAGTGGTGGTTGTGATGGTGGTGGCAGCAGGGAAGGCAGGGCTCGTCGTGCAAATGGCGATGACTTATTGAAAGGTGCAGGATCTCGGAACATTGGGAGTTACATCTCCATTCTGAGTTTACGGCAGGGTAAAGGTTGCTCCTCCGTCAAATTGAAGTGGAGCTGTTTGGGAGGCGTTGCGGGCGGAGTGCGACAAGCAGCGACACGCCACAAGGAGCAGCGCAGCTGGAAATCGTCGAATGTGAAACTCGTGTATTGTTTTTATTGAATGCAGGTTGCAAATACTTCAATTGTTATGACTCTAAATGAAGGGTTGAAATATATTAGGGGCAATGCTGAGGCCATTTCGCCTGTTCTTCAGTCTGACCTCTATCAAAGCTTTTAATGTAGTAATACAAAATGACAAGGATGTCATTCAAAGAAAAGAAAAAAAAACAGTAAGAGTGGGCTTGGATTCAAACGGAACAAAATTCATGTACAGATTCAACCCCATTTTTCCTTTGACCCTTTTTTGGAAATGTTACTTTTTATGAGATTTATTTTTATAGCAGATTTGCGTGCACCCTGTTTGCTTAAATATCTCCTGACCCTTACCGTTTCTGCGAAACCACAATTCACTGCAAGTAAATGGTATTTCGAGTATTACACAAGATAGCATCACCATCTCAAAAAAATTAAATTTCTTGACTCTGTGTTTTCTCTGTCAATCCTTCCACATTTTCTAAACCCATTAAACTTGGCATATTAATTCCATTTTTCATCCAGAGTGGATGGCTCACCACTAATTTATTGTTATTAAAATCATTTGAGTTTTGAATTAAAATTAATAATTAATTCACTGAGAATTTTCGGAAAATGTAATTATTATCTTAATTTTGATATGGAGATGAATGTTTGTCACCAGAGATTCTTCACAGTCAACAGACCAACTTTGGATAGTTTCGCCATTCATGACATAAGGGATTCATCTCACGCGAGAACTGCTTCCGCTACAAATTGGACCCACAAAACTTATCTCCAAGCACGGCACACGAGTTTCCTCCATATGCATACCTGTTCCTTGAAGGAGACACTCCTTGTATATTACGCTGCGAGTTTTGATGCAAATCGGAAATTGCGCACCACTCTCAGCTGGACCGAACGGCAATACAGGTGGCCGCAATCTTGCAGCGAGAACTCTTTACGAACACCACACAACAGACCTCAATCTTGAGCGTCGACCTTTCTTTCTCTCTGTCTCTCTCCCTCTCCAGAGAGAGGCTACAATCACCAATTTCACGGATGGTGGATTTCAAAGCCACAGCAAAAAGAACCCCGAGATTCGTTTTTGTACCCATGTTGCTAGTGCATATTCAAATAGGAATGTATGTCTCAAAAGTGTATGTGAACATTGAGAATGTTTAAATAATACAATAAATCGTAGTTATAACAATGTGAGACGGCAGGCAGTTTGAAATATCCGATAACTTCATCCTATTACAAGCACATTTTACATCTTGTAATATCGTAACGTGTTAATATTAACTTCTGAAAACAATATAGCTGATTGATTGAAATGTATAAATAATGAATATTTAAATTAGGAGGAGAGTTTTGTTAAACATTATTAGAGATTTGTTTCTTGAGACTCTATATATTCGTTTATTCATTGGTGCGTTGTAGTGTTGGTTTAAGAAATATACGTCAGTATATTTAAAGCGTTGTGTCGTAGTAGTACGTGACACCTTTCGCTATGCACTATTAGTAATTTATTTAGTATTACAACAAAGAATTTAATCCACAACTGTTGCGATTAAATATTTCTTTTATATATATATATATATATATATATATATATATATAAATATAATATATATATATTGCATTTTCATTTTTATTTTGGACACATTGGTTTTCTTTTGAAAGAATTGGAGCAGTTACATTATAAGCCACGCTACAGAGAGTTAGCTCTCACTATACATAAATGTTAATATGTGGATTTTGGTAAATGTGTTGATTATTTTGTTTTATCTTTTTCACATTAATAGTGACCTTGTGCCAGTAACAAGATGAGACACAACATACTTCAAACAAAACCTTGATATTAATATTTACAATTACCAGGATGCTTGCTTAGGCTTATTTTGCTACAATCCCAAATCCTTCATTTCCTTCCTCTTCCTGCTTTAATTCTCTTATTCATTGTGTTGCATCAGCGTGTTATTACCTACCGCGTCAACGTTTCAACTCACTAGCCCAAAATGCAGCAGCTGCTCTGAGAGACCTGTTGCATTTCATAGATCCGTGGTAATCAATGCTGAGTGACGCCCGCGCCAGGCTGGTGGTATCAGAGGGCTTATCGAGCGAGCGGCGGCAGTGGGTAATGCTCTAATAACGGAGCGCCGTAGGGGACTTGACTAAGGCCAAACGCGGACGCGGAAGTCCCTTCGGTCAGTTTTGCATTAGCTCTGCAGAATCGCCAACGCCAACGCCATCGCCATCGCTGTCTTCATCGCTTCGACGCCCTCTTACCAGGAGGTCCTAGGTTCGAAACCCGACAGTGGCAGGATTTTCGTCACCAGCTTGTCAGCTAGGTCGAATTCACTCGCTGTCGGAAGGAGAGAGGATCCTGATAGATGTTGTGATCGGTCGTTTTCTATGGTTTCTCCAATCAATACCAGGCGAATGCCGGAGCAGTACCCTATCAAACGGGCCACGGACCGCGCGCGATCTTTCTTTCCTCTTCCTTGTCCTATCCTCTCCTCTTACACACACACTTACACTAACATGCACTACACTACCACATATTCCGGTAGACCGGTCGGGAGCTTAGAGCTTGTCCCGGCTGGGGCGGTGCCCCGCTGGTGGGAGAGTCCTGGTTAGGGGGAAACCTCACTAGCCGACGGTAGGTCGGCGCCGGGTCTACCTATCCAGCGAGAGATCACCTTCACCTCCCGAGCGAAGCATGCATTACACTTACGGGACTAATGATCTTAGCAGTTGACGCGGAATCACTAATACAATCAATCAGGTTCGAGGGCTGGAGAGCCAACCTTTAGAGCAACATTTTACCAGCTGCGAAAGCTCCGGACACATTGGTGTCCCGCAGCATCGTTCTCCTGAAGGTACTAGAATTTCGATTCTGATGGTGACGGATTTTTGAAACCATGTACACAACTGTATCCAATCTGGGGAATCTTCTAGCGGTCGACTGCTCTGGTCGGTAGTTTTCCGTTGTTTCTCCGATCGATAGCAGGCGAGTGCTGGAGCAGACGGGCCAAGAACCTCGCGCGATATTTCTTTTCTCCTTCCTCTCTTCTCTCTAGTTATATATTAACAGATACACTGGTGTATACTACACCCCACATATGACAAAAGATCAGACGAAAACTTAGAACTTGTTCCAGCTGGGGCGGTGCCCTGTCGGCGTGTAGGTTGGCGCTGATCTCTTGTAGCAGAGAAATAAGTCACCTCTCGGACTAGAACATGCACTACACTTACAGGGCTAACAACCTCGGTAACTGTTGGCGTACTCTGAATCAATACACACTCGGCCAATCTTTCAATATCATCTTAAGCGTAGTAATGCTCAAAGACGATTGCCGATTGTTTAAAATACCCGTCAATATAAACGAAGAGGCGCAGCGAAGGGAGGGAGCCAAACGGTAACAGCACGGCGGAGAGCTCCCTCGTGCATGTTCGTCAAAATATGAGCGTCATAGAAATGTATTTTTGCGCCGACACCATAAAGCAGTGATGTCGAGGTAGCTGCTATTACTGCAACTCAGAGCAGGTGTAGCGTAATGAATTCCCACTCCACCTCATCGCCATAAGTAAGCAATAATGACGGTGACCCAGGAACTTAATGTGGGGTAAGATTATGTAGAAGTTAAAAAATCAATTAAAGTGCGTTTGTTGGTAACGTTTTACTTTTGCTTTTTATTCACATTATCTGCGTTATTCATGTTCTTTGACGAATCCGCGACTGCTGGTTTCATCAGCGCCAACACTAGGAAAACCGAGAGCGTACTAATATTTTCCTTTCACGACAGTCGTTGCAACGATAGTCATGGCTTTCACGGTGATGCAAGCAGGTTACTGTCATCAGTAGGCAACATTGACTCACTGCATTAGACAGTTTGACCATCCTCTCATAGTCTCATTCGGCCACCGGCAGTCTTCTCTGGCAAGAAAGTTTGTGGCCTGAAATAGGAGGGGTGTTCAATTTCTTCAATGATTCGCCTTGTTTCTGCGATGTATTTGCGACTGCATCTCCAAGAGACGGACCCCCCTCCCCCCGTCCGTCGGTTCGGTCAATGGCTCGGTGGCAGCCGCGCGCCATTGTGGCGTCAAGGCGCCGCTCCTCGCGCTGGATTACGAAGCGCTTGTCCCCGGCTGCGACGCCAACGGCCCCGGCGGAACAACTGGCTACCGCCGCGCCGCGCCGCGCCGCTCGGGAATAGAAGTGGAGCACCGCGGTGTCTGTTGTGGGGATAGATTAAGTTCAATGCGGCAGGCGAATTGTGAGGACACGCCCGTATACTGTGGAAATGCAAACGGCGAAGGGTGATTGTGGCCGCGGACGATCGTTCACGTCTCGAGGCATCTTTTCTTTACTCTGGAGGATAACATTTCTGATAGATTCTTAGCGTATGGAGGTTTAAGAAACCCTGTAGGTAATATGAATGTGTGAATGCTAATAAAGGTGAAGTTAACTTATTATCAGAGATGATTTCTGTTTCTGGTGTATTCTCAACAATGGGATATGTGTTTACATGAAAAAGAATTATGAAAATTCTCCAAAAGAAAGGAGAAAGCCAAGATATGAAAAGTGAATGTAGTAAGTTAATAAATGTGCTGAGAAAGAGTGTGTTACAAATTAGGAATAATGAGAACAGCACTAGGCAGGAATGGCAAAGTATATACTTCATTGTACAAAACGTGGCATTCACGGGAAAACGATAAGGCACAAAGGCAGTGGAGCGTCCCGGAAGAAATAAGCCGTATACCGGGTGAGTCATAACCTGGCAATCTAAGAATGAAAGATATGGCAAAGACAAAGTTATCTGGCCTGAGATGAAGCGAAGAAGAACATGAAAACGAAGGTTAGGCGAAGGGCAGGCTAGGCGACAAGACTCAAAAACCTGTTGTGGATACAGAGAAGTGTCGGGTGAGAAACACGGCACATCGGAGACTCGAAGCACGGCACCGCAGCGCGTGTAACCGTAATAGCGGCGGTGGCGCCACGACGAACGGGGCGGGAGCCCGCGCCACCGCAGCGCGTCGTAGCTCTCACGCGTGGGAGTTTGTGGCAGTCGCTGTAGCTGTGCGGCGGCGGCAAACCAAGGCGGCCGCCACGGGCGCTCGCGGCTTATCGGGGCTCAGTAGGCGGCGCGGCGGCGGCCGCCACCGTCTGACAGCACGCTGCTGCGCTTTCCGCTCGCGCTATCGGCTACGCGCCCGCCGCCACCCCTTCGGGCCCCGCCGCCCCCTCGGTTCCCGCCGCCCCCTTGCCCCCCGCCGCCCCACGGCCCCCGCCGCCCCTTGCTCCCCGCTGCCCCCGGCCCCCGCCGCCCTCGGCCCCCGCCCCCACGGCCCCACCGCCCGCTCGGCCCCGCCGCCCCTCGGCGTCCGCCGCCCCTCGGCCTCCGCCGCCCCTCGGCCTCCGCCGCCCCTCGGCCTCCGCCGCCCCTCGGCCCCGCCGCCCCTCGGCCCCGTCGCCCCTCGGCCCCCGCCGACCCCTCGGCCTCCGCCGCCCCTCGGCCTCCGCCGCCCCTCGGCCTCCGCCGCCCCTCGGCCCCGTCGCCCCTCGGCCCCCGTCGCCCCTCGGCCCCCGCCGACCCTCGGCCTCCGCCGCCCCTCGGCCTCCGCCGCCCCTCGGCCTCCGCCGCCCCTCGGCCCCGCCGCCCCTCGGCCCCCGTCGCCCCTCGGCCCCGCCGACCCCTCGGCCTCCGCCGCCCCTCGGCCTCCGCCGCCCCTTGCCCCCTTGCCCCCGCCGCCCCTCGCCCCGCCGCCCCCGCCGCCCCACATTGAGCGGCGCAGCCAGAACTGTCCCCCCCCCCCCCGTCCCCCCCCCCCCCCATTGAGCGGCGCGCCAGAACTTGGGTGCCACGTCGCGAACGGTGTCCTCTGCGTCGCTGAGCTCCCAATGCGCCCATGCGGCGCGTTAAGATGCCACTCAATGGAGGATGGCATTTGCTGGCGGTGGCTTCAGAATGGTATTCGCTCGAGGCTCGCTAGTAACTTGGCCAGGTGTTTCCGCAGATGCGGTTTTGTATCGGGTATCTCTTGAATGATCAGTCTGTCATGTTGGGCCATGCAGTGTCCTTGTATGGGGAGGTGATGTAACTGTTTGCTTCAAAGGTGAAATTGGTGTCGAACACTACAACTCGACTAATGAAAGGATTTTGCTTGAATTCATATTTAATGTATTATAAACAGCATTTTACGCTTCTGTGGATAATATATTTTAACTGTGCCATGGTGGCTTGCGCGAAATACAGTTTCACGTGTTTGTTTTCCATGTGCGAAACAGTTCAATCTAGGTCTGTGCTAAACATTAAGGAGCGTTGGCTAGATACTTTTCTACTAGATTTTCTCATAATTGGCTCAATGGTTTTCCTTATCTTCCAGGCGAATGTCAAATCAAAACCCTCGACTATTTTCCTAGAATTACGGGCGATCTTTTCTTCCTTGCCGTATGCTCATTTCCATCCATATCTCAATCCACGAGCCGATCAACTATTCTCGTTTGCCTTTCCCACTGATACAGAAATATTCCAACAAGGGGTCGCCAGAACAATACGGGTTGCCGGAAACAATGACAAGCTGCAAGTTCCCGATTCAGAAAAAAAAAAAAAAAAAAAATAATACATTTAAAAACGCAGTAGATTCTACTGTAGCTCATGGACACAAGTAAATGAATACAATCGTACAACAGTTTTAACGATATTCAGTTTGACGGACGACTTACACGGATATGTGATAATTACATTGAAAAACAATTCAGAGAGAGGAGATCTCACAGTGTGTTTGTGAAAGGAATGAAAATAAGCCTTTCGTTCGAATCTGACGTGCAGCTGTTGTTCTTTCCAAGATAGGAATTGCGTAAGAAGTGGTTAAAATGTAAATCATTGCTGGTGGCCAGCATTTACAATATTTTCGGTATTTTTAACATCTTGAATAGTCTCTCCCTCAAGGCGTGACGATCCAGATTGGGGGCCTGTTTTTAGCTTCCCGCGTAATCATAGTACAGAGGGCGACTTTAAGAGGTTTTGCAGGATGAACCTAGGACAGGTCAGAACACGATAGAACAGGACGGGAAGGACTGTAAAGAGAGGTTGCACGCCCTTCCAGGCTAGTCCTTCTGCTCCGGCATCCACGTGAAATCGATCGGTTAACAACATGTAATCCGATGAGAGCAGCCGGTCCCTAGCATTCTCATTAAACAGCAAATGCTTAGTATACTGTTAGTAAATTTTAATATTCAGATTGATTCAAAATTGTCTTCCAGGATACGATGACGGGAGCCTTCTGGTTTCCATGATGATACCACTTCTACGAAACAAAATGTGTAAACCGGCATTTGAAATTATAAAAGAAATATCATTATGGCAATATGATAACTCCGATGCTTATGAAACACTGTCTTGTGATATAATTCATGATTCACTTTAAAATGATGATTTTTGTTGCTTTTGTAAGTGTAAGGTACAACGCGTGACATCTTAAATGCCACTCGCACGGTAATGAGGACGGAATCCTAAAACGAGTGTCGTACAGTCACAACCGAAGCGTACTTTTGTCATTGTCCCAGGGTCTTCGCTTCGATGCAAGGGAAGGTCCCCCTTCTTAACGCCGAGTTGGATGTGTCTGGTCGTGTTTATTGCAAGTTATGTCACCATGTAACAATGTCAATTTTCATCGCTCATGGGAATATTTTACGATTTGAAAAGATCGGTCGTAAAAGATGATATCCATAAAAAAATGTAGATTTTGTGATACAATTTGTGGCTTTCGTTATCCATGCAGTGTAGTACTCAAAATACACAGTTCACTTTATGACTTATAGACGCCTCCGAGAAGTTATTTTTATGTAACCTAGTTAAAACACGTAAACGTGAAGGTTCATTTGCTAATATCTCTGAAATGTTTCCGTGTAGGATATCGTCTTTTACACGCGAACCCTTCATTTTGCAAAAACAGAATATTACGTAGACACGTGGGGCTGTTCAGTTTCAGATAGTTCTAAAGAATTTAAGAACAGTGTCTTTTCTTACTTTCTTTAGCATATGTTGTTTCATTGTACCAAGTAGCTGCAGGAATTTAGAGAGTTTTTGTTCTAGGTCTTTAGAATGATCGTAGGCTATATTGTATCCCAAATAATTATAATTTGAGACTTGTTCAATTACGTTATTATTTATTTTAATCTTTGCTCAAAGCGGAAAGACTCCATTAAAACCCATGACTTTGGTTTTGAATGTGGATAATTTTAAATAGTAAACTTTTTTCACGTCATACGCAGTTTTTAACTGTTTTTTTTACGTAAAATAAATAAATAAATAATATTTTATTAGCAGCAAAAAAAATAAAATCTTCAGCGATGTTAAAAAGATTAAATAGGGCTCTTTGTAGAATTTCTTCTTCTTCTGCTAGGCTAACCTGGTCATCTGCAAACAATAATGTATTCAAGGCTATTTTTCAATAAAATTTGTTTTCATTTGGATTTCCCATTTCCTAATCACGGGTACGCTGGTTTGGAATGATATTAGACAGTTTTTGCAAGTCGTTGATTTGAAAGATATAACACGACAATAGTGTTGACCTGAATTGCACATGCGCCGGTATCAAACGGCGGGATTTTGATTGGCGGATCCCGACATTCTCACTGTTTTGTCGTCAACGACAAGTGTGTTTGTAACTTACACTTAACGTAGTTTTCTCCGCCACCTCTAAACACGAATTCAACACTAACACACCATAAGCATGGAAGTAATGAAAATTACAATATCCATATTACCAATATATTAAAGCAGCACCTTAATGGCCAATTTTTTAAGTTAATTCAAATACGTCAGAAATAAACAAACGTAATTGTTAAGGTTTTGGAGGTTATGTATATATTGAGGTTCCTTTGATTTCATATAGGGGTCTATCATACGTTTTACTGTCTTGTAATGATTATAAATGCAAAAATAGACCCAGAGATACACAGATGTCCAATAAAAGCTTTTAGATCCCGTTAGAGGTATTCAGTTCCAATTAGTTCCTAGTTTTAACGTATCTTTTCGATTGTACGACATGCAGAAACTCATTTTTCTGAAGATACGTTAATTCCTATTGACGATAATGTTTACGTACTACGACAATGGATTTCCCGTCTTGCAAAACCTCTCTATTGGCCTTTACCGGTTTTATTGCTTCTGCGGCATATACATAAGCATTTTCTGCGTAGGGTGAGCTCATGACAAAATGGGGACCAATGAATTGGAACTCCTGTTTTCCCCCATATAAATGGTGACCGAACAAGAGAGGGTAGGAAAGGGATGGGACTTGGAGGGATGGAAAAATAAATTAGTTGGAATTGGAGTTGGAAGATTTGGAGATGTTATTGTAGAAAATAGGAACTGGCTTTAATTTAATTTTATTTATTTGTTTTTCTTTGTTGATTTTCTTGTTGGGGTTTTAATTTTGGGAGGGCTTAGATTTTATTTTGTTGATTTTTTTTGTTTTCTGTTACTTCTGTTGGTGTCTGCGTCTGTTTGTATTCTGTCTACGTCTTGTCCGTGGCTGTCATAGTTATTGATTAGTCCGGGCGGCGTGAATTGAATGGCGGGTTCGTGTCGTCGTTACGCCGGGGGGGGAAGGGGGGGTTTTTGGGGGGGATGTGGGCGTGTGGGACGAGGAAGGGGGAAGTGGAGGTAGCTAAGGGCATTGTTGATTCGGGTGCATGCGTTATTAAATATTTCTGTCTGTATTGGTGTCAGTCTCTCACTATGAGAGGCAGGCGGGAGGCTCACCGCGAGGAGGCCGACGCGGTTGGCGCGCTCGCGCGTGCCCAGCTCTTGCAGCACCACATTCTCGAAGTCCGGGTGGCGGCCGGCGCACAGCACGTGCGACTTGCGCGTCGGGTTGAACATTTCCACGACGCGCTCGCGCCGCGTGTTGAACTGCTCGCGCGTCAGCGTCTCGCCCGCGCTCCTGCGCCGCGCGCGCACGCGCCATTTCGTGTTAAACACTTACGAAATGCCTCGGAACGACACGATTCTTTCTCAGCTTGTGCAAGTTTTACAGGAGAGCTTGTAAATGTAACGCCATTATCTGTGCACGTCTTCTAGATTCAATGGGAAATATAGTTATTCAAATTATCGTTCCCCATGTTGTCGCTGCAGGAAGTATTATTCCTTGACGAAGGACATGATGAGGGATAAGAGCCCAAATGTATTGCTGATTTACCCTTGAAAATGATTTTATTACATTGGTACGAATATTTTGTTAACAATCCTTGCAAAAAACGCTCGTTTTCTTTCTGTATTCGAAATTCAAGTAGTATAGGACTTAGTGTAGGAATCCCAGGATTTTTAAAACGTGCACAGAATTCACTTATCCCCCTAGCAAGTCACACAGTTTTTAACAGTTTTTGACGAAAATAATTAAATAAATAAAAAGCATTTTGAAACTTGGGGAAATGGTAGATAGGTATAAGTTGATAGATAGAAATAAAAGATAGGTAAAAATTCAAATAAAACTTTGTGTTTTAGGCGTTCTGCAAGTTTGTTTTAAAAATTATTTTAATATATTGTATGTCTGACTAAAGATAATTAAAACACATGTTTTGTCAGAAATGTAGAGAGAACGTTTTTATTCAAAAACCGCGATAAGTAATATGTTCAAAAAAGATCTATTGCTGACTCATTCATTAAATTATTTTTGTTTTTCAACTTCTCCCTACGTGCGATTTCTGTACGCATTTCTGTAATGCAAACAAAATACCTACATTTGAATATTGTACACAAAATTATAAAGATACATTTTAAAGTTAAAATTATAAATAAAAAAGACAAGTTGTCTTTTATATTATTCTTTCCAAAAAATCTACACATCATAAAAGGGTACGAAATCTGGCAAATTTCTTTTATTTTGTTTTCCTCTCGATAAATGATAATTTCGCTTCCTTTTAGCAGTGATAAGTTTCTGTGAAAAATATTAAATTTACCCTATTTTTAATTACCAAGAACATTGTATTTTTCATTTTGTTCACCGGTATTATAGAATTATTAGCCTGTTTGGCCTCAGAAAGCCCAAAAATGCTGTTAAAAAGCCAAAACCCAACTTGCTAGAAATGATATTGCTTAAGCACACATTTCATTTTTATCGTTTATAACAATTGTAGTTCTTTTTACACGACGCAAAACTACGTTGAGTATTGAAGCCATGTAAAAATTACCGCGTTTTTCAAAAATGTTTGGTTTCCCCCAAATTCCTTAAAAAAACAAGGAGTAAATTTAGTTTTGAAAAAAATTGTATTTCTTTCAATGTGATGATAAACAAATTTGTTCCGAAATTAGTTTAATTTCAGTTGTTAAGGAATTATTAAAATGTAGATTTGTAGTTATCTCGTGCCGCTTTTGATTCAATCTTCTAAAATGTGATTTTCTTCGTAATCAGAATTTCAAATAGGCACGCTCAACATTAACGCTACTTTCAACAAACGGAGGCACAAGTTTTGCCTGAAACATGGGTCTTGAGGAAATATCCCTAAATGGAGGATCGCGGGGAAGGAATCGCGCACCTGTAGCCCAGTTCTGCGATGGTCTGCGCGATGTGTGTGCTGCGTAAGTTCTTGAGGTCGGTGGGCGTGACCAGGAAGTCCAAGTATTCCTCGTAGTTCTTGAAGTCCACCAGCCAGCGGTCCCCGTCGATCTGGTTGCCCGAGTGGAGCATCCATTGCGGAAGCGCCGCCATGGCTGCGGTTTTTCAGGAGCTGCTCTGACCGCTATCAAAATCGTCTGAAAAAAGAAAATATGACGGTTCTATGTAAAGCATCGTGTTCTGACACGTGATGTGGACGAGAAGACTATGCAATTCTCAAGGGCGCAGTTGCCTGAAAACTAATAGAACTTTTGTTAATAAATTCAGTAGATAATGATCACAACTAAGTTTGACTCACGGTGATATTAAAAGAAAACTTGAAATCCGCGTTCATGGTGTCAGTGTCATATCATCTCATTTTTTAAAGAATTCTACATTTAAATAAATTCAAATCCTTCAGCGATCTTTCTTCTTTTTTGTTACCTAACTTTTAATAAAATTAAGTTGAAGTGAGATTATTTCATTCCTTATTTGTTCATGGACGTATAATGCACCTTATTTGAGATTTTGCTCGTTTGTACTCGTCTGAAACTTTTGGTAATGTCGTACCGTGATCTGTATTTCATTCGTGTAATAGAAACGGTAAGAGGACATTTTGTGTTCATTAAGGCATTGAGAACAAATATACACTTATAAGTTACTAGATGCTTACGTTTAAGACAGTGGCTTTTGTAGAGTGTGTGTGTAATACTGCAAAAGCGACAAATATTACAAATTTTCTGCAAAAAACCCACAAACTATACTTATAAGTAATCGTTACGTAGCTGGAGAGAGATGTTCGTACGTAGATTTCTTTTGCAGCATTAAAATGAAAAACAAGATAACGCGCAGGGTTGTCCATCAGTATTTCTTGACTTCAGATAGTTGCTCTTAGAAACTCTGCAATAATAAAGTGTATTCCTTGCACAATGCTGGTCAACATGGTACAATGTAGGTAATATGTTACTTCAGATCATATTGTCTCGTAAGCAGAAGAATGTGAAATGAAGTATGAAAAATCACTTAAAATAATAACTATACAAAGAAGAATTAAAGATAAATCTAAAATACTTGTCAAATTTCTAGTCGCTAGAAACTGGTCTCATTTAATTGAATGTTTCCGTTAATCGATTGTCTGATATTATAGTCAAGTACCTCTACCATCGATAATCACGTCACCGCCCATTCATAGACGTAAAATCACATTACCGTGGACATATAGTAAGTGACATTAGCGCATACATAGTCGGTACTTTCCAAAATAACTTCAACTACTCAACTAGAGCACGATAGCAGTCACTCAGTTTTACCCAGCTCCGTGCTCACTCTTGCGATCCTCGCAGTTAATTACGCTCCGCGAACTCACCCCCAACCAGACAACCCGCGTCTCACCACCCTCGACTCCTCCCGCTGCACTCCCCGAGATGTCGTTGATCCGCGCGGATTTAATGGCTCGGCCGAGAGCATTCCCGCGAAGCACCGCTTTGCGCTCGCGACTTCAAAGTCGCCAGCGAGCGACGGCCCGCGCCGCGCCGTCCAGCCTGAGCACCCGCGCCGGTCGCCGCTGAGAGGGCGGCACTGCACGCGACGGCGGCGGCGGCGGCCGCAGTTAGGGACGTCCGCTGGGGCTTGTTACAGAGAACGCTCTGCTCGCGGGGGAGCGAAGATGCGAGGCGGATGTTCTCAACTGCTCACCGAAGAAAATTCTCTCTGTCTGCTCAAAGACACGAGCCGTAATTGGAGGCGTATGTCCATCGCATGTGCTTGCGGATAATTGTGTGGGACCGAATGTAGGTTGCAAGGGAATTGAGCAATTTGCATCTTAAGAATCTGAAAGAAATTTTTACACTATCAAGGGTAGATAGAAATGGAAATAAATAACTGAGAAGAAATGGTGCCCCGCAATGCTTTACAATTATAATTATTTCTACTGAAGTGACATATATGTAAGTTTTAAAATGTACCAAGTATTTAAACTGTCAATATGCTTTAAGTGATTTCTGAATGAATTATAGATATTGTAAAAGCATTTTTTTACCGTTGTTACAAGTTGCTTTCATTACAAAATATTATTGTTACCTCATATATCTGGTTCCCAAAATTAGATATAATGGCTGTTAGTGTAATAAATATCATAGAAAAAATAGTGATTGTCGAAGGATTTATTAGAAATGTAGAATGACAAAGTAGTGCTCACACATTTACAATTTTAAAAAACTGCGATTTTCTGCAGTCACGGGGACAGGGTGAGTGCCACCGCCCTCCGGGAATTACGCCTCCATAACCACGCGTTGACACCCCTCCCCCCCTCCGCGCGCGGGACTGATCCAACGGGTGAAAAGGGGTTTGGGCGCTTGTCAATCCGACAGCGGGCGGCAATAACTTTCAACTTTCAATTTCGTCGGCGCCTGCGCGGGAAACACACTGAGGGATAGCGAGGCCGCGGCAGATCGCCGGGCTGAAAACCGCCGCTGTCGATCGCGGGAAAACTCGACCCCGGTAATGCAATTTTCGTGTTTACTTTGTTGGTTTTCCCCAACGTTACAACGTAGACGAAAGGGTGGAGATTTGATGCGAATAATAAAGTGTAATATAAGCTGCGTTGACAAGCTCCAAACGCTAGTTTATGATGAAAGATCTGTCTATACCTAACGGCGAAATTATGTTCATTGTTTTAAATTAATGTTGTACGTTGCCTTTGCAGTCTTTAGCAAAAGAGAATATTAACATGGTAAACTGAGGAATGTATTAATATAAGAGAAGTCCATAGAATAAATGTCAAATTAATAAATTTTGAAGCATGTGGATTACGTTTGCCCTTACGGATGAATAAAATGAAAACTGCACTAGTCTCTCCTCATTTAAGGCTATTAAATAAATCCCAGATTTATTCTGTGTGTATTATTTTGCTGTAACTACAGCTGCTTTTGCCAAGGATCCAATTGTCTAATTTAAAAGCACAGAGCAGGTTGGGATTTGGTGTTATCAGCCAGTTAGTGTTCTTATTACATTATCTGAAATCCTAAAAATGAGAGCAGCTTTGATAATTCAAAATTTAAACTTTTGCTTATTTTTATTAATTTATGAGTTTTTTTAATTGGTTTATTTAAGGTCGCTTCAATATCTAAGGCCAATAGCGACCACTATTGCTGTTAACGGTATGGTAACTATGTGATGAAACGATATGGTGATTGATGATAAGGGGTTAAAGGACGAACACAAATACAACCATGCCGAGGCGGGACTCGAACCGCGACCTTCGGTCCGAGATCACTACGACACTACTGCCTTAGCGATCTCGGCCACCGGGCCGGCAATTTATGAGTTTATAATGTATTTTATTACAAAACTATTCACGTCCTTCAGTTGGAAAATTCATTTAGAAAATTCTAAATCCGTTTGCAGAAAACGTGACACGAAACTGTATTCTTGAATGCAAACACAGGACCGGCGTTGTCTTTTGTTTCAAAGAATATCCTGAGATGCTATAAAACAGAAACACTAAGTAAACATCCCGAAACACAAGAATTGAAAAGCCCTCTCTGCGTTTCTGCGACGAAAAATCTCTTAATCTCGCTCGAGTCGCCCCAGCCTTTCCGCCCGGCTCTTCAGTCGACACCTGCTCGAACGCCTCGCGGATGAAAGATGGTCTCTTTCAGCCAACGTCCGCTGCTCGCCGTTCACGAAGTCTTCCGCCAGACCTTCGTCCGGAACGAGTATCGATTTCCATTTACTCTTCGCGGAGGTCCTCGAGCAGAAGAGCCACTTCCTGACTCGGTCGCTGCTCCTCCGAGTCTCTGGCGGTTGCCCGCCGCCCCTTCCCGCTCCCGCTCCCCACGCGAGCAAATGAATGTGCTCTGTTGCTCTCCGAAAAAATACGAGCTTCCCACTGCACAGGCAGGTGAAAAACCGGGAACTTTATAAGGGCACAGGCGTGTACAAATATGTGTCGACGATCCAGAAGGGCTATCTACTCAGGTGTAGACAAGGGATATGCCAGAAATAGCTGTTATAATTGCGCCAAAGGTAGTTGTTCTTCCAGACTATAAATTACGGATACACACTATTGCAGAAGAGCCGTACTTCCAGAATTCAGTTAGTTTCTTTATTTCATAATTAAATTTAGAGATCAAAGGATCATATTCTCTGGAATTTATAATTAGATTAGTGGAAGAATTTATTATGCTGTTTAAACTGCTGTAATCTCCTTAACGTCAGTCTGACAGTTAATCTCGAAGCTTACAACTTGAAAATAGTTAAGATTTTCGCTGAAATCAGGCGAGATAAAATCATGGGGCTGTGCTAGGTAGAGGAGGAGTACGAAAGATAAAAGCCTGCAAAAAAATTTCAAGTGTTGATTTCAAAGGCAATGACTCCTCCAGTGTTCTTGGTGAGGCAAAAATTTGGTAGATAAAAGAATACGTAATGCAAAATAAAAGTGTTGTCATCACTAGTTGCTTCAAAACGGCTCTGCTCATGTAAATTAAAAGCAGTTCCAAGGCGGATTATGGAATAAGGTTTTATTAAATTCCATTAAATTTCAGGTCTAAAGTAATAGACATATATTTGTAGTATTTTATGTGCATATGTAATTTGTAGAATTGTGGTACTACTACTACGCCCTATAATTGTACACAGTAATATTGTATTTGGGCGAACGTTCTTATAGAAGTTAGAAATAATAGTTAAAAATATTAATAGAATTTCCAAAAAAATCGTAATTTTTCAGAAAGTACGTATTCAATTACTTGCGAAGTTTGTAAAATATATTAACGACACGCGATCTCAAAAAGCTCTTCAAAATGGGAGGTATGAGAGAAAAGATAGTGATATCTATAACGGCAGAGGGATTTTGCAGAACAAATAATAGCAAAAGCAGCAGGAGCAGAACAATATCCTAACACTCGAGAAGTTCCCGGACCACCCAATCGAGATGTTCAATCGAGTATTTTGTCGGCAACGTATCTACACGTTAGTTTCTGCAAACGTATGCGCTCTAGACAACAGCCATAATCCCTTGGCCTCATTTTCTCTAAACTACTTTCATCATTCTTATTTTTCTGAAACATTTCTGCTTAACATTTGTTTTTTAGATTTTTTCTCTTGCAACATTGTTACATAAAATGAGTTTCATTAAACTTATTTCTAATATTATCATTATCAGATATTTATTAAAGTCTGTAATCAGCTTTTTTGGAATAATTTTTAACACAGAAACTAAAGGAAAAATATGTGACTGTAATATATTGTTCACCCGAAACTATTATGTCTTTCTTGGTCAAGTCAACTCAGCAAGTCGTAACGACGTTTCGAAAACATAGTTATCTCCTAGAAAATGTTTCCTTGCATTTTACATTAAGGAAATAAATTTTTGATTAAGTTTTTATTGCTAATATTCTTCAGCTTGAAAGCAAATTGTAACTTATTTCTCGACTTTGTTTTCAGTCAAGTTGTCTACAGCATAATTCGATCAATGTTTCGATCTTCCTTTTTCCTCTGAGCGGTGAATACTCTTCTTCATACAGGGAATTCCCTTCCGCCGTTCTGTTCCTTTCTCAGGAATTTTGCCGGCGGGGCGGAGGCAGGCAGCCGTAAGCTTCTTGCAGCCGACGAGTGTTTGAACAAGATCTGACGAGGACCAGTCGGGTGAACGAGGAAACGGCGCTCGCTCCTCGTTGTTTCTTACTTCTATTTCCGCTTCTTTGCCTATTCCCCTGAGGTCTTTTCCTCTTCCTCCTCCCATTTATCCATTTCTGCCGCACTTCTTTCTTTTCTGCGTCCATTTTTCCCTTCGCTTCATCTCTTACTTTTTCTTTCGTGTCTTAGTTCTTTTTGTCTTTGCTTCTGATTCTCGCAGTTTACTTTTCAAACAACCCGTTATTTCGTATTCACCATTTCATCATATTATCTCCCTCCAATGTCATTTGATTTTATTCCTACCACTTCTTATATTCTCGTACTGATTTTTCCCTTTCTAACCCAAAACCAAAGGAAAAAGATAAGACTTCCTATACTAAAATATTCTCGCTTTTATACATATTTTGCAGTTTATCCCTTATCTTCTTCATGCCCTTGCTTTGACCCTCTCTCGGCATCCGTCATGCTTTTGCTGGCTACGTGTCTGTATGCTGTCGTGTTGCGAAACGACTCTGGGAAGTTAATCGAGCGCGGGAATATCGATTTCGTGGCGAGTCGGCGCCGAGTGGGATCGCGCGTCGTTCTCGCGCTCTGCGCTTCGCTTTCCCTTGCAACATCGGTGGCGGCGGAGGGGACAAGGAAGGCTGCGACTACCACCGTTTGCCCTAACGCCGTGTCGGATACGTTACCCCGTAAGCGATTCATATGTGAGATTGGTCGTGTATTCTCTCCAGCCAACTAGCTTTACTGATAAGTTAAACTTTATCATTTTATCTACTAATTCACAAAGGATTTCAAACTGTTTACAACATATTAAGGGAAGTACATAAAGGAATGAAATAAATGAGCTTTCGTTGAAAGCGTCAGAAAACGTAGTACGTGACAAACTCATTAATCCAGCTTTTTATTGCAGTTTTAATAAAATATAACGATTTAAACAAGTGTAAATTCCATATGCAACGCACGCTATACTATAAACATCACATCGTGCAGAACTCAAAAACAGAGCATTCTACTCTCTTAGAACTCGGGTTTCATGTCAAGATCGAGTGAAGATGAAGATCGTAAATCTAAGACACAATCTGAGTCTTTTTTGAAACTTTATTGCATTTCTGGAGGTTTAACTCTTCCAGGCACCACCACTACATAACACAAGAAGTCATAAATGTACAGTATCAAGAAATCTACGAAACGATAAATAGACTACTTGATAGTTCGCACAATTTAATTGCACAGGTCTGCCTCTCTGTTTGTTAAAAAAATACTTCGCAATATTAGAATATTTACGCACTCGCAGTCTCGGGGAGTTGGGTTCCAATGTGAAGCTACTTTCCTTTTAAAACACTAGTTTACCAAATAAGCAATGTTCGCTTGGCTTCAAAAGTTATCCTAATTTTTTACCTTTGTCGGATGGTGAAATGTGCTACTAGTCATGGAGACAGAAATTGCGTGTGACGATCGACATTACGTATGCAATTGATAAAGAGAACTTGTTAAACTTATTTATGCATTTTTATTCGTGAATGGGCATTTAAAAATATCACTTTTTTTGGAAATTACGAGGAAAAGTTCTCGCAACATTGTCTCTCGCACATTTCCTGGTGATTATTAAATCCTGAAGAATTGCAACATCTTTGAAAACATTAATTCTTGTTAAAATAATCCTTCCACCTGATATCATATGCACATCAAATAATGTGAATCCTTCGATAACTAAAAATATTGAGAGTGTGACAAATAAAAATTAACAAAAATGATTTACGGTGCACGAAAAAATATAATGAAGTATGTGAGAGTTGTTTGGAATATTGAATTTAAGTACGTCTTTCAAATGTTTATGTGCATGTTAATCATTTATCTCCAGTATTGTTTTCCCGATGTGTCTAAAATGGAATCCCTTTCTTCCAATAAAAAGATAATACAGCAACCGTATATGTCTCGCCAAAATTTCATTACATTCGGCGCGTCAGATACTGATTGACAAGGGTTAATGACTGGCAAGTCGTATTAAACCACAATACTCTCGAGAGAGACATCCGTGTTTTATGAACCAGTTAATTCTATTTTCAACTTGAGAGAATGGTCCTTTCCACGGACGCAGGGAACCTTTTAAAGAAAAATTAACCTAACAAACATGACTTGATGGAAAGACAATAGGGAGTCAAAAATTCGTTACATATACGTAGCAATGAAGTAAAGAAATTCAAAGTGTTTTGGTGGAAGGAAATAAAATAAGTTAAACTGAAAAAAATGTTCGGCGAAAAATGACGTTGCTGAGTATTAGCAATAGAATATTTGTTGTATTCTGTACAGAATAGATTTAAGGTTGGTGTCAAGATGTCAAAGTTACATACTATTTGACAGAAAGCGGTAGTTATAAATAAATATTGATAGTTAGTTGTAAATTAGAAAAAATATATGAAGATTATTTTGACTGTGTGATATGTATAGTTTTTTATCTTGAATGTAGACGAAGAAATAAATGAATATTTTGCGCAACATCTTCCTGTTCTTTTCGTGGACTCTGTGTTACTACTTATTTATTTATATTGCTTTTACGAGCAGAAATAAAGTACTTTTACTTTCTGCATTAGAGGATAAAGCCGTCTGCACTCGTTCGGTAAGATTTTAAAGGCTATATTTTAACTGTTTTCACCATTTTTTTCATATTCTTTGATATTCATATCACAGTTGTAACGTAGTTGGTTATTGGTAATTACTTTATGCTGTTAACGTTTCTGAAGTTTCTCGTCATCGTTCGGCTCTCACACAAATAGCAACTAGTATATTGTTTATCGTTCTTGAAAATCAAATATATAATTGCTTTTTCTTTTTCACAACTTCATGAATGTTAAACATTGCTCAAGTATTACATGCTTAGTTTCTGAGGGTATATGATGTTACAAGAATTGAAGGTCGAACGTGAAGGCGTAAAACCCCGGGCCACACAAGAGAATAAAAATTTGAAGAAAGAGGTGACAAGAAAAACGAACATCGGAAATCATCAGAAAGAAAATGACTGTGAAAGACGAGAAGCAATAAATATAAAGAATGGAGGGAGGAGAAAGGGAGAAAAATGAAGAGAGAGAAAAAAAAGGTGTGCGTGGTGGTGTGTGTGTGGGAGAGAGAGAGAGAGAGAGAGAGAGAGAGAAAGATAGAATGGAAGGAAAATGGAGAAGGACGATAATGAAAGAGAAGAGAAGAGAAGAAGGAAAATAGGTTGTAAAGAGGGAAGATGAAAAAATGAGGTAGAGGAGGGAAGAGAGGAGACGATTAATATGCCAATGCGCAGATGATGGGTCTTGGGAAGAAACCACGCGGACGACAGAGAGAGACGAAGAGATATGCGACGCGTGCTCGCCGCCCACGCAGGCCGCGCCTGTTTGTCACAGGGACATCCTGCGGCCCAGTGGTGCGCCCCGATGGGAAACCGATAAACGGCGGGTGCAAAAACACGGGTCGGACGGATCACCCGCTCTTGCTCCCGGGGCAATCGATAGAAGCGCGGGGCACGGGGTGCGGGGCACGGCGCGGGGAGGTGAGGGGTGAGGGGTAAGGAGCGCCCCCTCTGCCAGGTTGCGGTCGCACTGTCGCGACACAACAGATTCACTCCCGCTGCCTGGCTGACGCGCGCGGCTCCAGTCGGAGGCTGCACACCATTAAACAGCGACTGGTCCTTCGTTCCAGCGCGAGTGTTATGACTCAGGCATTGTAGTACACGTCGTTCCTTTTCGAAAACGAGAAGTGTTACTTAATCTGGACGTTAATGTGGACTTTTCTACTACGAGAATTAGAAAAACTATTGATAATTTCAATGTCAGTGATGCACTACTACAATACATTGTCAGCATGTTGCATTTATACAGTTGATCAAGAATTATTTTACTGTGCTATTAATAATTTATAATACCGTACTACGAGAAAATAAAATATATACGTTACGTTCAGGATTGACTATTACTTTTGAACTTAAAACATACATTGTAACTTGGGGAAAACAACATATTCGACATCCTCATCTAAAAAATATATTATTCAAGAATACAAGTGATTTACTGATATGAACTTACGTGTATGTACACGTGAGAGGTGTAAATATGTCAAGACACAGACTTAAAAGTTCCTTAGTCTCAGAGTACCAGTGTGTCTACGACGTCACTTAGAGGAACGTGTGAATGGGAGAAATATGCAGAGCGTCAACACGAACTGCTCTTACGAGTACGCGAAACTCTTAGGAAAGTTTGCCAATAAAACTTCAAAATGTCTGCGAAATGCAAATTAAAGTGATGAAAATGTGGACCTAACATTCTGAGAGTTTAAAGTTTCCCTCAGGCTCATTTTGCGGAAACTGCTTGTGCGTATTGAGCATAAGGTACGACAAAAGGATAATGAAGTAACAATTTTACGTGTATTTTCAATGATAAAATATTCGTCAGTTGGGAATACGAAAGGTTCCTTGTTTTTGCCTTGAATTATTCAGTGTAGTTTCAATGTTAGAGAGAAAAAAATTTGCATAAACCTATTACATACTGCCTGCCAAATTCACAAAGAATTCCACATAAAAGCAAGTAACAAAGTATTCTCCTGCACAAACCATGTTGTGAATTAGCTCGTTCACATGTAGAACATATTAGTACGATGATTTGATCTCGAAATGTATAACCAATTTCTGTTTTTGTTCCTTCTATATTATAAGGACATAATAAGAATATGAAAGACGAAGATAGTTCAATGTCTTCAACCAAAGGTGAAAAAGTAAAACTGTTTTAACACTTATATTTATCCTAAAAAATGTAATTGTCTTAAAAATAAAAATTAGTTCTCAATACCAAAAATGAACTTTGTCAAACCCCCAGTTAATTAAAGGATACAATTGAAGACGCTGTGTTTCTCATCCTTGTCAAGAGAGAAGTCTTTGGGATGGTGTTTGTGGAGGGGCAGGGGCATTCTGAATCCTCTCCAGCCCATGTTATTGACTAGCCGCTTGAGCGTCGGCGCTTAGCCTACCCGTTTCTCATAAGCCGCGTCCGCAGCGGCCGGCAACTTCCTCTGCGAACGGGCGCGGGCGCGGGTGCGGGGGTCCTAACTCGCCGGCGCCCCTCGCCGGCCCAAGCGCCCGCGCCCCCGGGGCCTCTGGGGGCGGCCCGGCCGGCGGCAACGGTCTTCGGGCTCGCGCGCGCAATCTGGGCGGACAAGACGCGCGAATCTCCATGCAAATGGCGGCGCGGGTCACTCGCCGGCACGCCCACTTCCCACCCGCAGCCAGCGGGCGCCCCGCCCCTCCCCGCCCCACCCACGCGGCCGGGCGCTCTGGCGCCGCCCCTGCGCCTGCCCCGTCGCTCCGCGATGCGCTATTGTTCGCGCCCATTGTCGGCGCCACCTCCTCCCGCTGCGCCAGCGCCGCCGGGGCTTTGTGAAGGCGCTCACCTGCCCGCTGGGAACGGCCCGCTGCGGCGACGACCGCCGCGCGCGCTCGTTAGGGCGCCCCGCTCCGCATTAGAATTGCGCACTTTTTTTTTCTCCTCTTCTTCTTTCGGCTCCAGATGTTCAGACGGGGTTTGCAACGTACTCGGACTTGGAGTGGAATTGAGACAGAATATATTGTAACAATCATCTAAACTGAAAAAGTGAGGAATCAACCCAAATGAGGATTAGATTTTTACAAGTGTGCATAGCCGTATCTGTTCTTATTAATTGTATTACGATATTTGAATATCAATTAAAGTATAAGTTTTAACAATTAAAGAATACTAGTACCAATTTAAAGATCAAAAATAGAACGCAATCAAGTTATATTTTTAACAAAATTGATACATAATTTTGCAATTAAAATTGAAAAAGGCAATGCAGAACGAACAAAAAGGCAAAGAAACATGAATTTTATGAAACCCTTCATGAAACCAGCGAATCGAAACGAAGTATAGAAGTCGCCCACACAGTAATGGCGCTGGTAATTCTGAAGTTTGCTACGGAGAAGAACTAACTGGGAGTAAACAATTTCTTAGAATAACTTCAGAAGTTGTCGTACAATGCCAGCTGTGTGCGTACAGCTGTAAGTACATGGCTGTTTAAGGGCGCGTTGTGGGTGTCATAGAGCACTTTCAAGTTGCGAAAAGCGACGGTGCCCCAGAGCTTTTGCGTTAGGATCCGTGGGATCGTGATTCGTGGAAGTATAGTGCTTGCTCTGTGGCTGGGGTCGATCGGTACTGCCTTCCGTTTACGACGCGCGCGTGGTCCCCTGAGAGATTGCAGTTGTGCATCGACCGGACCGGTCCACTGTCTCGCGAACCAGACACCTCTCTACTGCACTCCATGCGACGCCAAATGAGAGAAAACTACGACGAAACACACTTACAAGTTTTCTTTATTTTGATACATAAATGGCTCCAAAGTCCATCAAAGTCTTAAGGTAAAAATTGTTTTTGTTTTAAAGGAATTAATAATCATGATGAAACGGTTGTCGAAACAGGAAAACCTTTCGGTCTGACGAACGTTTTAGACTTTTTACCCTCTCAAGTAGCAGTTTTGTACCGTGGAAAGTTTTAAAAACAGCCCTGGCAAGTCAATAATTATAATTCAGCGGTAATTTTTCCCACACTTTCTTTAAACTCGGCTATTTCCAAAACATCGTCAACAGAAACAGTTTCTGCATTGCCAGGAAGAATGTTAAATACCTTTCGCTGACGTTGGTTGTAGTGAGAGCATAAAATAATAAAAAATATAATAAGATAATTTAAATATTATTTGTAATATCAAGTTATTCAGTAATTTTTGTTTTGTAATGAGAATAACGTCACAGGAAACGAAAGTTTGGATTCATATTGAATTTTCGTAATTTCCTTTCTACTGTTAATATTGATAAATTGAAAAGTAGTATTTACAATACATTGTGATCCTTTGGAAAGCTATGATAATATTAATTAAAATGTGTTTATCATGATGTGAGTGTTGAGTGTATTTTGCATACGTACTGTTATTCTCACAATGTCATAACAGTTTATTTGAGTATGTAATTGAGAATCGTGCGCAATGTTTGTAATGGCTGTGGCTGGGCTTGGTTTGGTTGGATAATCTGACCTTAACCGCGTTTGTCACACATGGAATATCTTGCGCATCTGTAAAAATAAACCTAACCTAAAGCCTACTCTGTAGGATATTTTCCGGGAGATTTTTCTCCCAACCAAAGATTGACAACAGGGTATTAAAAATCCTTAGCTTTTTTTTATTTTTGATTCTTTAAGACGTAAATTGATTGAAATCGAATGAGGTATTTATGTACTGAAGGTTTGGGTCGATGAAACAGAGGTAAAATTTATATAATATTTTCATTTCTTCTAGGAGACGTTTTCTTCCACTTGTCGATTAAACATTTCGTGCTGTAAATCTCTCGTGACTGTAACTGAATTTCGTAGAACTGATGAAAATACACAGAGACAAGATAAAGGAGACGTCGAACAAGAACAGCGTTTCTCAGAAAAGAGGAGTTCTCCTGAAAGCAAAGCCTGTCAATTTCTGATAGACAGAGTGTAGTAACTAAAGTTATGATGCGCAAATAACAATAGACTCACCTTTCGTAGAGAGAGAATGATTCATGTATTTCAATCTAACTTAATTAAGTTTCTTAATTATATCTAACGTTATTACTCTGTAAGTCACATGTGACAAATTCTCTTTTACGAAAGTCATGAATTTACTGAATAGAAGATCCACTGATCTCCGCTTCTCAATCGCAGCTTATGGATTCCCCTTCCCCCACATTCCATCAGAACAGTTGTTGTTTTTTTCGTGAAAATCCCAGTTTCGTAGAAAGATAACTAAAATAATTTCGCACACAACTGTGTGATTCAGTCGGCCTGGAGAGCCAGTATCGTTAAGGCTGAAGGGGCGTAGCTGCCTCGTGCCTGAAGGGTCGCAGGTTCGAATCCCGCCTGGGGCATGGATGTTCGTATGTGTTCGGATACGAGTATGCGAGTTCCGCTACCGTTACCATTACCATCAAAGATGGAAAAACCAATGGTTGATGTATGACCGTAGTAGTTGAAAAACTCCCTTAAATAAGTACAATAAAACTATGTGTGTCATACCGGGAGCGGTAGCTTAGTGCATCATCTGATGTCACTGCAACGCCTCTGACCGGGAGGTCCTAAATTCGAATCCTGACGGTGGCAGGATTTTCGACACTAGCTCTTCAGGTAGGTTGAATTCAAGTCTGGAGGAAAATTCTAGCGGACAGCTGCCCTAGTCAGCACAGTTCTGTGGTTTCTCCGATCAACACCAGGCGAATGCCGAAGCAGTGCCCTCACAAACGGGCAACAGACCGCACGCTATCTCTCCTTCCTCTTCCTTATCCTATCCTCACCCCTTACACACACACACACACACTCACACACAGTTACACTAACATGCTCTACACTACCACATGTTCCTGGAGACCGGTCGGGAGCTTGTCCCGGCTGGGGCGGTGCCCCACTGGTGGGAGAGTCCTGGTTAGGAGGAAATCCAGCTAGCCGACGGTAGGTCGGGGCCGCATCTCGCCGTCCAGCAGGGGAAGATAACTGCCATCTCCCGCAGACAGAAACATGCACTACACTTACGAGACTAATGACCTAATGTGTTGACCCGCCCGAAATCACTAAACAACCAACCAACTATATGTTTCCCGTTGTGTGTTCCAGCCGACGCAATGCTCGCAGAAGGCATGCCTGGGCAGCGTGATGTCGCTGCCGGGCCGCAGCTCGGGCCAGCCGCGGTCTCGCGACGAGGTGCTGCGCCACGCGCGCGACTTCCTCGACCAGTACTACAGCTCCATCCGCAGGTGAGTTGACGCCCGCTCGTGTAAACGACTCCACGAGGGTGTTGTTATCTCTCGCTTCAATTCTCTGAGTCAGGATACATAGATAGATACATAGATAGATAGATAGATAGATAGATAGATAGATAGATAGATAGATAGATAGATAGATAGATAGATAGATAGATAGATAGAGAGGAGAGAGAGAGAGAGAGAGAGAAAGAGATGGAGAGAGAGATAAAGAGATGGAGAGAGAGATAAAGAGATGGAGAGAGAGAGATAAAGAGAGAGAGATAAAGAGATGGAGAGAGAGATAAAGAGATGGAGAGAGAGATAAAGAGAGAGAGAGAGAGAGAGAGAGAGAGAGAGGGAGAGAGAGAGAAAAGGTTTATTTCGCCTTCTCGGCTATTAGTTATACAAAATACATATTTACATACATTGTTTATATCTATAGATACATTCTATTAACTGTTTTCTACTTTGATATATTTTATAATTTTTCTTTTAAATTCTTTAATTTGTTCACAATTTTTTTTCTAATAATATAAGTTTTTTAATGTATTATATAATTTCTTATTATATACACTATATAATTATTATTTATAATAATATATAGTATATATTATGTATATAGTATATATATATATATATATATATATATTTATATTTGTCAATCCGTTGAAACGTACGCACTCGCATCACATACGTGTTCGGAGTGCCCTGCGCTCGCCATGAGACTCCGGGATAGGTCATGAGCCCGCGACGAGAGGAAGTAGACGTTTTGATGCGTTGCACGGAAGGTGGCAGGGTTGCATAGTAGGCAGATTTGGCAGGAGGCAAGAAACACCAAGTTTCAGTTCGATACCTTAAAAATTACTTCAACAAAAATTGCTTCAATTATATATTTGTTAATCGAATTGTTTTTTACATAATGAATTTGGAAACAGATTTTTTCAAAAAAAGGATAATGAAGGATTTTTATTTCTAAAAATACGAAGCCGCAATACGTTAAACAATTAAAGGATAAATACAATACTTTCTCTATATTACGTAATCCGTAGCGACAGAATAAACTCACGATTTCCGTAGAGTCGAGGGGATAGAAAACAAATATATTTTTATCAGAATTACTTTTCAAATATTTTAGTTATATTATAATTAATGAATCTTTTAATTTTTCTAAAACCCAATTTTATGATCCATCTTGACCAAATTACAATATATTCCCGATTTTATATTCAGTTTAATTTTACATTTACAATTTTATATTTCCATTTTTTATGTACAGTTACTTTTATTTTCATTAAGGAGAATATACATTGATATTCGTATCATGCATTGTCAGAAGTAGTCCGAGGTACTGCATTCAATGCAATATAATGAGCACTAGTTAGCAACGATACTTTTAATCTTCGTGCAAATGTAATCGAATTTTTAATTTTTAAAACTAAATAATTTATTAAATTATTATAAATTTTCATGAAATAACGAAAAATATATTGATACGTTTATTTTTAACTAACGTTTGTGTGTGCCTGTTAATTGGTATTAATTCAATTTTTCTACTCGAATGATGAATTGTGTTCACCTTTGTAGAGGAAACTCCGACAACTGGAAGTACGAAACCTTCTTTAAAAATATGATATTAAAATAATGTAAAATTCAGTGAAAGCAACTGATGAAAATGTGTTCAATTTTGTCAGCAGACATTCCTTATCAAATCTGCAGATAGTCTAGGCTAATAACCATTGAAATATTGTTCCAACAATAATATGAAAATGTTATTATGCTTGTACATCAGCGAAGTTCTGATTTCGTTTGAAGTAGCATTCTAGTATAATGAACTTTAACAGCATATTAGCATACATCAGAAGCAAACGTTGTTAACGCTCGGCTAAATTATAAAAACGTTAACGTTTGAGCAGCCGGAACCAGATTTTCTATATCAAAGGAGAGCAAATATCTGTGCTGATTTTCAAGAATGAAAAGATAATAGAAAATGTTTCCTTAGTTTTTAGTTTAAATGAAATTATTTTTAAAACCTTGTGAAAAATATTCCGTCTAGGAAAATTAAAGTGAAGTTAAAAACAATATTCAAATCCATCTTCTGAAATCTAATTTTCATTCAATTTGCACTTAGCGGCTTTTCATGAAGCATTCGCTTTCATTATGCGTTTAATGAGAAGTTCATGGAATAAGGCACATTGTTTGAATTTTGGCTACTACACTAACCAATTGAATTTGGGCATTTATTTCAAAACCCACGCTTCATCAATTCTGTGGAACGTACAGTGCGTTTATGCTACTAATACTCCCCGCACCAGTCACAAATGGATCTGAATCAGTTATTGGAACATTCATTAGTGCATTTTCGGTAACGTAATCATCAAGCATTGTGCATTTTATTTATAGAACTTAGGTTGCATATAATTGTAGAATAACTGCCCTGATTGCTCTATTTTGAATGCTTCAAGTATATTTTACACTTCCTTTTTAGATACAAAGACATAAGTGCAAGTATTTACGATGCACGTCTAGAAAGTATGTTTCCTAAGGTCGTTAACAAAGAGAAAACATAATTTCTCGGAAAAAGTTTATTTTAGCAGTTACAGCAAATGTTATCCTATTTTTTCATGTAATCACCATCAAAACATACCGTGAAATCAAAAAATACCGTGAATACCGTGAAACCATTCGTGGAATCAACATTGGCATGCCTGTGTTGAAATCGGCCGTTCCGGATGCGTACCATCGTTTGACAAGCACCTGCAACTCTCTGTCTCTCTGCTGCTGCTCTCTTATAATGCAGATCGGACAGGAATATCTTGAGGTGTAAGAAACGCTAGGAATCTTTGGGGGCGAGATCCTAACTATAGGGAGGATGGTCATACGGTCGGCCACACGCGTTTCGGCTCACAACCAGCGTAGCGTCAGCTGTCCGGGGCGGGGGAAACTTTTGCCGCGACCTTATTTAGGTATTTCGATTTAAGACTAAAATATACAGTAATTTTAAAACCTTTTCGCCGAGAACAATCGTCATTATTTTGCATTGTACAGGTTACAAATAAAAAGGCATATATTTCATTATATATATATATATATATATATATATATATATATATATATAAAGAAGTATTATTATTCATTTAAAGAAGTTCTCACAGAACATGTAATAAATTATTATGTGCTCATTTCAATCGGTCCGAATCGTCGGTGCGAGAAAATTATGAAATGAATTGGTTCAAATTTTTAAAAGATATTATTTATTGTAACGCCCGTGACGGGCCGCCCCTCCACACCACTACGCTACGCCACTGCTCAGAACAGATCTGCAGAAGTTCCGTTGGGAGGTGTTTCCACCACTGGGACCGCTTGACCCCTGGGGGTATTTACCGATAAGTCCTAGAAATTTAGGAAAGAAGGGGTTGGATAGGACGCCATGCCACAAATCAAACAGAAGGTATCCTGAAGAGAATAACCCTGGTGTCTTCATACTTGAGAGCACCTGTTCCGAGCTGTGAATCGGAAGAATTTCATTAAAAAACAATAAACTTAACAGCGATTTTTTTTGTTCTTCAGTTGTTACTTAGATATACTTACCCTTCATGTTTAAAAGTTTTAAACTTAACAGAAAAAATTAAAACTAAATCCGAACTCAAAACGCGTTTTGATGAAGATAAACTGAGTTTTCAGTTTTTGAAAACTCTACAATCAGAAGAACACAGATGGAGTACCATTCTATAGCAGTTCAAAATTTAAATCGACAAGCTGCTGCTAATGATTTAATGATGGACATTTTTATGTAAATTAATTCATTGAAGACAAAATAATTTATAGTTCACGGGACCTCGAGGTCAAAGTCAGGTATGGAAATAGTTAAAAAACGAGTCTAAAGAATGAATGAAAGGTACAAAGTACAAGTGGTTGAGAGCGGTGCAAAGGCGTGCCTTTACTCGGAGCCTCCGAAGGTTGTCATACATAATGAGTGAGCTTTTCGATTGCGAGGGTGGCTCAGCGGCGTCGGTACACCAGGAGCCCTCAACGACTGTGAATATTGCATCAGCGGCTGCAGCCCGAGGTCGGTTAAAATTATTCATCCTCTGCCAGTCAGTGTATTCTTGTACACCTTTTACGCAGAAAACGCACCTACTGGGAGTTCGCAGGCATAGCGTCAATTTGCATTGGAAACACAATAAACATATGGAACACATTGGTATTCACAGACCGTGCTCGTCTGTTATTATGAAGTGTATCCGTCTTCGTGTATGCTTTTAAAACAATACACTAGGGTGGCCCTTATTTTCATATTTTTAACTTTACACCGAACACCGTTTGTTTGGTTACCCATCTCCGCCATTTTGGCCTTTTACTCTGAAGCATATTTACATACATTTTTTCTGATTGTAGAATCCGTAACGACTTAAACGCGAATATTCTGCTGTTTTCTAAATAGGTCATAGTGGCGCTCTTGCCAAATGTAAATATGATTCCGATTAAAAGAGACCGTATTAGCTGGTGGGCGTTACTAAATTTTAAAATTTGGAAAAGACAACTTAATGTACATACAATTGTGGTGAGGCGAGTCTTGCTCTTCCACAATGATGATTAATCTCCCAGAAGTGTCCCAGTATTGACGATGATAAGAAAGTAATTAAAAGAAAAAGTATGTGCATTATTACCATAATTTACTGTTAGTAATGCAACAATACATTTTTGTTCAGCATAAAGCATTGATTAAAATATGATTTTAAGTATTTATTTGTAAATAGTTTCTGCAGAATAAAGTTATATTAGACACGTCAACCCAATGGTTATACGAAATAATGAATTATGAAATGAAATCATGAGAAAATACATTGTGTGTATTTACAGAGAATATGATTTTGTACTCTAGGTATAAACTTTGTTTCATAAAAAATTACACCAAACTATTTCAATTTGAAATTCATTTTTCTCTAGGTATAAAAGTAATATATGCAGTAACTAGCTATGCGCTACGGTATTGCTTAAAGTCCGCGTTCTTCTGCAGAATGGCACGATGCAACCAATTAAAACAGGAGAAGGTGTCGTCAGAGAAATTCATTTGGCGAAGCGTCTGCCTGCATTTAACCGCCAACGCTACCTGCTGCCTTAACTGCGTCCCGTAAAAGTCTGTTGCCAAGAGACACGGTGCACTGCTGACGTCATACAAGTTCTTCAGGGTCGTGGACGTGTAATGTGGAAACAAATATAAAGATCAGACGATGAAGGCAAAACATGAAGTATTCGCAAACAAATAAGCTTCACACGTGATCAACTAGATATCGAATGTCCTCAATTTCAGAGTGATGTATCTAAATTTAACGTATTGAATGCAAACTTCAGATTTAAGAAAATAGACATTGAAATTGAACTGAGGTGCTTAAATTTTCTTTAATGAACGTCTTGTCCGCGTAATGATCTCTCCGAATCTTCTCCAACCCAAACCCATTGGAGCTCCCGTTATAAGTCATTCGTTCAATTAGGGAAAGAGAATGTTCAACTTTCACTCCATCCTTCACACTGAGCTCGCGACAGTGCATGCCGCACGAGCAACCTCTTGAAAGCGCGGGTGCCATAATTGTTACGCGTTACTCAGCAGCTAACTGTCGTTGTAAACCGATCAATTACACATAATCCATTTGAAGTACGAGTCGTGAAGTAACTCAAACTCAATTAAGGTATCAGTTTATACCGTCCTCGCTCACGCGGCATTAAACGCAAGTTCACAGTAACTCGCGTAATTTCATTAAGAAGAGATTTAACGCATCATTGTGTCTCCATCCGGTGGATTATTGCCAAGTTTCGGCGCGCGAGAAAGAGGGCGAAAAAGCGGGGTTCGCGTGCGGGCGCCCTTACTTGGAACCCGCCCGCTCCGGGGAACTAAATTTAGCAAGTTGTGCAACTATTTCCGGCGGCGAGAGCGGCGTGGGAGGCGTGGGCGGCGAAGAGGCCGACCTCGCGCCCGGAGAATCCCTTCTCGCCACCGCTTTAATGCTGCCGGCCGCCGCTAGGAGCGCCGGCTCCTGCGGGATAGGCCCCTCGGGGGCAGCGGAGGCGGCGGCGGCTGCGGACTCTGGTGAGTTATGCATGGCGCCGCCCCCGCAATCGTCAACCCGACTGCTGCTGCCCTCCTTCCGTCGCCTGCGCAGTGACGGGTCGGGCAGTGGAAGTTGCTGCGATTAGTATGGAGCGGATTTCTATGATTTTTGCACATTTTTGTCCGCTGCTTCCCAGCTTAGCTTACTGAATTTTCTTTACATTTGGTTAGAATTAGGTGCTATGTAGAGTAATATGTTAGTGCATACTTTTCCGATTTTTCATGTTAGTGCGTATTCGTTTATTTATGTAGTATCCAAACGAAGGAAAAACTGTAGAGTGTACCAATTGCGAAGCCGTTTCACCGTAGTCCAGTAGAAGTCCCATACACAGCAGAGTCGTAGAATATCCACCAGAGAATTTCGTTTCCGTAGTACATGTCATCGTTATCACTAATCACCACTCTACACTCCGTACACCACTCGCCAGAACACCGTTGCCGCTATCAGTCTGCCCTGGTGTCGGGTCGGGGCCCTCTTATGGCCCGCCGGGGCTAGCGGCCCACCGACTAGCTGCGGAGTAGGGGCGGTGGCGAGTCCCTACCCGCTTGTTCAGGCGTGACAGCCGCGCGCGGTCAGCCCCGGCCGGCCCGCCACGGTCGCCTTGCCCTCCGGCCGAAGGCGGTGATGGTCCGCTGACGTAGCTCGGCGGCGGGTCTTTCAACCGCGCGCGGGTGGTGACGACAATTTATAAGTGCTTATTTGGAAAATTTCGTTAAAATATTGACTTACTTGTAAAACGTTTCATCTTTTTATAAAATATCATTTGTGAGCGTTCATTAATTCGAAAGATCTTGCCACAGTTTGCGTTTGTTTTTCTTCTTTTCTGTAGATCATAAAATACTTGTGCAAATTTAGGTTCTTGATATCATATTTTTTAAACTAAGCAAACGAAATGCAAGAAGTCATACTAGATGAATATTACTTCAATTATTTTATCCGCGAAGTAAGGTAGATTATATTATGTTTGCACAAACAAATATCTTTTCATTCCAACTATGCTTCTCTTGATTTTTTCGAGAAAGGTTTATACAAGAAATTAAATATTGTTAATTTTAATTCATATTAAAGTGCATATTTAACATTTTAGGTCATAAATTCATATACTTAAAAGCATATTTCAAAATATTTTAGGGCATAAAAATCCTCTCCCTAAAGATTGAGAAACAGTAAAGGATGTTGATTGATGTTCCCGGGCAAGTCAACTGTTATGGTCATTAGCCGCGTTAATGTAGTTAATGTTTTATTCCGAAAACGGCTGGGGTTCTTCCCACCCGGATGGAAAGATCCAGCGCCAAGTCGGCTTTTGAAGGATTTTGTTCTCCAGATTTCCCCAAGCGAGGCATTGCTCCAGCCGAAACGAGCTCTAAGTTTCAGACTGGTCTTCCGTCATTTGTGATAGTGAAGTGCGAGTACATGTAATTATGAGTATGTGTAAGGGGATGGGATAAGACTAGGAAGAGGAAGGAAAGATGGTCCGTTTGTTAAGGTATTGCTTCCACATTCACCTGGTGTTGATAGGAGAAACCAAGGAATATTACCAATCAGAGCAGCCGACTGCTAGTACTCTCCTCCAGGCGACGGCTGAATTCGACCTAGCTAGTGAAGGAAACGTGGACGCCGTGCCGACCGGACTCACCAGGAGCGGTAGCTCAATGTATCAACTGATGTCACTGCAGCGCCTCTGACCGGGAGGTCCTAGGTCCGAGTCCTGACGGCGGCAGGACTTTCGACACTAGCTTTTCATCTAGGTTGAATTCAGTCGCTGTCTGGAGGATAATTCTAGCTGCCGGCTACTCTGATCGGTAGTTTTCCGTGGTTTCTCCAATCAACACCAGGCGAATGTCGGATCAGTACCCTACGAAACGGGCCACGGACCGCGCGCGATATGTCCTTCCTCTTCCTTGTCCTATCCTCTCCCCTTACACACACACACACACTAACAAGCACTACACTACCACATTCTGGGAGACCGGTCTGGAGCTTAGAGCTTGTCCCGGCTGGGGCGGTGCCCCGCTGGTGGGAGAGTCCTGGTTAGGGGAAAACCCCACTAGCCGACGGTAGTTCGGCACCGGATCTCGCCATCCAGTGGGGGAAGATCACCGCCATCTCCGGAGAAATAACATGCACTACACTAACGGAACTAATGACCAAAGCAGTTGACGTGCCCGGAAACACGACAAAACCAATCAATCAAACCGACCGGACTCAAACCGTGGGACCTTCCGGTCAGAGCCGCTGCCGAGACGGAAGCAGTGTTGGCTCTGACCTAAACTCATTTGGTTGGCAACGATGTATTAGGAATATACTAACGAATTCGGTTGAATCTGGAGTTGAATTTTATTTATCTTTTGTATGAGGTAAAGATCTTCGAGCATTAAGAAGATTGTAAGAATAGTGCATTGAAATGATAATTTTTGGTATGCAGCTTTCTGATTTTAAATAATTTCTAACTTTACGATATTGTTTTCAGTGTCCCTTTATATTTGTAATTCCGACCCCGTTTGATTGATGTGTGTCCGCTGGTTTTCTCGTTTAATTCATTCATCTGTGCAGCTTCTATAAATAAACATAATAAAAAGATAGAATGCAGGCCACACAGGTACGAATAAAGTATTCCTCAAAAGTATATTACAATGATACATTACTGTAACGAGTTTCATTTCATAATAATCATACGGAATGCATTATTATTGCTATGTGTGTTGATCTGAATCTTCCTCGTAAACATTCCATTTTAATGATATTGTTTTCTCACGTAAACCATCCTGTAACATGTTAAAACATGTTCTTTAGTCTCATCTTCAGCCTCCTTTCCAAGACCCAACAGGCTTTGTATTTACAGTCACAAGTCCTACGATTATTCTGTTGTAAAACAGTTTCATTTTTTATTTATCGAAAGTATCTTTACTTTCCAAACACACCAGAAATACAAATACTCAACGTCAACTGTCACATCGTTCAGTGATACCGACAACATTTCATATATGCAAATTCCAGAGAATATTCTCCGCGCTGTGTAAATATCGTGAGGGGAAAAAAAAGCGACGCGGCGTCGCGCAGAGGCGGGGGAGCGCACGTGTCCCCGAGCAGTCCTCGCGACGCACAAGGGCTGTGCGGTGGCGGCGGCGGCGGCGGCGGCGGTGGCGGCGACGGCGGCGACGGCGGGGGGGCGGCGGCGGCGGCGACGGCGTGGTTGTAATGTCCCGGGCGCAATTATCAGACTCTGCGTCGCCACTGAGAAATATCTCTCGGCGACACTTCAAAGGCGAACCTGCTGGCGCGAATTGGCGCGTGTGATCTCTCCACTGTTCTAATAATGTCGGGCTGCGTTCCCGAAGTAAATTGGGTGCGAGAAATTGAAAAAATGTGTAATAAGAGCGTTCTTTTGTGCGTTTAGAATAGATGAAAACGTTGGTAAGTTATTAAACTTCCAGGAAAAATTCTTTAGGTGTGGTGTTCGGTGGGGTGCGAGGAATGAAGTTACTCTCCAAATAATTCTCTTCGATTGTTGAATAGAAACGATTAAGAAATTAATTTAGGAAAAACGTTGTTGGAAAAATATTACTTCCTCCTTTGCGCATTGCACATTAAATGTACGTCGGTGGTTTTATATTGATTTTATTACCTATTAGCTAATTGAAAGAGGGTTTACACACCCATTTGTATATTTTAAAAGAAAAAGTAATGAGTAGAAGGCTTCGCAAAATTGATGGCTCTTATTTATCACAAAGAAAGGTGCGCATAACACAATTACACTCGTGATCTCCAGTCCCATTGAAACCAGTCCCATTGAAATAGACGTTCTTTGTCCGAGTATTCACCTGGATCCCCATTCGAGATGACCGCAGCACATAGCGTTAGGTGTAGGATTCTGGAACGACATCGTGTTGGCAGCGGTTGCAACTACGACAGCTGCAGCAGCATCACAAGCGGATGTCTACAGAAAGCGCTCACCGACGTTTGCAAGCACAGCTTATCACATCCAGCGGAGACCGCACGGTCCCCAGGGACTGACTAAAAGCAGCGCGGGCGGATGTAAAAAGTCAGAGCACAATGACGAAAAGAAGTCAAAGACCACCGAGAAAACGAACTATTAAACATGTTATTCGATGTGTTGTCTCTAGGAGAAGCCTTCTTCAAGGTATAGTTACTTTCGTTATTAAACATAAACCCTTTTTGCAAAAGATACCAGGTTGGTCATCACTTCCCTTCCATTCACGACTAGATTCTTACTAATCTGTCTACAATTTGAAGTTACTAAAACAATTTAACCCCAATTATCTATAAAATAAAAGTTGCGTAAGTTCAAGAATTTTCTCAAGATTAATAAATCTTATCTACATATTTGTTATAATAAAATTACATCAAAAGTATTAATAATGATGTGATAATGGAGCATATAGCAGGAATCAGATTTTGACGGAGAAATTAGAGCTAAAAGCACAAAAGAGCTGTCTAATGGAAGTTTTTGGGGTACTGTTTAGCCGACACTAATCTACCTGGGGGTAGACGGTAAACAGCGCTCGCTAACCTAAGTGGGGAAGGCGATAAACAGCGACAGACGGAGGTCAGGACGGCGGCCGTGGCGCGGTGGTGGGGGGGGGGGCAGATGCCGAGGGTCGCAGGGGGCCCTTAGGAGCGGGGCGCGCGCGTGATGGCGCTCCGAGGGAGCGCAGGTAGTGCGATGTAACGAGCGATTGTGCGCAACCTCTCAGCGCGCTGCCTCCCCTCTTCTGCGCCACTCCACGCCCAGCGACCCCTTCAACTCCACGACGCCGCCGCATCGTCGACGCTTCCGTCACGGCGTCGCCCGTGTTGCCCGCGCCCTGCGTCCCGCACCCCGCACGTCACGCCACGATCCCCCCTGCTCCGCGCCCCACGACCTGCGCCCTTCGCCCTCGCCCCCGTTCCACCCTCCGTCCCCGCCCCATGCCCCGTCGCTCCTCGCCCCCGCCACTCGTCCATCACCCAGCGCCTCGCCCCTGGCCGAACGCCCTCCGCCCCCGCCCCTCTCCCCATGACCCTCGCCCTCGCCTCGCCTCGCCCTCGCCCTCGCCCTCGCCCCTCGCCCCCCGCCCTCGCCCCTCGCCCTCGCCCCTCGTCCCTCGCCCCTCGCCCCTCGCCCCTCGCCCCTCGCCCCTCGCCCCTCGCCCCACGCCCCACGCCCCACGCCCCACGCCCCACGCCCCACGCCCCACGACCCACGCCCCACGCCCCACGCCCCACGCCCCACGCCCCACGCCCCACGCCCCACGCCCCACGCCCCACGCCCCACGCCCCACGCCCCACGCCCCACGCCCCACGCCCCACGCCCCACGCCCCACGCCCCACGCCCAACGCCCCACGCCCCACGCCCCACGCCTCTCGTTCCTCGTCCCGCGCCCGTCGTGTCTCGGACCATCCCCGCTCATCGCCCCCTCGTTTTTTGCGCCACGTGTCAATAAACACCGTGCGCCCCCCCCCCCCCGACGCTTGTGTTCGACTCATTTACCGGCACTGTCATCGGTGCAATACGCCTTCTTTGCAACTACTTCAGTCCTGGCCTTGGGCACACGCCTACCTCAAACTCCTTCCTTTGTCGTGTTGACAATGACATCTCAGCGTCACATAATCGTAGTCGTAACTTCCACCACTCGAATCACCCTCTAATTGTCAGGAGCTAAGCAATTATGACAATCAGAATTCTGATGTTTTCGTTCATCGTTGTTATTAAAAATTAATTCCGCAGCACATGCTTTTCGGTTCGGCATGCACATCATTTTCTATCCCCAGTATTACACTTGTGTCATTAGTTTTCTTCGAATTAATTTTACACCATTTTAAACAATAATTACGATTTGAAACTCGTTATATCCCTGCCTCCGTCTTGTTATTCCCTCATTTCCTTTTCATTTTTTTTTTCTTTTTCAACTTTTTCTTTCCTAATAGCAAATCGTCTGGATGCTCTTCGTTCACCCTAAATCTTCTGAGGTGCGTGGTTGCAGCAACATTCGTTATTTTGACACTTCTTTACGTTCCACCTCCTTACTGACTCTTGCTAGGTCGCGCTTTCCCCTGGAACCATCGGCTGAAGTAGCGGCAACACTGTCTCTTGAAGCACACTGCCCTGGCACCGGGAGACGCTGTCAAGACGTCGCCGGGACGCCGGTATGCTGCACGTCTGGCGCTGCTTATCGCTCAACTTTGCTCTCTGTTTCTCTCCTCGCCACCCATGTGCGTTTGGTGAAATTCCTATATGATTGTACAAGCAAGCATTAGAAATTGCAAGTTGACGAGATGTTATTGCCTGAAAATGGCTTTCTTAATTAATTGGAAGTTTCTGTGTATGTTATGGTAGACGTAGGAACAATAAATGCATTTGTTAAACAAATAAACCGGGAGCGGTAGCTCAGTGCATCAACTGATGTCACTGCAGCGCCTCTGACCGGGAGTCCTAGGTTCGAGTCCTGACGGCAGCAGGATTTTGACACTAGCTTTTCAGCTAGGTCAATTCAGTCGCTGACTGGAAGAGAATTCTAGCGGTCGGCTGCTCTGATCGGTAGTTTTCCGTGGTTTCTCCAATCAACACCAGGCGAATGCCGGAGCAGTACCTACCAAACGGGCCACGGACCGCGCGCGATCTGTCCTTCCTCTTCCTTGTCCTATCCTCTCCCCTTACACACACTTACACTAACATGCACTACACTACCACATATTCCGGGAGTCCGGTCGGGAGCTTAGAGCTTGTCCCGGCTGGGGCGGTGCCACGGTGGTGGGAGAGTCCTGGTTAGGGGGAAACCCCACTAGCCGACGGTAGGTAGGCGCCGGATCTCGCCATCCAGCGGGGGAAGATCACCGCCATCTCCTGAGAAAAACAAGCACTACACTAACGGGACTAATGACCAAAGCATTTGACGCGCCCGGAAACACGAAAAAATCAATCAATCAATTTGCTCACTGTTTCTTTCCTCGGCACCCATGTGCGTTTGTTGAAATTTTTATATTGTTGTACAAGCAAGCATTAGAAATTGCAAGTTGACGAGATGTTATTGCATGAAAATGGCTTCTCTTAATTAGTTGGAAGTTTCTGTATATGTTATGGTAGACGTACAAACAATAAATGCATTCGTTAAACAAATAAATGCATCCTCACAGTGTTATAAGTGTTTTAAAGGAAAACAGCACATACTGCTGGAGAAATATTGATGCTCGGTTCAATCAACCGAGTTGCAAATGCGTTTTTCCAAACAATAATATAAAGCTTTTGGAGGGGTTGGTGTCAGTGTGAAAGTTTTTCTAAATATTTTGGGAAAGCCACTTAAAACCATAAAGTTATTTTTATTTTCGTAGAATACGAGAACTTAATATCATTTTTAACATATGCACATGTTTTTTAGAGTTTGAATCAATTTGTAATATGATTTCAAAATTTATTTCGCGATTATTTCTAAGTTTCATCCACCACTTTCTATTGATGAGTAACCTTTATGACAAACGATTACAAAAACCAATCTTCTACTTCGTTTACATTCACATAAAAGGAAAGTTATTACTGGAGACTGAATTGGCATGCGGACACTTAAATAATTTATTTCAACAGAGCCCTTTGACTTCACTTCCCGGCGTAAGATTTATCAGAAGCCTTTTTGAAGCTGACGAATTAACGCTAAGAAATGCATTTGCCCTCTCACCACTTTGTGAAGTCCGTTGATTGAAATCTCGCAGTAAAAGTGAGGCGCTACAACCAGATTTAGTTGAAATCGACCAGAATTTCCGGAACGATTTAACGGCCTGGAGAAAATTCACTACAAATTAACGTCTGTCACTGTCACTAACACTAAAGAAGGTTACATGGTATGTTGGTATCTTTAGGAATTGCGGAAGGAAGTGAAGATCAAATAGAATTTTCTGCTTTATATTTTCCTTTGAGGAGGTACAATTTTAACCAACTTTGTTCTGGATCTCAAGACATTTCCGGACGTTCTTTAAAGTGGTCTTGCTCGATCCATTAATTTCTCAGAGTCCCCAGTTTGGTCATTTGTCTTCATCAGGCATCCGCCTGACAGGCCGACTTTCCTTGCAACTGCATCTGTGAGTTCAGTTTGCTTGCTGTGATTCCCACCTTTCTGTAATTGTCCCAGAAGTTCGGACTTTCCAAAATTTGTAGTATAAATGTTCCAAATTAGTTAAGAATCGGCAATAAGTACTCTAATGTTTATTTGGTATTTACTTATTGAAAACTGTATTTGCAACAAGTGTATGTTTACTGTTCTTTCCAAATAGTTTGCATTCTAGCTTTTTTATGTGTTTATTCACTATGTTCTATTGTATTAAATACGTCATACAATTTCATTTGATAATTTTATTTTAACTTACAACAAAGTATTAAATGACGTTGGTCTCCATTGTAGAAGTGCATTTCCTTTTTTAAAACTTCAGGACGAGGACTTTAAGAACCAATTTTATGAGAATTTAAATTCTAAATCTAAAACAATTATTAAGAAATATTTAAATGTTTTCCTTCATTCGTTTAATTCAGCTGTTGACCTAATTATTATTTGCACTCGTCTAAAGATTATTAGTAATTTTTCTTGTGAAAAGATAATGTTAAGTATCGGTGTGATTCAAAGTGTTTGCGAGAAAAAAATGTAAAGATTATTTTCTTTCTCTGTAATATCCTGTTATAAACCGGTGCTGTTTCTGCTGTAGTTGGCGAAGCGAAACACGCCCGGTGGAAAAGTACTTCCGGTTCCGCCAGGGTCGCTTCCGTCTTAGAGCCTTTCTGCGGGACTGGCCAACGTTTGTCTTCTGTTTCCATTGGACAAAAAGCGGCGTTTTCTGGTCTGCGTTGGCTCTTCTGGCTTGCTTTCCGAGGCGCACAAGAATTCCGTTGTCTGTTTATTGTCGGCTAGTGAAAGTAGATGGTGCATCAAGCTTCGTGTATTGTGTTACGTGTGCGATTAATGCTGACGATGTATCCGTAAACGTTATAAAGGCCCATTATTGTTTCGTGAAAATATCAGTTAATGGAAGGTTGTATTAGTGAAATCAGCAAATTAAACAAAATTATGATAATGTTACTTCGTTTAATAATGTCTGCCCTGTACTTCCTATCTTAAACATTAAGTAACTGCCGGAATTATAAAACGTGAAGTTTCTTTTGTTTAACTTTGGTAATCATTAGTTCTTTTCATTTACAGTATAAAAACTGAACATGCTTTTGAAATGTGTGGTTTTGTGTTTTAAAATAACAAGTTGTTCAACTATTTTTGTTAGTGTGGGGTGGATACGGAGGGAAAACTCTTTAAATGGAACACAGACTTTTCAACAATAAAGTTTCATTAACAACTTGTTTCAGGAATACGATTGTTAAACAAAGCACACCCTTTTCCCCCTACAACCCTCACACCATCATAAGTCTTTCTCTTTCCTCGCCACTTTGAAAACGATGCAGTACTTGCGATCACTCATGAAAAATACAGGCGTTGTATTCTACTGGGCTCATCTCATCTGGCAGTCTCTCCCACGGCATATCCCTTCACCGCCGACCTTCCTTCGCCGCCAACCTTCAAACACTCACTGCACGCCGCACCTGCCGGCCAGCGCCGCCAACCAACACGTGCAGCCAACCTCGGCGTAAGATACAATCCCACATTAGTATCATTAATATTAATGGTATCCTACTTGATTTATAAAGCAAAGTTAAAAGTTTCGAAAACAGAGGTTTATGATATCCAACATTTTCATACACAAGCATATGTTGAATTGTTTTGCAACACAAGAAGAGAATTCGCTGCCTGTATTACTGTGGCACGTTCCTTAAGTGACTCGAGTGCGAACGTCTTGCACGGAAGTTACAGATAATAACAGAACCTTAAAATCTCGCGGAAGTTGTTCTGCGAGGCACTTTCGCAACTTGCGACAAGCACGTAGAGTTCCCGGCAATCAGCCTTATCGCGGGGCGGGCGGGCGGGCGTCTTCGCTCTCGCGAAGTGGCGCTCGGGATGCTGCGAAGCGGAGGTGCGCCCAGAGAAGAGGTCAAAGGGCGTCGCGGTGGAGACACCGGGCGGGGTTAATTGCCAAATTGCCTTCGCCGCGGTGCGCGATGAGCGCCGCTGAAAAGTATCTGGTGAACTCTGCAGCCCCGGGGAAGTTTCTAACAGATGCTCCAGTTGCCTATGCACCCCTTACGGAGGTTTTGGGAACCAACTTTCTCCTCATTCTTGAATCTCACCCATCTCTCGTGTTCTTATATTGTCGAAGAAATATTCCATTTATTATTAAGACAGTTTATTGTTACGAAATATAAAAACAATTATTAAAGTTCGCATTCATTTGCACCAAAATAATTGTTTTTTATATTTCATGACAATAAACTGTCTTAATATAAAAAAGGGACTATTTCCTCGCTACGAAAAAACAACAGCCTGTATACAAAATTTATATCAAGAATTCTTATATTGTCTTGGAATGTTTGATTCAGCTCGTTAAAAATGCTTGGTGTTATTTCTACTTCAACTCTGGGCTGTTATTAACTAAATCCTTCCATCTCTTGTATTGACTTTTCGATCTTTCCTCTTGAAGTTGGTCGTGGTGTCTGAAAATGATTGGCGGTTAAAAAGAAGGAAACATTAATTCTCGCTCATCCTCATTTAACGGTTATATCATTGAGATTGAAATCTACTTTTAACGTAGGATGTTAAACACGCATTACCAATTCCGATTTATCATCTCCGAAGAAATTTGAACACAATACTTCCGGGATGTGTATTAGAAGCGAATATTAATTTTCTTGTAATAAGGAGAGAAAATACGAAGGAGAATGAATTGGGTTGAATAAACTCTAAATGTAGGTTGCATTCATGGAAAGTATCAGATGAATCCATCTCTATTGAAATTTTGATACCCCGAGCACTATTTAAAATATACATTTTCATATATTTGAAAAATCGACACTTTGATACTCTTTTTCCGTTACTAAGCTTTAAGAAAAAATGTTGAAGCAGCCACAGTGGAAAATTGTATATCCCTCAGGGAAACGTCTGCGAGTAAAAATGTTGAAGCAGCCACAGTGGAAAATTGTATATCCCTCAGGGAAACGTCTGCGAAGAGAATGCACACTGGAGGTGTCCGTGTTGCGATGTTCCGCAGCCATGCATTGTGGCAACGCCTCGTGTGCGCTGAACAATTTGCATTGACTTCCATCAGAGCCCGTTTTATTTGCGTCCCTCTTCTCCCCTTTCTCGACTCTTCCTCTAACCCCCGTATTCTGACTTCTCTCACAAGCTGCCACTAGTCAGTTATTCCATGTCACTCTCCAAGTGATAACATATAAAATTTAGGCAATGGAAGCAAGATTGTTTCTTAAAGATGGATAACGTTTTGCGACTGCATGTCGAGGAATAATTTGATATATGTCAGTACAAAATAATAATAGACAAAGACTAATAATTATCTTATGCATAGTTTAAGAATTGACTTCCATATTTTTTTGTTCCAGACAATAAAATCCTTCTCGAGCCTAAATGAATTTTCTAAATTCATCCGTTATAAGTTAATGGCTAATCCGTACCATTCCCAGCTTTCGCGTTCAAACAAAATACTCGTATATAAAAGCATCCTGTCATTCATTTGTATCTAAGGCATCAAACGTCGGATCGCCCCGAGCGTCTATAACATCGATATTCTTTAACAATTTCAGCCCAAATATTTTCGATCACGCCCCCTGAATGTCAGCAATGAAGTGCTCCACAATGAGCTTCAAATCAATTCATCAAAGAAGAAATAACTTCAGCAAGCCAGAAATAACACAGAAGACTGGAAAATTATGTAAAACATCTTACCATTAATCTGTTAAAATATATTGAAAAAACAAGATTCCGCCGATTTGTGCAGAGTAAAAAGGAATGCTAATGTAGAGTAACGTTTTTACTCAAGAAAATTTCTTTATTTGCCCAACATTTCTGTAGAAATATATTTCAGATAAACGGAATTATCAAAAAATTGATTATTAGTCAGCTGATAGTCCTTAATATACTTTCAATAGATGATTTTCAACAACAAAATGTTTATTAAACTGATACACTTTTTTAATGTAAATATGCTGTTACAGTTTTAAAGAGTTTGTTGAATCGTTTATCACTACATATACGCAATAAAAATTATAATAAAAATTGGTTGCTGTCGAAACGGAAAATTTTTTTAACAACTTAACCGTAGTTTGTGCTGGGGACGTTGTGGTATTCCTTCATTCACTGTTCATAATTTGGAAATGAATATATTTCTTGCGAACATTTTCTCATTTTGCTAATTCCCCTGTTCTTCAACATTACTTGTTGGCTTCTATTAGTAGAACCGTCTGTGTGGATATCCTGATTCTCTTGACATGCATTTACAATAATAGTCCTCAACCTTGCTGATATTTTTCAGTTGAATATATTCATATCCGAACCTTCCCCCGCACTCCCACTACCACGCAACCACCAATAGTCCTCATTTGGCTACATTTTACGTGCATAATTTTCTGGGTCCGTCCCTCCGCGTCTGCATTTCATTACTAACGGTTTCGGTAGCCATCGTTTCTTGCTGCACAACATCGCAGTTGACTTCGATCTAATTCCACCCACTCGCACCTCCCACGTCCTGCGCTACCCACCCCACTCCACTCCATCCCCTGACTGACGCTTGCCATTGTGCTATCTGCCTGCGCCGCAGGCCCGCCCCACCCCACCCCACCCCCCCGCCCGCCCCACCCCCGCCCCGCCCCGCCCGGCCCCCGTTCCGCCTTATAAGCCCCGCCCCTCCCCCGCTCCGCCCGCGCCGCCCCGCCCCACCCCGCCACTCCTCCGCCCCGATTCCTCCGCTCCCGCCACGCCACGCCTCTTTTGCCACGCCACGCCATTCCCTCGACACTCCCGCCCGGATGGCCCGCCCGCCCCATCCCCACCCCTTTGCCCCACCCGGCCCCAACCCAGCCCGCCCGCCCCACCCCGCCCCGCCCGCCCGCCCGCCCGCCCGCCCGCCCCACCCCACCCCACCCGCTCCGCCCGCCCCACCCGCCCCACCCGCTCCGCCCGCCCCACCCGCCCGCCCCGCCCGGCCCGCCCCACCCCACCCCACCCCACCCGCTCCGCCCCGCCCCACCCGCCCCACCGCTCCGCCCGCCCCACCCCACCCGCCCCGCCCGCCCGCCCCACCCCACCCCACCCGCTCCGCCCGCCCACCCGCCCGCCCGCCCCGGCCGGCCCGGCCGTTCCGCCTTACAAGCCCCGCCCCTTCCCGCTCCGCGCCGCCCGCGCCGCCCCGCCCCACCCGCCACTCCACCGCCCGATTCCTCCGCTCCGCCACGCCACGCCTCTCCTGCCACGCCACGCCCCGCCATTCCCTCGACACTCCCGCCCGGATGGCCCCGCCCCGCCCCATCCCCACCCCTTTGCCCCACCCGGCCCCAACCCAGCCCCGCCCGCCCCACCCCACCCCGCCCGCCCCACCCGCCCGCCCGCCCCGGCCCGGCCCGGCCGTTCCGCCTTCAAGCCCCGCCCTTCCCGCTCCGCGCCGCCCCGCCCCACCCCGCCACTCCACCGCCCGATTCCTCCGCTCCCGCCACGCCACGCCTCCTGCCACGCCACGCCCCGCCATTCCCTCGACCTCCCCGCCCGGATGGCCCCGCCCCGCCCCATCCCCACCCCTTTGCCCCACCCCGGCCCCAACCCAGCCCAACCCCGCCCCGCCGACGCCGACGCCTCTTGGGGGTTTGTCGCGGCGAGCAACAAGTCCTCCGAGCGGAGCACCGCTTAACGAGAGTGGCGCCACCTGGCGAAGCGGAGGCAGTGAGGGGGCGACGGGGTGTAGCCGTCCGTTAGCCACGCCACGCCGACTGCTGCCCCCATCATCGCCCTTCATTGCCCTTCGCATTCGCCGCAGTTCAACGCTGGCCCGGCGCCGCTACGACAAGCAACCAGAGGCGGACCCCCTTAGGAAAAGAGACATGCGTACAATTACGTATGCACGTTTGATAAGCTTGCTGTTTAGATTGGTTGTATTTACTCTCAAATGAGTAACGCCTTTTTTAAACATAGTTTTTGGAGTGTAAGCAAATATATATGCATTCCAAATCAGCCAGCGATTTCAGGTACTTTCATCACATGAACACTGGTGTGTCTTTATAGCAAACACATTTCAGTGTGTAATATTTTTACTTGATTATTGCTGATGTAATATAATACATCATGCAGTACTCCGTATTACTGTAACACATTAATAATTTGTCGATTATATTGAAGTTAAATCCATATATGATGGTTCGATCCTATTAACATTATTGTTTCAATATATGGAATGTGAACAAAACACTTTTCCACTTATCTGTTGTTGTCACCTTTTATGTAGTTCCGTTTATTTTTTATTGAGTTTAATTGATTATACTCATTTGTTCTCATTTCGTGGAAATAAGCTTTTTGGTTCAACTGATAGATAAAACAAGATATGTTTGTTAATTTCCTCCAAGATTATTGCATTCTGTTGGCCAATCGTGTTTTTGAAAAGATCAATCCTTGAGAGGAACAATTAAGTGAATAAAAGACAGTCTGTTGATGTTCACTCCAATGACAGTTCATTACCGGAGAAAAACGAATAAACTATCATTACAAAAATTCTGTCGTTAATTACAATTTGAGACTAATGTACCCAATTGTTAAAAAAACGTCTTTGTTTTTCAACGATAGTTCTATATTTCTGTGAGCATTGGACATGGATTGGATTTGATATTTTTAAATCGGGGTAAAACAGCAAAGCGAAGAGCAAATATACTATATTTTACAAAATTGATTTACACTAATTTTAAGAGTAATAAATAGAACCAACATAAAATAATTCTGTTTAAAGTAATCAAAATGAAAATGTGCTCGATAAAATTAAAAAATTTGCAATATTACAAGGAAAATTAAAACTTCATTTGTTTCCCAGAGATTGAAAGATTTATGGAAAATATCTGAACTCATTATTTTAACTATCTTTTTTAAATATTCGGGAATTGGCCTTTACATATCTGACTAAAACTTTATGACTGATTGAAAAGCTTCGCTTGATGTGTACGAAATTTACAGCCACTGTTTGATGATATATCTGCTTGGTGCACTTTGCATTTGCGACTACACAGAACTCGGGCGTAATATTAGCGTAATGGTTATCGGCTTCATTCGTACTAATCCCCACTGTGTGATTCGTCCTACATTCGGCAACACACTAGCAAAGCTAAAATAACGCTGACGGTGTTCAGAATCAAAACATTCAATAAGAAGAATTGCTAATATTTGCTCTGAGCAAAAGTTTTTAAAAGATAATTCTACTTCGTTTAAATCTTATTGTATTTCAGTTTCATAGACAAGTTTCATTAAATAAATTATTATTTTCTCCGCCGACAAAAGAGTTTGATTGAGTCCATTCATATTTAATCTCTCTGAAACTTCTGCAAGCGTGTAATGTTCAGTGCACTGGAGTGGCGCATTGAGCTCTTCTGCGAATTAATTTCAACTTTGACGAAACTAAAAGACGTAGATTTGGGTTCGACAAGAGATTTTAAAGCAAAAACGCATATATAATTGTTTCTACTAAATGTATTAATGGAATGTGCAGATACTATATCAAATTTTCTCTCATCAATCTAATAAAATTAAAGAGTTTTATCTGGTCTACATGCTAGTCTTAACCCAAATTGTGTATGCTCACCTGTTGTTGTGTTCTACTACTCCAGTGTCACTGTTATTCGAAATCGTGCGAATTTTAATCAATATCAAAGAACAGAACTTTATCAAAATCAAAATTAGGATGATAGATTGTTGATCCTCTGAGAGTTTGTTGGATCAGAAACCAGACTAATAGCATCATTACGCAGAAACAAGATATAATAATATATTTATTAAATTGACGTGACATTTTCATTGTCTTCCTAGTCAAAACAAAATTCGTTTCGCTCTAAACGAATTTTTAGATTCCAAAGCAGCTTATTTATCTTCATGCACGCGGTCGAAGCGATCTCCGGAGCCCTCCCTCGCGCCGCCACCGCCGCCGCCGCCGCCGCATCTGCCGCGCCGGGCATCGATCGCGGACCGCGGCTGCCGAGGCGCATTCCACGGCGGATCGCCGCGAGCCCGCGCTGTTGCTAAATGGGACCTTCCGGACGGCGGCGACGGCGGCGGCGCGGCGTAGCAGCCGCGACGCCCGGGGGGCCAATGGGAAGCCACTCGGTTGCCGCCGCCGAGCCGGTGGAAACTGGGACGCTGCTAGGCGCGAGTGGAATTGGCAACTGGGTCCTCACCGGCGAAAAGACGCTGGTGCGGAACGCGGACAAAGAAGGCTGGCAAAAGTTAAAATAATTGTAATATTATAACGAAAATTAAAACGTAATATGACTCGCAGAAATTCAAATATTTATAGAAAATATTTGAACTCACTATTTTAATGAGGTAGATTTTTTTTTTTTAGCCAATGCTCGGTGGCAAACATAATTACAATTAGAATTGCGACAATTACAATACTATTACGTATATTTACAAAATTTCTTGACTTAATGACTGATTGAAAAATTTCGCGTGATATGTAGGAAATTTACAATCATTGTTCGATGATATATTTACGCGGTGCACTTTGCATTTCCAACTCCACGGAACTCGGGGGATGAAAAGGTTGCAATGATTTGTTAATAATGAAATTCACAGGAAATTTCTGTTGTGAATAATTTTTGTTCTCTTGAGACAGTGTAATTCATCATGAACGAATTTTTAAATCAATACTTTTTTACAATGACAGATATTTTCGTATAGAACCATGGCCAACAATTCTCCACAAAAAAAGTCGACCTCTGTGGTAAACTCAAATGTGAGAAACATCCCGAGTAATTTACGTATTTAAATCATTCGAATCACCATAAATGAGAATTTCAAACGAGGCTAAACCTGTTTTTGATAGCAGCCAGGGAAAACTACGACACTAGAATGTGTTTTACACGACTGAAGTTACTGTTGACCGACGGTGAGAACAGCTGGACTGTTCTGCGTCAATGTGCCTGACTGAAACATGGGTAGTCCGCCGCAGGCAGCGGATATGTTTATGCTAGCTAATGTGGCTGTATAAAATGCACCAGCATATACGGGAGTGTAACAACATTACCTACAGACATAGCCTGCGGTCTATTATGTTGTTCTGAGTATGTTCGCAATAATTCAGGAAATGTAGCAGCCAGTCTTCTAAATCAGCGGTGTTTTCTTTAATAATTGTCAGATGAAGGACGTTGATGTTACCAGCAGATCGCCTAAAATTGTATTAGACTTGTGTTTATAAATTGTAAGGTTTATGTACTTACAAATTAAATTAATGGAAAAGAAACGTCTTAAATTTGTTTTTTTTTCATGTGCAGACGTATATTCCTCTTAATAATGTTCATAATAACCTTCTCTATGTTCAGTTATTCTTGGAGTAGAGCCTAAATCAACGTGTGGTGTACTAAACCAGAACTGATTAACAACATTTCTTTACATTTGAATGCGGAGAGAAGGGTAATGTGACTCAAGTGTACAAACACAGTTCGACATTGATAAAGGATGTGGAAAATAATGTAAACAGATGTTCGTGCGGAACAACGGCAATGTGGAGCAATGATCAATCAATGGAAAACTTGCTTGACAGAGGCCACGCCGATCAAGCGGCATGGGCGACAGTTTTTTTTAGTTCTTGTTGCCTTTAGTCGCCGGACGGCCTCCGAATTCCTGGGCTGCCTCCACAAATCGCAATATTCCCACGTGCGTCGTGGCCTCTGTTAGTTTATCTCTAGGTCCGGGCGCTGACGCACATTGACATAAAAGACACAAAATGCGGTCAAAATATTTTTTTCGATACTACCAAATGTTTATGCTGCAAGTGCATTTGAAAAGAAAAATCTTCAGTGCATCATGTTTCACACTAACTTTTGTTAATTTTATCTTTATTTGTTGGTGGAAGTCTCGGAAAGTTTGGGAATTTTTAAGAAGTTGGCCGTCATAAACGCACATGAATTTAAGATTCACGTTTGTCAATAATTCTTCATGTCAAAAAATTGCACGTTTAATTTGTTACTTATTTCTGTCAAAGTATATGTCCTAAAACAAAAAAAATCATTACTTTTATATTTTCGTTAAAAACTTACTACTAAAATCCAAAGCCTGTTATTGGCAACATTCTTAACAAATATTTACACGAGTATGTTTTGAAACTCGTTCTAATGTCGCAAAAGAACTGGGAAATATGCTTCTAAGAGTTCATTACATACCCATACTAACTAAACAGCAAAACGTTTGATGTATCTTTCTTGATTAAGATAATGTCAAAGTAAGGAATATACAAATCCGTTACCGGATGTTTAATATTTTTATCTAGAATCCACTTTCAATACCCACATTGAGGAGATCAAAGCATGCAATTTAGTAATTCTCAATCAGACAAAGATCGGCTTCGCCTCGTGTATAGTTGGTGACGAACATCCGCCATCATCGGGATTCGATCCAAGGGCATTCCGATTTACGAAGATGAAGTTATGAAATTGTGTTTTTTCAAGTGTTATTTTGATATTTTTTTTCTAGATTTCTGAATACGGACCACTGTACGTTATTCTCATCCGCGCGACGCTCCACAGCAAATAAAACCCCAGTCGCGAAGCGTTTTTCTGTTATCTGCACTTCGGTTTCGCGTTACACGGTATATATGTAAATGGAAATCGCGGCATCTTGATGCGGTGATTTTATCCGTGCATGCCAAGATAAACGGTTTTGCTTCGAAAAATGTGTTGACCTAAAATGCTGCAGTGCAATACGTATGCTGGTCCAAGATATGAGAGCACGCGTGTTGTAAAAGCTGTATTGGTGTTGAACGAAAATATATCGCATACAAGCTGTATTGATGTTGAAGTCATGTTTCAAGTTTGACATCATCCTTATCTCTTTAGTTGTTTTTTTCTGAAAGGGATATGAAGGACTTCTACGTTTCATTCCAGTTATTTTTATGTATACCACCTAAAATTGTTGTAGCTTTTCTTCATTGTTAAATGTGAAGGAAATATTGTATATTTTAATATAGATTTTTACATATTATTTATGCTAAAACAGACTTGGTATTTTTTTAATTTATTTTGAACGTGCGTGTATTCAAAAGTTTCGGTCTTTGCGCCTTCACTCAAAAACTGTGTCAGCATATAATGTTAAAATGCCTTACATTACAAACGTACTAATCAATATTATGACAAGTTTTATTTCTTTCAAAGGTAGTAATGTATAACAGAAACCAGAAAACATGCGAGTTTTAAATTTCTAATTTTGAATTTATTGATTCAAGTTTAGAAACGTTAATCATCCCCATCGATTATTTTAATATAAGCATCATATAATCATTGTGTACTCATTGCATACAGGATTTGTTAAAATTGTTTTGCATTTGAATTACCTATATTCTTAATTTATCTAATGCTCGCAGAAATTAAAAGAAAACCATGCAGTTTTCGACTATTTTAAAGATGTCTGTGGTTTTATTAGATACCCAGGACGTCGAAAAAATCGAAGAAGGATTAACAAGTTTAGATTTTAACTGAAAATTGCAAACATTTCGTTGTGCTATATCACTTTCTCTCGTACTGCGTGTATTGACTGAAGTATCATAGTGAGTGCGTCATTGTTCGCGACACAGCTGACCTCACGTAACATTAAGGCTCCGAGAAAGGGGCCGAACTTCATTAAATACTTACTGTTCATGTGTTGCGATGCGGAACAGCTTTTTTGACATTCTTGTTATGTAAGGCAATGTTGTACTGTCTGTATACGATAGTATATTATTGCAATATTAAAAATTACTGTTTTGTTAAGAAATTTCAGTTCTCTTCAGTAGATTAACTTAAAGTAGCATTTCTTATTGCCTCAAGTCACTAATGAAATATATTCTTTAATTTAGGAAAAGGAAATCCTAAAAAGGCGACACGAACCGTAATACTTCGGTGTCATGCGGGTTGCATATCACAGTATAATCATAATCAATGGTTACCTTCCTGTAATTTTTGTAAGAACACAAATACGTCCGTACCATTTTTTTTTTTATTTCGATAGAACATCTTTAAACAAAATATTTTTGTTACTTTTCGTAAGTACTTACTAGTGTCAAACTTTCGCACTTGTTATATTTGTAGACAGTTGTTCTTTCGTACATGAAACCAGGAAGAGTGATTTTTTTTTAATATTCCAATAATAAAAATTCAGTAAATACAATTGTATATCAGTCCGTTGAATTCGATTAAAACAGGAGTTGAACATGATAAAGAACTTCATGAGTAATCTAGGACACCTCGCAACAAAACTGTGGAAAAAATACCTTATGAAATGGCGGAGAAGATCAATTGAAAGGAGAAAAGCCTGCCGTTTTTGTAGTGAATACTGCGAAGTTTATCATCTTTAATATGTATCAAGTATTTCTTAGCATCGTTTCACTCATGGCCATGATTCTTCTCCAAGAAAGTACTACTCGTGGAAGTTTTCGTTCTTTTCAATATCGTGGTTAGTTTCCGGCTCCGTTGTGACAAACATGACAGCAATTTGCAACCAGTGACTTTTGACCATATCACAATGTTTATAATGGTAACAATCCCATTATCACTATTGTAACCGTGACAGATCTCATCAAATTCTCGCGTTGATAGGGATTGTGGGAGGAACTTCATCGGCTCGGCCTCTATAACAGACGTACATGACAAGGCATTGACCGTCAAGTTTGGCGTTTCAGTCCTTGTACTTTGCTATGCAACTATTCCTTCTGCTTCACGCTATCATATTTGCCTGATTTATTCGAGATTTATGTCTTCCCTCACATCCAACGTCCGTCCTCCCACGTCGCTGGTGCTTCTCCTCTACCTCCTCCGCCGCCTCCTCCTCCTCCTCCTCCTCCCCCTCCTCCTCCTCTCCCTTCCTCGTCCGAGCCCCGCACTTCGATTCGGAGGGCGACGGCATTACGGCGAGACGAGTGCTTTCGGGCTCGCCGCCCGCCCATTAGGGCTCCGTGCGCCGCGTACGAACAATGAGGCACGGGGGCGGCGGCGGCGGCGGTGAAGGGCGCGGAGCGAAGGGCGGGGCGCGGGGTCGGGGAGGGAGGCGACGGTCCAGGAGCCACTCCACGCGCCCCGCGACCCTGGCGCTGCAGGCGGCGGGCGCGCGAACCGACGGGCGCGGAGCAACAGGTCACGAGGCCCCTGGCTTCGCCCCGCCCCCGCCCTCCGCCGCCACCGCCGCCACCACCGCAATTACCCGCGCGGCCCCGCGTTACGTTTCGTGTAATTGCGAGGGACGCAGCCTCTCCGGCGAGGAGTGGCAAAATAAAACACTCGCGAACGGACGATACGAACCTGAAATAGCGCTGAGGTGTTGTCGGCGAGTCTTTGTGATTCGGGACCCAGTGACATAAACTCTGTTTACTTTGGGAGGTCAACTCGCCCTTTTGTTGGGACCAAAAGAGGAGACGTAACGTATTTAATGGGTGATTTATTCTACCCTGAGAATTAGGAAAACCTGTTTCATCAGTCTCAATTCATGATTGGTCCGGTGTATTGCATAGATAAATAAATGGGTAAAAATGCAGAATGTATGTCTCGATGCAGAATGAATAATAGTGAAAATTATTCAAGCATACTCATAATTAATCATTGCCATAATGCGCAGAATGTATGAGAAAATCTAAATAATGTTTACTAATTACTTGTCATAGCGCTTGAAGCAAGTGCGCAATGTTTCCGATGGAAGTAATAGGTGTTATATTAATTAAATAATTAAACTTAATTTTTAGCAGATTTATTATAAAACATAGAATTAAAATTAGTAAATTTTTTTGCAGGAACAATTGTAATTCGAATTGTTTGTCATAAAAGTTACGTTCTTTGTTGAATCTATAATTACTTAAAGAATTAAATAAATCAGTTTCTATTGTCCATGTTACAATATTGGAAAATTAAAATAATTCTCATTTGTTATTTTTGTACATATTATCGAATTCTCAACAACTTCAATCACGTGTACCAAACATTCGAGTGCAAAAGTTGATAAAATCATCATTTGTGCCAAACGTTCTTTCATTAAATTACTATAAAGTGAAACAAAAATTCTTAAAGTTAATGTAATAATAATAGTGCTCTGAACAAATTCTATTGGAGTGTACAGTGGTGCCGATGCTGAGCAAAATTACAAACGTTTCAAATGCGTTAAGTGTAAAATAAATTTCTACTTATCAAAATATTCGCCGTATTGAATTTTTTGCAAACAAAATAAGCTGTCATGAATTTGGGTAAGCACATCAATTCGGCGGCGTTCGAGAGCTCCCGGCAGCAGACACAAAATTGACTCGATAGCAGAGATGGATTCGGGAACTGGGGGATTTAAAGGGAGTTGAAATTGGTCGAGTCGAAGACATCGGGAAAACTGATAGATTCGAAATAGCGCTAGATATTACTAAGATTTAATTTACATCTGACAGTGATGTACGTCTAAAATGAATTTAAGAGAACTCGTTATACCTAATTCAGTAATATTTGTTAGCTGGATTATAATTCCAATTTAAGACCTACGCTCGCACAGTTGAAATCTAAATATCGTCATGACTTTTTGTTGACATTTTAAGGCTATTTTCGTTGCTTTAAAATGGGTTGCATGAAAACCTTATATAGTTAAAACGATGAGTCCAACTTATAAAATTTGAGATAAAATATTTAACAAGCACTAAACATTCCATTTAATGTTTTTAAACTTAATTGCGTTTGGGAAGAACTGTATCACAGTTTCGTCTATTGCCCACTTGTTTCTGTTGATGATACAAATCGTGGGCTCTTGAAAAATGAATAAGGTATATTCCGTTTCTGTATTTCTGGTATTACACTCCGCGAACTGCGTAACGTGCAGCGTTTTTGAAAGGTGGCAGTTGAACAACACAATTGTCGAGTTGAGTACAAGCGGAAGCAGGGAGACGTGGAACCAGGGAAAGCAACGCACGCTGTCACGTTTGGAACGGCAGCATTGGTGCGGTATATTTATTACACGATACGCTGTTAAAATTGTAAAATTTTAATTTTTAAAGCTCTCTCAAAACGGAGTAATCGTCACTTGCGCGAATTTCGCGTTTAGAGTTCCCCACCGGCTTTTGAGCAACACGAATTCCCAGCACTCCATCGTCATACTTGCAGCATTACTCTCCATAATCTGGCGAACTGGCTGCGAGTGCTTTTGAAAGGCGGCTGTTGCGGCAACGCGAGGCAGCCGTGGGCCGCGAGAAGGTGGGGTAGGGGCGAGGCCGGGCGGGCTGACTGCGCGCGCCGGGGCCGGCTACCGCATTCTTACAGGGCGGTCGCTATCGCGGCGCTGACGCGGGGCACAATCGCCGGCGGTGGAGACGGGAGCGTTGGCGGAGCACGAGGGGTAGGGGAGGGGAGGGGAAGGGAGGGGACCGCGGTGGAGTCGGACGTGCTGTCGCTGTTGCTGCCACCGCCGCAGCCTCCGCGGCCCTTCCTCCTTAAAGCAGCACATCGCTCCGCCTCCACTGCCTTCTTGCTTGCACGCGACAGATGCAAATGCGACCGGGTATGCTCAGTCTAAAGATATTACACTACAATAAAAGAATGATCTTTGTGTATGGTTTGTGATTGTAAATAAAGTGAAACAATTATACAGTATGCGGTAATTGCAATAATATGAAACACTTAATCAACTATCATACTAAAAAGTTTCTCCCTTGATTTCAGTATTAAGAAAATAATGAGCATTTCAAGGTTTTTGTCAGTGACTGCCAAAATTACAAATAAAATACATATGGCATATTAAAATGTTGGACTGAAATGAGGCAAGGAATTAAGTTGATACAATGCCCTCTCATCATTCTTATAATCGATAAATCTGCGTTCGTCCGTCCGTCATTCACGTTTAGACTCCTGGTCCGCTAGTTCAGGCAAATGAGGCGTCTCGTTTCCCTAGTGTGTAACTGATCACTTTTGCGGATCCGTCTAGAATATTCTAAGAATGTCTCCAAAAACTTCTAAACATTTGTTTTAGTTTTTTTAAGCAACAAAAACTAGTTTTGGTGGAGTTGCGACACCTGCAGGGGTAATTAATAGCGAATTTGATTTCTCTTGGTAACAAAAATACATTGACACAATTCTTGATCAGTTCCCTCTCGGATAATCTGAAGAATTGTAGAAAAACGCATGATGTTATGGTTTCAATGCATCCAGGAATATATTGGTGGAACGCTGTAAATTACACTTTTCGGCATTTATATGAATTGCTATGACTTGATTCTTCGGATTGACGATTATGAAACCTAAGTTTGTTATAAAACAAAACTTTAAACAAGTGTTTTAACCTTTTCATGTAACTTTCTATCCCCAAAAATGAACTACATTGGCAACTGCTATTCATTTAAATTGTTTTACTTTACATTTGCACTTGACGTGCGTGAAGAACAAATAACACTTAAACCCGAAGACACCCGCCGGAGATTCCATGTTAAGCTAATTAGAAAGCAATACAGGAAAGTATTTATTTAAAAATAATGAAACTGCATATTGAAGATATTAATATTTGAACTATACTTTATTTCAAAGAATGAGATGCCTGAAAGTGTGAAAACTCTGTGCAGTTACACGCCTAACTGTGATCATAATTTTCCACTTCATCTTAGCAGGGCTATAAAATACGGTTCAACACTTAATAAAAATTCTTGAGAGGTAACTGACGACGAGCTATGGTGCTGAAATAATGGGCTGCAAATTTTCCTTGAGCACAGCCTTCCGCAGTGGGAACTTTCAAATCCCCCTTAAAATATGGTTGCAAAGCAAACGCAAGAAATTAACCTCCCAGAGGGCGAAGCAGGATACCGCTCCGTGGGTGCCTGCGCGAAGTCTCCTTTAAAGGGAGGCTGTATCGCATGTCGTTCTCCGCGCCGTCCCCACTGCACCGCCGCCGCCGCCGCCGCCTCAGTCGGTCGTAATGGATATTTTCCCTCGTCTACCGTGGCCCGCGTGCCCTCGGCCGCTGTGTCTGTCCGCCTACGCCTTCGTCTTCCTCAACCACCGCTTGCACGTCTCCTCTGTGCCCGCTCTTCCGGCATCTTTTCGTATCCGTTCCCGCCCCCTTTTCCTTCCCGCCTATTCCCCGCTCACGTTCCCGGCATTCTTTCGTCGCTCCGCTCTCCTTTGTCGATATCGTTCCCCGCCCACTACCCCGCTCTTGTTCTTCGCATTCTTCCCCATTCCTTTATCTGTCATCCTTTTTCACTGTTTCTTCCACGAAACTTCTACTACCCTGGCGGCAATGTTATCCATTATGCTTTATTCCATTTGTCTCAACAATTTTTCGTTTTCTTTACACTCTCGACGTTTACCCTACTCTTTGGTTAATAGGAGTATTCTTTGCGTACTGTGTGATTGGACGCCATCCCTTCTCTCCACCATCCGCTCGCTGTTGTCTGTCTTTCGCTTGCGGGCCGAGGCCCTGTCGCACCGCGTTTCTTCGCCTATACGACTCATAACTCCCTTCGGCACTTGCCGATGTGGCCGTCGACTTTTAGCTGTGGTCCTCATGACACTGACGTATCTAGTCACGAGCGTTAATTTCACAACCACGACCATACCCACAACTATAACCGTAGTATTGGTTTACTCCCCCCTCCCACTCTCCCTCGAACTAAACCCATCTAAAATCGCTCATACAAATGTATATTCCAACCGCTTCTATAGCCCGACACCTCCAATTTCTTTCCCCGCACACAACCACAACCATCCGTGTTGCCGTCGCCCCCGCTGCGGGAGATGCGACAGAGTCGCACTCTGGTGGCCCCGCGTCCAATTATACGGGCGCCGTCGCACCCCACCTCTGCTCTCCCCAGAGACCTCGCGCGCGCGGCCGCCGCCACCGCCACCGGCACGGCCGCTGGGATGCTTGTGCCTGCGCGACCGGCGCGCGCAAAGGGGGGTTGGGAGGGGTGGGAGAGCGCCGAAATCGGAGTCATTCCGCTCAGAGTGCAGGCATGCTCCACTTCAGTTACAAACCTCAAGAGGCCTTCTTGAAGCTGATATGGGGGAGTTGTTTGGTGGTGTGACATGTTTAGTGCACCTCTGTTGCATCTTTCTGTATTTCTCGAGTTAATGGAAAAATAGAATGGATGGTACGGTGTCTTTGAAAAGAATTTTGTTTTTTTATATAGGGTACGTTTGGAATATATTACTGTAGAATTAGATTCGAGCGAATGCGCGTAAATTCAGACGGAGATAAATTGTCTCTGTTGCGATTTGACCACCTTTGTTTCTATGAACGGACTCCAGTAGCAGAGCGCGGCAATGCGGAAATCGAAAGCGCCAATGACTGCAAGATCTCCAATTCGGTGACAGACGGATGACAGAAATGTTCTTCAAATATTGAGGCTCATCAGTTTTCTGAGTTCCTCCGTGATCGAGTTCATAGGTCAACAGCTCTGATCAGTGGGTTTACTGATACCCGGCACATGAATGCCGGAGCAGCACCCTGTAATAATACAACGATAAATGGACCTCGGGCCACGTGCGAAATTTCCTTTCCATTTCCATACATCTCTTCCGATTCGTACTGTAGTACTGTGGTGGAGAACATACCTTGACCTGCATCAAATGATGTCACTGCAGTGTCCCTGACCGGGAGGTCCTAGGTTCGAGTCCTGACAGTGGCAAGATTTTCGACACTAGCTTCTGAGCTACGTCGAATTCAGTCAGTCGCAGTCTGGAGGAGAATTTTAGAAGCCGGCTACTCTGATCGATAGTTTTCTGTGGTTTCTCCAAACAACACCAGGCGAATGCCGGCAATCCCTAAGAAACGGGACACGGATTGCGTGCAATCTTTCCTTCTTCTTCCTTGTCCCATCCTCTCTCCTTACACACGCTTACACTAACATGCACTACTACCACATATTCCGGGAGACTGGTCGGGAGGTTAGAGCTTGTCCCGGCTGGGTCGGTGCCTTACTGGTGCGAAATACCTGGTTGAGGGAAACCCCGTTAGCCGACGGTAGGTCGACGCAGAATTTCGCCATCCAGCGGGGAAAGATCACCGCCACCTCTCGAAGAAAAATCATTCACTACGCTTACGGGACTAATGACTTCAGTAGTTGACATACCCGGAATCACTAACAACCAGCCAACCAACATCCCTTAACCCCTGCGCCGGCGGGGCAAAGGTTGAATATGTCTGTTGAATAAATATTCACCATTTTGTCCTAATTGGTATGAGCGATTGGAAAAGTTGATATATACTGCGGGGAAAATGATGGATTTAGTGAAACTATATGGGGAGTTCAGTACTCGACGGGTCTTCTTTGAGGTTTGGGCATGACACTCTTTTGGTAATTCGGGTATTATGAAATAATAAAATTAACAAGTTTCAGAGTTCTCAAGTATATATTCAGGCAAGGTGAATTTATTCTTCATCGGTTCAAGTGCAAATCTTCTCTGGATGCGACTCTGAGGAAACCAACTAGGTTAATTGGAAACTCGCTCTCAAACTTGTAGTATCTTTTATCATGTTGTGAGTTTCGCGCACGAGATGCTATGTTCAGCAGTGTCCGCTACAACACCGTTTTTCGTTCTTAAAGCTCTGTAATTTTGTAATATAATTTTTGTTGCTTTTAATCAAGAATTTTTAATGAGCTACAATACTGAATGAATATGAAATAAACAATTATATAATATATATAGCACGTATTTGTATATACTTGATTGTATGCATAAACTCTACCCGCATATGGTTACATGCATTTCTGTACGTACATCGAGTTTCAATTTATCATCGTTCCGACGAGCGTTTTTGCAACAAGAGGTGACTGCGTGCTGCAATGACAAAACTGCTGACGGGCGTCGCACCGCCTGAAAGCCAGCCGCTCCTTCGTCAAACGTCGCGCGCGGCGACTGAATATATGGATGGCACTTTTGGCAACAACCAATGTTGGCCAATCTCTAAAACCCCTCAGTATTGAATTAAAAATGTTTTACCTCGAATCACATTACAGGAGGTTTCATTTGAAATGAAAATTCTGATGTTTGGTGTGCACAAACATTACGCATTTTAGTGTGCAAAACGTCTGGGAACAATGACGACTCGTTTCTGCAAAGGAGTTGCGGATAAAAATACAATCAAGGCTGGCTCACTTAAAATTTTCTTCTACCAGACACAATCACAAAGCCTACCCGGCATTTTTATTAAATAAATTACATTGAACTATTTTGACACATTGGATCTTCATGGTGATGCTTTTAAATGTTTAGCTTTGTCGTCTGTTGCTGTTAAATGTTGCAATCATTACACTACACTAATAGTTTAACAATTTCTTTCTTTGCGTAAATGTCAGTGCACAGCTTATTTTGAAAAGATTTATATAATACTACACTGGCGTTGAAACTTCACAAGTAACGTCTTGTCACAGCTCTTGTGTAAATAGTACTGGAGTTAGCATTATATTATGATATTTACATTAATCGATTGTTCCATAAAAATGCCAAGCTTCAACTGCAGTTTTCTTTTCAAATGTAATACATAAAACGGGAATGATAAAGGGTAGAGACGCACCCAGGATTTTTTCTTCGGGGGGGGGGGGTATAGTGTCTCGCCGACTTGATGATTTCTTATAAAGAATTTTTCATTTATGCTGATAATAATACGTATTTTTATTTGTTAACTTATAGTTAATATATAATATAAATAATGTATATATTGAATGACTTTCATTATATTATATATGGAAAATCTATGTTTTTTAATACGTATCATTGATTTTTGCGGAACGCAAGCTGAAATCCTATGAGCCTCCCCTTGGGTGCGCTACTGACAAAATGGGTAGCTGATTGGCAAAGCGTACTGTTGTGGTTCGTAATATTGCCTAAATAAGTGATTCTTTTCCGATCCATTTTACTCCCTCAAACACGATGTATGTACAAAAAAATGTGTATTATTGTGTCCCTAAGATTTTTTTCAATATGTTTAATCTGCCGGATTCGGAAAGCACCCCTATTGACCGCGCGGCGTGGTTGCGGCGCGTCTGTTGCAGGCTGAACAGCCCGGCGCACGCGGCGCGCTGGGACCAGGTGCAGAAGGAGGTGGAGGCTCTGGGCACGTACCAGCTGACGGAGACGGAGCTCGTGTACGGCGCCAAGCTGGCCTGGCGCAACTCTGTGCGCTGCATCGGACGCTCCGTGGTCCCTCCCCCCTTTCCCGCCCTCTTTACGCACCGCCGTTACCCGCCCCCTCCCCCCCCCCCCTTTTTTTCCATCGCTTACGTCCTCTTCCACCTTCCCCTCTAACCCTTCCCCCCTCCTTTCCTCCTTCACCTTCCCCCTACCCGACCATATACTCTTCCCCTTCCCCTAACCTTCCTCCTTCATCCTCCGCCCCCCGTTCCACAGGATTAAATATTAAGCAGCTTCAGAAAGGAAGAGGCCACTGGCCACTTGGCGAGCAGGCCATCGCCGTCTTACGACCCGAGCGGCGGGCGACGGGGCTGCTTTACGAGCGTGCGTCTGGCGGCGGCGCGAGTGGTGTAGTTGAGCAGGACAACACTATTCCAGGAGGGTTGACCTCGTTTATTTCCTCCCGTGTCGTGATTAAAACGAGTTTATAGGCATGAAATTCAGTGTTATATTCCAATCTCGTTTACACAAGCGTTAACTAGTGTCTTCGAACGTAATGTGGCAGTATTATTACACGCAACAGTATCATAACATTATTATTACTTGTAAAGAAATATATTTAAAAAACTTGGACATCTCAAAAACATTTCTATACTAGCATTTACGACAAAAAAGAATAGATACGTCTGTCGAATAAATTAATATATACTTAACGACTTGTGTTGAATTTTCTTTTTGCACATTTTCTTTTCGATTAATTTGATATAATTGCATTTGTTTTATTGAAATCCAATAAAAGCACACTCATTTCAACAATTTTCGTTGCTGTTCCTATTGCAGTCTCATTCTATTATGCTCAAACATTTCGATCATTTCGGAAAGTTTAATTTACTTCTACCGTGATAAAAATGTAATGAATAAATTAATGAATAATCATATGCTAGCATTTATAGCATAATGAATTAATTATGAATAGAGCACTCATTGTAAAGAGTATGCTACATCCTCCTCATTTCAAAATTATTTTATTCATGCTTGAAGCGTTGACTTTCCTTCCAAGATTTTTATGTTCTGTGTTGTTCTATGTTCTATTTTGTATCATACTGTGAGTCAGAGATATGATACCGTGCTCTAAGCGTTATTTAGTTTTTTTCGGAGTGCTTTTCCCTTTGGACTGAAGAGAGAGAAACTACAACATTCATTAATATATTCAGAGATAAAACAAAAATTGAAATTATTTTCCGGACGTTAAGCCTTGGGTAGAAAATTCCTTTGCAGAATACGACTTCTGCCAAAATATACCTCGAAGTAGGAAAGCATCAGTCTCTGAATTTACAACGCACTTGCAGCGCAGAATGAAGAGTATGAATGCAATTACAATTACAAACAAAAAGATTGTGTGTCTACTGAAACTTGTGACAGAGAGAAAGAAATAAAAATTGAGATGAAACAATTATTTATCACGGATCATCTGCACCCTAACTTGTATTCCTCAAACTCATCTACCTTATCTATTGTGATTTATCATGACAAAGTTTCGTATCGTGCTTATCGCATGAATTTTAATGATTTTCCCGAATCAGAATATAAACGACTACATAAATCACCTTTATCTAAATTCCCAAAAAATTGTAAACGAACGATAAACTAGATGACTGGAGTTGAAAAGAATTGCTAATGTGAGCAATGAAATACAAAAAAAAAATGATGAGTGAGTGAACGAAAGAGAAAAATTTAATTTTAAATTCGTTTTACAAAACACCTTTTATTATGGATATGTTATTACTATAATTCCTTTATTATTGAAACTGCAATAAAACATTTTGATTGTTATGATAAGTTAATATGTACGAGAATTACATATGTTTGGGGTTTCACATGCTGCAAAAATACGTTTCATTTTTTAATAAAAATGTGGAAAGATGATTTCATTCACATGGATTAAAAACAGAAGCTCGAAATCAGAAATCTCGAAAATTTATTTACAATTAATTCATCAGTACCTATTGTTTTGAAATATTGGCATTATAGTTCAAACCACCTGTTTTTCTTTACCTTTTAGTGGCAATGTTTAAAATCTTTAATAATTTGTTTAAAGAAATAATTATTTTAATAAAATTTACCGCAAAGAAAAACAACGGCTCTAAAAATCAATAAACATAATAAAAATATATACTAATATAATGATTATGTAAACATGTGCATTTTTAATGAGTACTAGTTATTGTTGAATATATTAACATATTAATATACTAGTTGAATGTGGCCTCGCCGACGCTGTAAACTGCTTTAAAATTTTTTTTTTTTAAAACTTCAGTTCTTTCATGCGTAGCTTTGTTCAAATATGTTATTACAGTATCTGACATTGGACTTACCAATGAATCGCGGGAGCTGTTAATGTTATACTTCCGTTCAAAAATTCCATCACCCAATGGTCTTGTGTAGTACGTTCATACAGGATATGAATTGGTAATATTGAAATTTCAAAATTATAATGGCCGTAAAAATATTTGCAGGAATGAATAATGCGGATAGTTAGAATTTAGCACAGCTATATTTTTATGGTTTGTTTTCAAATACGAACATAAATGATCACATGTATTATAAGATCATTCTCAACTAGTTCGGAAAATTCTGACGCAAAATCTTATAGAACTACATTGAATACATCCCCTGAGTTGCTTAACACATATTTTTGTTCCCTAATTGTTTAAGATTTTAAAACCCCACAAGCTGTCTGATTTGTGTCCTGTAGGCGAATATATGTAAGCATTAAAAGTATTTTGTATGTTATGTGAATAAGGTGAATAAGTGTTTAGTCACATTAAATTGAAAATCGATCTTTGCACTCTTAAGAAATGTATTTTCTTTCGTATTGTACTTACATTTCTGGTTTTCTTCTGATTTAGTTTATATTCTACAAATTCAATGTTCCACGACAATTTGCAAATATTTTATACAAAATATCCATGAAATATTACGTATCATACAAATTCTGCCGTACGAGTTTCATTTCATATCGTTGGTTTGTAAACAATCAGGGAGCCAACCTCATAGAAGAAAATGATGGTGCCGTGAACTGAAAATAACCACAGAGTCCTGGGGTTTAATCAACGCCACCTAAATAGACTCCAGGCCGTGTATCAGGCCGCACTAAATTCGCCATATGGCAGCTTGAAAGATTTCCTGTCGGAATAGCCAACTTATGAAACTACAACTCTGATCAAGTCTCTCGCTTTTGTTTTGTTTGTTGTCTCATTCGCAATCCTCGCGCGGTCTCGAGTCTTGTCCACTGTTCAATAATACATGTTTCGTTTCTCGGTAGAATTAAAAAGAGATGTTCATCTATAAACGAATATTAACTCTGTGAATAATTATTAAGTTAATTAAAATTATCATTATCAACTATTGCGAGCTTAAGAAGTGTTAAAAGTGTCAAGTGCAAATGAAAAATACAACCTCAAAAGTTATCTGCGGTCATATAGATGTTATTAATGCTTTTGAGATGTGTTTCAACAGTTCCTTCACGTTTTGAAGTGGTAGTAATGAGTTTTATTGAACGCAAATAAATACCACAATTATTGAAGTTAACGTGATATACATGGTAGTTTTTAAGTGATCTAATGAAATGTTCCTAATAGTCCAGTTATGTCAATATCAATGCAAATACATCCATTTAATTTATCTGTGCAATTATTCATTAGTTTTTAAAAGTAAGTTCAAAAAATAATGAAAATCATCATTAGTAAAAGTAAGTTTTCAATAACTTATCCATTGTTACCAGAGACAGTCTTTGAAAACGTGTTATCTTCAAAGGTTCAGTATTAAGTATAGACCCAGATGTTGTTAGGCTTACCATTATTTTCCAGTTATAATTAAAATGAATTCAGAAAAATAATAATAAATATAATACAATTAATTTAAAACAAGAAATACTAAAGGGACACTTAACAACAACAAATAATGAACTACTATAACTATTTCAATTAACTTTATTATCATTACTAAAGAAAACAATTGGAAAATAAGAAATAAAACCAAAAACGCCAGTACTACTAAATAAATAAATTGAACGATAAAACGCAAAGAACGAAGAGCACCAAAACGCAAAATGCAAAACTTTAGCAACACTCGTAAACTAACACAATTTCACTTGGATGGCTTTGAATGTTGGCGGTATCTACGGAAATAGTCATTGTTTCATTGCAAACTTAAATTTTAAAAAATGTCCCTACCGCTTGAAGGTAATATATTCCGGTATTTGTGTGACGGTTGGCAACAACTTTAGCCAACATAAAACGAATCGAAACTACCCTAAATCGAGTATAAATGTATGTTCTCATCCGACAGTGACATTTTTCAAAAGTTCTCCCGTTAGTTCGGCTTTTTAGCTGGCCAGCAGTCTAGATACATTAAGGTGGCGTTGATTTAATTCCTTGCACACTTGCTAGGATAGCAGCGCCAAAACACGCAAAAACACGTTTTTGAAAATTTCTTTGAATTTTCTGACCGGGTCCGAAAACAAAATATCAGTTCCCCATCAGGAGACTGAGACGCGTCGAATGACACCTCATATGTCTGGACTGGTGCGCGGGAAGTGGTCTGGCCGTGAGTGACGGAAATGGAACGCACGCATGATCGGGAGTTACTCAAATACTGTATAGAAATTTAATAATAAAACAAAATAATAATAAAACAAAATATTAGTAGTTAATAAATGTTTGAAATGTATTACAAAACTAAATAGCATTTAGTTAGTACACTCAAGGTAAAAGAAAAACTAAGATTTTTAATATAAGTTTTCAATATCGTCCCAATTGTATGGCAATTGATAAATCAGAAACTAAATACAACAAACCATTTGGTTTCAAACAGTCGATTAATAATACGTAGTTCATAATTGCCTGGCACAAGAGTTGCGTTTTCCCATTTTCATCCATTACCTTTACTTTTTCCGGTATTTTCGTTAAAACCATCTTTCATCGCACTCTTCTCCTGTCATTTCATCCATCCCGCGACCGTCCTCCATTTGGGAGTGTTTCATTGGCGTCAATTATCCTCTCGCCCTCCTATATATTTTAAATCTCCTCCTTTTAGAAATTTTTTAACATTTGTTGTCATTTATTTTATCACATGACTAACATCTGTTACATTGTATCGTTTATTGTCTAATTTAGAACTGAAAACATAAATATCCTTTTTCTTTTCACTTGAATCGCAAATGGAGAGGAGAAAGAAATAGAGACCATGTTATTCTAAATTAAATAACCATAAAAGAAATGTATTGGTGCGTTGTTTTTTGTTCGTTTGTTTTTGTTGTCGCTTGTCGTGGGTCCTTCCCTTTACCTGAACAAGTCGGCAACTCTAATCTCATTCTCTAAAGACGTAGACAATCTCAGTTTCACGAAGCGCCCGACAAGCAACGCCCGTCTGCCCGCCGCTCTTCCGGCGCGGAGTAACCTCAGCCGGCGCGACGGGCGCGCGGGGCGGGCACGTGACGGGATCCCGTGGCCGCGGAAATTGTTTCTCGCGCTGGCGTCATCCGCTACGCTCTCCCAGAGGTAGGCTCTCCGCCTGCCTCGGCTGCGGCGCGGCGCGGCGCGGCGCGGCGAGCGGCAGCGGGAGGGGGCGGGGTCAACGAGAAAGTTGGAATGGCGCAGTGCTTCTGTTTTTTGGTAAGGGTTGGAATGGTGCATCTTTGTGTCGGATGTTGCTATAGCATAGGTAAAAAAAAACTGGTTGTGGTTGGGGTTGTTATGGGTGGAGTTATTTGTACCGCATGATGCAATAATGACGGTAATCAGCGTTATTGATGACGATGCAAACGTTTGCCATCCCTTTTCTGTTTCATGATATCGTACTAATTATTGGCATATTGTTCTTGTGGGTATGTCGATTTAACCTGTGAAAGTATGTATTAGTGTGAATTGTATGAAGGGCCATGATGGTCATTACGAGAAAAGAAAGTATACATATAATACTACACAGTGTTAGGTAAAATCTTATCTAGTAAATTTAATCTACTTGAAAGTCCCAAAGAACGTTCTACAGAGAAACGAAACACGTTCATGTAATAATCCTCAAGAATAATTCAAAGACTTGGGGCAGTTAAAAGATACGCCACACCGGTCACGGTCAAGTCTCCTGACATTCGTAAATGTTAATATCTCGATTTTGGTCGAAATATGATACCTTATTTCAGCCTCAAGTTCTTAATAAACATGAGGAAGACTTATCTATACAGGCAGTGAATAAAAAGTTAAATTAAATTTCCCTACACTTCAGAGCACTACTTTTAAAGTTTGCACAGTGTGTAAAATCAGTATTTTTTTAACAAATGGATGAAATTTGGTAAAATGTACCCCATTGTTAGTAAGTACATTGCCATAAAAATGATTGCTGAATCGCACCCTGGAAAATAGGAAAAAGGGACTAAACCATTTATCCACTGCACATCGAAATATATTATATGAATATTTATAAATATCGGAAGGCTTGCTATGTCTGGTGTGGCATATCTCGTAGATACCCCAAGTTCAATTCCATAATGTCACATTTGTTAGTGACAGCCGTGAGTGACATTTATCGGCGAGACTCTGATTGACAGTGACGAGCAAGTTAGCGGGCGGGTAGTTTTCGCCGTGGTTTTCTTCTTTAGTACTGTGGGCAAACTAGGAAAGCGGCCATCCGGTGGCCGAGATCTCTAAGGCACTAGTGTCGTAGCGATAGCGGTCGCAGGTTCGAGTCCCGCCTCCGGCATGGTTGTATTTCTGTTCGTCCTTTCACCCCTTATCATCACCATATCGTTTCATCTTCATAGTTGCCATACCGTTAACTCCAATAGTCGTCGCTAATGACCTAGATGTCGATGCGACCTTAAATAATAAAAAAAACTAGGAAAGCGATATGAACGCAGCGACAAGAAACTTCTCCGGGGTTGCGACGTTGATGTGCTTGCGGGCGCCGGAGTTGGGTCCGAAACGGCGTTGCGCGCTGCGAAAGACGGGTCGGAGGCGTCAGAAGGAGCCGACACGCGATCTCCAGGCGCCGCGCTCCGTTCCCAGCCCCTCCCCCTCCCGCCCACACCACGCCACGCCCCCTCCACACGTCCCCGCCCACGTCCGCGTCCCTTCTCCTCTGCGAGCAGCCGGCTGGCAACGATCGTGTTTTCCGAACCGCACCGTGAGAAATGAAGCGGGTAGACGAAGGGAACATGGGAAAAGAAAAAAAAGCTAGGGATAAGATGAGGTAGCAAATGGGGAAGGCAAGACACTGATGTTATAGGATCGTGGTGCGTCTCAATTTATCGCCGCGTGATAGTGAGACATTCACTGTTTTGAGCTAAAAATGATTAATAAAGCACATTTCTGAGTTTTTGATTTGTATCCCTTATTCTCTAATTAAACCTTGACTCCACAATTCTATTCTTCACGGCCTAACTCGCATAAAAATCATTATTATGTAGTTATAAAACGTTTTGAAAACAACGTTTTAACTTAATTCACCTTTAGTGCTTTTTATATTTTCTTCGCCTATAAATATCGTTTTGATACATTTTATGTTTAATACACACTTTATTTTATTTAGTCTAGCTGATTGTCACAACAATTTTTTACATATTTTTATAGTCAGTTTATTAAATTAAATGAAGGTCAGTGACCTTCCATGCATTCTCTTCCTAGAAATGTGCCTATTTCTGTTGAACAATATAGCAACGGATGGCGGCAATGACAGATATACATGTCCAGGTACTCACCCAACGCCAGGCATACAGTTTTAATGGGAACTTACGCGACTCCCATAATGTGTTTACAAGCTGGCTCTCGTTCTGAGATAATTAAACCCAGGTAATGTTGTTCGCTCCATAAATCGCTGTATGAATTATACAGTGCATGCATTGATGTACATTTGCTGGCCGCAGTGACCTGGCGAGTAATGTGGTTGTAGCAGAATTCTCGTTTCATTTTGTCTCTGCTGAATTTGCGAGGAAGGTGTTTTTACTATGTTTACAGCTGCAGTGATTTTTTTACTTTGTATTACCGTTTTCCTTTTTTCTGCACGTACTAAGAAGAAGCTCGTAGTTAGAACTGTTTACGGATTGTAATAACCAATTAATGACGTTTACATCTGACGTGGGGTGTGCAACACGTTTCAAAAGCGTGTTTCTTGACAAGAACAATATTATACATGTTTTAATGAGTTCAAGCCTTAAAAGTTCGCAAATTAGTTAAAAAACGATAATATATCCAATAGATACTATGCCAAAGAATAGACAAGTATTGATGATCATTTAAACAAAAAATATATATCAGAGCTAATCTCAACATTGTAAAAGAAATTAATATTTTTTCTCAAATCTGAGTTCCTTTAAAGTCAAGATTTTCTGACACAAAATCTTCGACATCTCCAACCAAATAACTCGCCACATAGGAGGGAGACGTGTCGATTGGATTTATACAATAATGGACAGTTCAGTCCCTTACCATTCAGTCATATTGGTTTCCTAAAATATAGTATCATAAACATAGATCATAAACGCTCCTTTTAATTGGCCAAAAACAGATAAATATCTGGGCGTGTTGCAAAAATGCGTTTAAAATAACACAAGTGTACGTATTTATACCCTTTTTCAACCATAAAAACTAAATGATAACCGCAGAAAATTTTTTCTTTGAATCGTTATTTGCGCTAAGAAAAGTGTATTCTAGGTATTTTCTCAACTATTCACACTTAAGACTTCCAAATATGAAATTGACTTTAGAAGAAATATCACATCAAAAACAAAAAAGCAACGCAAGAATGGAAATTTGAAAGTAATTTACAACTTGTAGGAAACAATTTGTCATTTAAACACCATTTCATAATACATTTCGATTATATCAACCTTGAATATGAACTCTTTAATTTATGAAGTAAATTTTCAATCGAGACGCATAGAGACAATTACAGAAATAAAAATATGTCAGAGAAATTTGTTGGGTCGCAGAAAGTAATGAGAGCGATTTAGTAACCTTGGAGAATCGTATTCGAGAGTAACTGTGAAGGCCACACGAGAGGAATCAGTGGCAGTGATAGTAACGGTCGCACGAGCAATGACAGGCGTAGTAATGGACATTCTATTCCTGCAACAAGTACGTGAATGAATATTTCGCCGGCGGAGTGGGCTGGGTTCCAATGACCGTTACGCTAGCCGTGACGGAGGCAGAGATTACGCCCGAGGGGAGCGTCGTCGGAGGCGCGGCCGCGGGCGCTGTAACGAGGCCTTGTGCTCCGCCGCCAGCATCTCAGAGCAGGACACGGCTTAGCTGCGGTTAGGCGGCGGATCAGGGGGCGGACGGCCCCGGCTTACGCGCGGGGTGACGTAATGGAGCGGCCTGGCCCCTCCCACCCCCGTGTGCATCACCGGTGGCCACGCACCCCTTCGCAGACCTGATCGATCCCCAGGCGACGTCGCAGATTCCAAATTCTAGCGTTGCCTCACTACCCGTTCTTGTGCTCTTGTTTCTTTTCGGAGTTCAAAGGGTATAGTCCAATAAGGGGGTGAAAAGTGCCCCCAAACCAAATCGATAATCGCGATGCTCATACGAAAGAGAATAAAAAATGTCGTAGATTCGCAAAAAGTCAGTCTCCTAGGGCAATCTGTTGCAGAGATACGAGAAACGTGTTTTTCATGAATTATTTTTTCTCAGCTTCTATTGCATGTATTAGGATGAAAAAAATCGAGATACGGGGAAAAGTAGTTTAATTACAAGGTATTTTTGTCAACCAATTCTGACACCAAATTCTTGCGTGATTGAAATATAAGCACCTTGCTATCGATCTCTTTATAATTCCCTTTCAATAAACATTATCGCGCATATATAATATATTTAACCTATTAGGTTATGAATTTTCAATATATTTCTCAATTATACTGTGATTAATATCTGATGTATGTTGTTAAACCATGATACTGATAATAACAAACATAATAGGTAAATAAATAACGCTAAAATATATTTATTAGGATGTTACATTTGGTAAATTTTAACTACATTCTTTAACTGCTTAAAACTATTGTTTATCCAAAAAGGGTTTTTTTAAATCTTTTTTTAATTTTATTACACTTTTAAACTAAGGTTTTTTCCAATGTCTTTCTAGGATTGCTCTACGAAGAGACTATTTAACGTTGTTTCAAAAGCTTTCAAGGTTTCTTTCCTCTTGCATCAATAAATAAGAAAATATGTTTAACTAATATTACTATTGAACATTTCTCCTTTCATACGGGCAAGTTAAAGTTAAAGGACAGGTAATAATAAAAATATTTGTTACCAGATTTTTATTGTTATTGATAAAGTTATATGCAAACCAAATATTTCCTATTAATTCCAATCTAATGTTTCTCCTTTTATTTGAAATTTGGGACGAACTTTAGAACCGATGTAAATGAAGCGAAGTATTCATGCAAATAAAATAAATTCCTTTCACGACTCACGAGTATTTTTCTCAAATTTCCATCCAGATAAAGTCCCTGTTCTAAGAATCAACATTTCTTAGCGTTTTCATTTTAGCAACAAAATACTAAAGCATGAAAACAAAGGAATGTTTTCTTCCAGTTCTTTCAAGTAAGAATTGGTCTGCGCTCGTTTTTTGTAAAAATTAGAATGATGAATAGAAAAGCATAACTAAGTATACTGCTATTGAATGATTTCACATAACTAGAAGTGCCTAAAATTAAAAATAAACGAAATAATTAGTCGTGAAAATGACATTTCAGATTAAAAAATACCCGTTAACAAATTATAACAGCACATTGTTAGTGTATCACGTAAGAGCACAATTATATATTTCTAAGATAATATTGTAAATATTATAAAAATGGTATTTTTTAAACAATTATTTGTATTTTATAAACGCACGTGCATATTTTAACACAATGAGTCAAGATTAAAATTCAAATGACAGTTTCTTTCATTCTTTCTTCTTGCGTGTAAATCAGTGTATGAGGTTGGACATTGCACAGTGAAATATATTACGATGACGTTTTAATGCACCCTTAATACAGTTATATTACAGCACTATTGCAGATTGTGCAAATTTGAGCTTTTCGAGTGACATTTATCTTCCTTCCCTCGGCTCTTCGGAAATTCATTTATTAGCGATTTACACTTGATTTGTTTGATTTTAATTTAACCTCCCCGATTAATTTGCCCGTCAGTTCGAAAAATATCTCTGAATGATCACTCCAAATACACCGCAACGTATTTTTCGTTTAGTGCCTATTTGCGGATGCTTCAGACGAGGCCGGAGGCGCGAAATATCGCAATTAAAGCAGCACCTCGGCTTGTTATCGGGCGCCTAATGAAGGCGGCAAATTGGGGCAGGGCCATTACGCAGTTCGCCGCGGGTCACTAAGCCCTTTCGGGGGCGGTGGGGGCGACCGGGCGTGGGAGGGGACCGATGGGACCGAGACAGAGGAGGGGAGAGAAGCGAATGCGACAGACTGCGCGCCATCAGAGAGAGATGATTCAGACTGCGGGCGAGATACTGCATACCCCGCCGAGCCACGGGATGAGCAGGTGGACACAGTGTGTATGAGAATGTGGAAGCTATGATTTAAGAAGTAGCATAATGATGTGGAGATGGTTGAAAAGAGATGTAGGTACTCGTAATAGAATATTGTAGTGTAAGATGTCTTAAATTGCTTAGAAATACTACCTTAATGAGACTCGAGCCAGCAGGATCATGATTATGACTCATAATCCAATTCCAATACGTGGACAGTTGTCATGAAAATATCGCTAAGAAATAATTTATGTGATTTTATGCATTCAATTCTACATGTAGCTCCTTTTCCTAAAGAAAACTGTTATTCTGAAAAAAATTATTAATAATTTGTGTCGAATATTTGACATCGCCCTAGCACAGGCAGTACAGGAGTCATATTTCATAGTTAGTCTGACATAAATGTGGTTATTGGAGCGGTAAGACGAGGAAATAGTACCCACGAAGCAGAATACGCAATAATACACGATGTTTCGTAACCGCAATTTAAGGAAACGGTCAGTAGGAGTGGTCATGGCATCATGTAGGTACGCTATTGGTGGTGAGAACAAACGCACCGCTCAATTCGGGTCATCCCTGACCACAACAACGCGTCAAAACGAGTAGTGCAAGGCAAGAGACCAGTAGGGGGAGGAACCCCCGACGCCTCGCCGCCGTTCAGCATCACAGCCGCCCACCCACCTCGCCGCCACCGTTCAGTCAACCCGCCCTCCAGTCGCGCAGTCACCTAGTCATCGGCTCAGCAACCTCGCATCCGGCATCCCCGCGGACCTCTCCGCCTCACCGCCCCAGCTCAGCAGCCCCGCAACGCCGCGCCGTCCAGCCGTCCAGGTCCCACTGGTTCCCACGCATCTGTATGCGGCGCGCCTCAGTCATTAGCGGGCGGCAACGGCGCGAACAACAACAGGCGCCGAGAGCGAAGTTTCGGGAGGAGGCGGATTGGATTAGCTCTCGCCGGCCGCCTTGAACGGGGCGCTGGACTGGCCGTCGGCGCGGCGGCGAGAAAGGTGGAGCAGGAGAGGGGGCGGGCAGACGTAACGACGGGCAGTCGCAGTGGATCCGAACACGCACTAGATGCAGAGTTGGTTGGTTGGTTAGTAATTCCGGGCGCGTCAACAGCTTAGGTCATTAGTCTCGTAAGTGTAGTGCATGTTTTTGTCTGTGGAGATGGTCGTGATCTTCTCCTGCTGGATGACGAGATCCGGCGCCGACCTACCATCGGCTAGCGGCGTTTCCCCCTAACCAGGACTTTCCCACCAGTGGGGTCCGCCCCAGCCGGAACAAACTCTAAGCTCCCAACCGGTCTCCTGGAATTAGTGTAGTGCATGTTACTGTAAGTGTGTGTGTGTGTGTGTGTAAGGGAAGAAGATAGGATAAGTAAGAGGAAGGAAAGATCGCGCCCGGTCCGTAGCCCGTTTGTTAGGGTACTGCTCCGGCATTCGCCTGGTGTTGATCGGAGAAACCACAGAAAACTACCGATTAGAGCAGCCAGCGACTGAATTCGACCTAGCTGAACAGCTAGTGTCTAAAGTCCTGCCGCCGTCAGTACTCGAACCTAGGACCTCCCGGTCAGAGGCGCTGCAGTGACTAGATGGAGGGTCGAAGCGGGCCTAATAAGGGTACAATTTGAGAGTGTCCATCAAATCAAGGGAACATTTGGGGAAAATGTCGAATACATTAATTATAATTGGGCTAAAACGACGAACATAATAAAATATTGTTGTGGATTTAGACTTTTTATCGCTTATCGTGACCTACAAGAATGAAACGGCTCACTACTGCGAGGGTATGGATAACGACAACGTAAACCAGCGAATGAGATGGCGTTGGAGCCTGTAATACTGTTAGCCCTCACTTGACGCTTCGCTAAATGTGTCAAACTTGGTTACGGCAATTCGGCATTCTGCCTCCGCAATTAACATGAAACAACCTTCAGTCTTTTACTCCTTTTTTATGCCAAAATACTTTGTATTCAACGCTAATAAAGTGTTTGATAATGAAAAACAAAAAACTACGAAAGCGAATTCACATAATTTAATGAAAGTTACTTTCAATTGAGTTATCAAATAGGCAAACAATTGCTTTTAAAATATCTTGAATGGTATCATTTGTGCCTTGTAAATCAAAACGTACAAAGTCCTAACACCAAAACTAACATTCATTGCCTGATTATTCTTTCATTTTCTATCTTTAGGCAATAGTATTATGTCCTTGAAGAAATGTTTAACTTGTTTATCAAACAATTAACTTGCTTGCATGTTTGATTTTACATGGGCCGGCCTATAGTACTTTAAGATGTTTGTTGAAAAACACACAATAAATAGCTCAACAATGTCACAGACAATAGCACAGTTTAATGTCATTGGAGGAAATGCAATCGAATCTCTCCAAATTATTTAATGATTTATCAGGATACAAGAATGTAACTCATGATATCTAAGAAGGGAGTAGAAAGACAATGGTTTCTAAGTCTCGATGTTGGGGGATATAGGATACCTAGTTGAAAATTCAATCTACAGAGATTTTTTTGCATATTAAAAAAGAAAATAAAGAAAATGAGAGATAGTTTGTAGTTTCGTATGGAGAAAATTTTCTTGGCGAATATCTGTGCAGTCGACGATCGCTAAAAGTGCAAGGAAGGCACACGAGAAAATCGTGACTGCTAATACCCACTAGAGCCATCTTCATATACGATTGCTGGTCAGAAAATATCGGGTAGTCCAATGCGAGCTCAGGATTGTAATCATCCAGATATTCGTTGTAGCTATGTTAGTAGTTTGTTACATTGCTTTTCTTATGTGCTTTCTCACAAGAAATATTAATGTAATTTTTTGGTGCCAAGGTTGTCTGTCGAAAAAGAGAAGTCGATGTTTTTGAGACGGCACTCAGTGCAGCCGATTCCCTCCTCTGTGACGTCAGCCGACTGTCAGATACCTCACGCGAGCTCTAACGGAAGTCGTTGGATGGTTTGGTAAAGAAGAAGGGTACGGGCTACAGGAAAAGAGTGACGTCTTCTTACGGGGCAGAGTTGCTGTAACTTTTTATTTACTTCCTTAACAGTGGTGTGGTCTCAAAACCTATCTCCTTACTAAAACAAACTTTGCACAAAGGCAGAACAATAAATGAGGCCATTGTCACGAAATTAAACACGAAGTTCAACCGAGTGTATTCAAACTACATAACTAAGATGCCCTCGTTCCTGCGAATTTCCGTCTGTCGTTGGTTGCTTTCGTTCTCGAACTAGGCGACATAGAAAGTCTACTCGTGAATGGATTTGTGGGGTAGGTTGAGGTATAACATAACAAATTTAGATATCAATATAAGGGACGCAAATACGTCGTTTCCTGATGGCGGGTTAAAAGTAGACATTACGGTTGTTGTTTTTTTGTTTTTGTGCAAGGTGGCATTAACTACGAGGTCATTAGTGACCACTATTGATTAACGTTAGGGGTATCTGTTACTGAATGAAGTGTTATGGTGATGATGAGAGGTGAAAGGAAGAACACGAATACAACCACGCCCGAGGCGGGACTCGAACCCGCGATCCTTCGGCGCGAGATCGCTACGGGACTACCGCCTTAGCGATCTCGATCATCCGGATCGGCAAATATTAACATTGGCAGCACATGTGGTGCCAGTTAAGCAATTTACAGCAATATAGCCCACGACGATGGGCAACAGCACTTAACCAAAAGCCTGGTGTTTGATGAATTACAACAATGTTTATAACAATTTAGGAATTAAAAGTTAATTAACTCTATTCGAGTTTCCAAACTACAAATGAATATATTTTTCGGTTTTATTAAAGCTATATATTTATCCGCACCATAAGATACAAAATATGTCCTAGATGCAGTTGTAACGTCGTTATATTGGTACAGCAATAGGAAATTTAAAAATGCCACTTTGAAATTAATCAACGATCTTTTAGTTGACAGAAGATTCTGATAACTTTTTCCCGAATTTTAAACTCGTAAGGATTCACCCTCTAGATAAGTTTGTTTCCTGGAATCCATAATAAGTGGCATGTCGCATCTTATGGACCTTCTACTAATCATCAAAGTTCTATTTAAAAGAGATTAAATTATCTTCTCGATATTAAGTTCAACGAACTGTACGTTCTATAAAACTTTTCAAAGGGTCTTTATTGGCTAATCAGTGGGAAAATTACTTTGCAATAAATCAACATACAAATAAATGGCAGTAATTTGCTGCAAATACCAATGTATTTGGTACATCCGAACTCTCCCACTGCTCTAGGAACATTGAAGGACAACTGATTTCAACCAGAATAACTTCCAGGTATTGTTTCAAGTTTCATATTAAGCTGACATATTTTCATAAAGGAGACGGAGGCCTTGGTTAGAATAGAACCAATTCAAATTCACGTACCCGAAATTGGAGCACACCCTTCATTTTGGCGCCATTTCTTCCTGCCAGGTTGCATAAAGTTTACAATTCCGCTTCCAAGAACAGATTAGGAATGCGGGCGATGTTGGTGTCTAATGAAACCAGTTTTATCGTTCTATTCTAAAAATTAATGTAAGTGAATGTGAAGTTCAGAGGTCAGTGGGGCTTTCTCCCCCCTCCGACAAAGCCGATTTATTTTTAAAATATTCTCTTTTTTTTTGTACAATTTCACATATTGAAATCATAAAATCAAAAGAAGCGTTTTAATATGACCATTTTTTTAAATTTCAACGTAAGAATAACAATATATTTCGAAAATATTAATGAGGGAAGTGTAATGGCCTCCTTCCCTCCTACAGTCTTCTGAAACCACATAACCACCGCCTACACGCCTACCGGCGCTCGTTAAGGGGAACGCTGCTGAAGTATCGCAAGACCAAGATCAAAGAGGAAGAGGCGCGCGGCGGGCGATGTTGTTCAGGAGCAGGGGTATCGCGTCCCCGAACCGTCCGCGGAGGGCGCCCGGCTGACGGGCAACTCGGAGGCTCCGCCCACGCTGCCCGGCGAGGCGCGGCGCGGCGGGACGAGGCGCGATGTCGCCGGCGACGTCGGTGAATGAATTATGGAAAGGAACAAATTGCGCGCTGTCAGGTGAGATCAGGCGAACCGCAGCGTCTGCTCCCGGAATTTAACTTCGTTGCTGCCTCGCGGCTGTCGCTTCGAATTGAGTCTTCCTTGCGGCCGCGATGAAATAAAAAGAGATAGCGTGGAGAATGTAGTTTAGGTTTATCTACGACGTTTCTATTAAGATAACTTTCCAAACCCGTATATGGAAGTTCCGTTAGATCTGTCTGAAGAGTTTTTGTTTAGGTTTCGTTTTGAAAGGTTTCTGAAGAGCTAAATGAGTCAGGAAAACTGATGGTTTGTATTATTTAAGGACGTTTTTCTTTTGAAAAATAGGTTTCAATCATTTAGTATAGAGGTTCTTTTTACTTAGAATGTAGGTCGTTGCCAGAAAACTATCGCGTCCTTGTAAAAAAAAATATATTGATAATTACGTTACAAGCTAATGGACAACAAATTTTAAAATATTTTTAGTAAAAGCTGTTATTTGTAGGGCACGTAAAGAGTGATAAAGTTCAATTTTTAGCACTAGTACTAAAAGTGAGGCGATGCTCAAATGTTCTGATAAAACTGGGAATACAACAACGAAAAAAATAATTTCGTCTGATCGCATTAGCTACTGCTCCTCTCAATGTAATAGTGATTTGTATGTTAGAATTAAAATAAAAGTTAGTAAAGCTATCTAAAAAATAGTGTACGACACACGTGATAAAAGATATTTTTTATTTTGCTCGTAGGATTGTGCCACTCGGCCTTCCGGCCTCGTGTCGCAACATTTCCTACTTGCAACACAAAAGGACACTTAATCTCGATGAATTACGAACATAGCGACATCTAAATCACAGGTTCGTAAATCAAATTACATAATTTGAACTGTGCGTAGGGAAAAGAATCTTCATAAATATGATGAGCTGATCTCATCGTGTCCTTAAACTGCCTCTTGGAAAATTATGAACGTTCTGTTCGCTAAAACGTATCCTCTTTGATAACTACTGTTCATCCTTAATACATATCTGGGTTCTGTGACGAGAGAATCGGATTGTATTTTATTTATTGCACTTCTACCGAAAATTAGAATTATACTATCTTATTTATTACATTATTAAGATTTCTCACTTTTTATCTTACCTGTACATCAAATATTGTGTACATGGTTACTCAAAATAAGATATGTTTCAAATAAAAGTGCTCTCTTCAACATTGTCCCCACCAGCTTCCAAAATACATTTACGCACTTCTCCAAACAAAGAGGTGAAATATTAATTGTTTGTGTATTGCGGCCACACTTGTCCATGAAACGCACGTGAGCCAATATTACATCAACAAAGTTCAATTTACTTTGTAAGGAATGCCTGATACGAACTGTATTCGATGCTGACTATTCTAAGCCGACCCAGAGACTTTTCTTCATACTCGCGAAGTTCCACCCCATGTTCGGAAGTCCAATAAAGGACATCCACACAAATCCTGTCTACATTATTCATCGCCATTGCAGCCGGGCCGTGAATGTGGGGTTTGCCAGGTCTTTCATTACGAGGGCCCGCTCGCGCCGAGGCGGCGGCGCCGGCCGCTAAATCCAGGCGCCCCGCCCGGCCGCTCGCGCGCCGTATATCTCCATTGGCGCCCTCCGCGCGGCCCAGCCGGCGCATGCGCAGTGCATGAGATACGGTTAGCACTGCGAACGACTTGCCGGAACTTTTACGACGGCCCCCGGCGGCGGTTGAGGCGCCCGACGCTACCGGCATGGCTTTCGACGCGGCGGCGATTGCCGTGATGGCTCTACCGCCGTGTGAGATGAGGTGAGGTGCGAATTGAGGTGACTGGTGGTCATGTGAAGTTGATAGTGATTAGGGCAGCAGTGATGACTGTGATGGGAGAGATTAGAAGGGCTGAGATCTGCAACCGGTGGTGCTCGGATACGCTTATTTTCCACTGTACCAGCAAGCATCGTCATCTCGGCAAGACAATACCCTGCTTCACACATTTGAAGCTCCTGAGCATACTATTATGTCCTTTTATTATTTTTTAGTTTCTTTCTTGTTTTCAAACATCTTTGGCCATTTTGTTAATGTGAAATAATAGGATCAATGTATGAATTTCTAATATGATACTTATTATTCTTTCTTTCACATTCGTCTTACCTTTTTTACTCGCTTATCCTTTGATGACGCTTCTCACTTACTTTTCTTAACATCTTCATCAGAGCATCGCATTTTATCCAAAAAAGATTTCAAGAGTTATTTTAAATGAAACATAATTTCAATTCATGAACCGCAAAAATTTGCAAGAAGAAAATACAGTAGAATATCAAGTACGCGAGGATGTGAATAAGTGGAATATATTCATTCACAGATTGGAATAACGAATTGCACGAGTACGTATTCGTAATTTACACATAATTCTATAGGAATTTGTTATTTAATATGTTTGAACCTGATTAGATTATTGGAAGTACAACATACGTGAAAAATATAAATGGAATAGAAATAATAGGAATATAGTAGTACTGGAAACGTGTAATCTTCAAATATGTGGCAACGTACAGTAATTGCTTAAACGCGTTATTATGTGAAAGGGGACATTAAATAATGTCATTTTCATTGATGGTGCGGTTAATAGTCCTTATAATTCAAACTCATACATTGTCAATTAACGTCTCCATTAATTGTCCCAACACGTAAACTTAATTTTGCAGTTCATGGAGCTTTTAATGATTTGCCAATGCTCCTATTTCTGATTACGTAGTATACTTCGAAATCTGATACTGTTAGTAAAGGTTACCACCGACGTTTTTTGAAGCTACAATGAGAAAATGTCTTATAGTATTCCCCATTTCCCTTAACTTTCATTTTCGTACATTAACACTGTGTATCTAAGTAATTGTTTATCATTGGTGAATTAAATCCGAGAAGAGAGTAAAAGAGTGAGTATCCAACAGAAGGATTACTCTTGTGAATCAGACCTCTTCTGAATCTCTGTAACAGGTGTATCACCCTGCAGTCATCTTTGAAATACTTCCACCACCAGGTCGAATTGCTTCAGAAAATGCAGATATATAGTAGTGGATATTGGAAAGACGAAAGAGGTCCTTTCACATTGTATCACAGTTCTGGATGCTTCTGTCTCTTCACTCAGAAGGAAAATGTGCCGGGGCAATCTCGTCGAACATCTGCGTCGCTGCCACTCGACGCAGAAGGATTTACGACTAACTTTTCTTATGCATCCAAATGAAGGTCTTAACCGAGGCTGCGCGCTAAATTCCATCAGTTAACGCCCGTCTCGCTTGCTGTTGACGACGCGGGCGCCGCTAAATCAATATCGAGTTTTGTTTCTTCTCTCGAGCTGAGTCGGACGCAAGAGGCAGTTCTCTGTAAAATTGGCGAGTTCCTGGAAGCTCACGGGTTTATCTGATTCGACGGACATGATCATAGTTTCTTTTCGCGATCTGCGTTGTTGAAGTTTGTCATAAAAGCGAATTCTATTTAAATTCTTTTTCTGAAGTTAGTGGATTGATTTTGTCCCCATCAAGCACAAAACTATATGAATGAATCTATATTTATAGTAATTTTACTATAAATTAAAATGTTAATTTTTTTGGTTTCTAAGTCAATCTGGAATTGTTCGGAAGATACTGCTGACGATAATCAATATTGTATTAATAATATTTTAAAGTAAATTAATCTGAAGTGTACTATTGGCATACTATTTATCCGCATCTTGTTGACCTGTAATTACATCACCGTCTATTTTTTTTCATTTCGCCTATTTGAGCTCGCATACGAAACGAATCTGCACAGACATCTTCTCTTCCATCACGGCGGGATCTCTGGTGCCCTGGATGTGACACTTGGAGCAGCCCCACGTTCATTTTCATTCCAATTCCCACAGCGTTGGACTTTAAATTTTCCTAATTATTTCCCGGCGGCGGCGGGGCGGCGCAGCACTTTCATCGTGGAGCAGATGCCTCCCGCACCTCCCTCCCACCCGCCCCGCCCACCCGCCGATCCTTAACCTCACGGCTGGGAGGCTGCGGCCGCCGGGATCAGCTGCGGGAGGAAAGCCCGACGCGTCATCAAGTCGTAAAAGGAACTCGCGGCACACGCAAAGCGGGGGAGGGGCGATGGATAGATGGGTGGATGGGCGAACAGGACGGAGCAGAACGAGAAGTTACTGCATGCGAAAGGAAGAGAAGGTATAACTGAAAGTGATAACTGTGAGAGAAGAGTGCGAACGGAAAGATAAGAGTTAAGAGCGATGGAAAAAGAGTTATTGATTATTTCGTATTTATTGGCGCGACAACTGCTATGGTCATTATTCCCGTAAAAGTGGTGCAGATTTTTTACGCGGGAGGTGGTGATATTTTTCACCTACTGGATGGCGAGATCCGGCACAAGCCTAAATGTCGCCTTGCAGGGTTTTCCCCATTCAGGTATCTCCAATGGGATACCGCCTCAGCCGGGACAAGCTCTAAGCTCCTGACTACTTTCCTATATGTGTGGTAGAGTGATGAAAATATGTGTGTGTGTAAGGGGAAGGTGAAGGACAAGAAAGAAAGATCGCGTGCGGTCCGTAGCCTGATTGTTCTGGCACTCGCGTGGTATTGATCGGAGAAACTACCGATCAGAGCAGCCGGGCGATTGAACTTTCCTTCAGTCGGCAGCTGTATTCGACCTAGCTATCTACCTAGTATCTAAAATCCTGCTACCGTAGGACCTCCCGGTTAGAGTCACTGCAGAAGTTATTGCCATGAGCCGCCTCAGCCGGTAAGAGGAGTTATGGTGGGGTATATCGGACATAGGGTAAGTCATAAGACATGCTAGATTAAAGACAAATCGATAATGCTTAGGAACTGGGAGTATTGGATAAATGGAAAGAGGGTGAAGGAAGATTAGGGAGGATTGAAGAGAGAAAGCGTATTCAAGGAGAGCAGGTTTCACTTTCTTTGGCACTTTTATAATATGCTCGCGATTTAGAATCTTGTAAGGAAATGGCGAGAGCGACCAATTTAATCATCATTTCATTCACGCTTATTCATCAGCTTAGCCAGGACATCAAATTACTCAAGGGAAGATGAAGAAACCAGTATGATTTCCAGGCGACTGACAAAACGGAGAGTACAGTAAATCAATAGAAGAACGTGAGAGAAAGTAAAGCGTGTATGATGCACAAAAGATAATGTTGTGACACGACGGTTACTTGAAGGGGGATGGAACAAGTCACATCACAAGAAGGGACAGGAAATTGAATCTTATATTCCATTCTATTAAGTAATTCAAACGGCAATGACAGTTAATAGGATAATTAAAATTGAAAATAAAACAATAAAAATAGTAAAAAATAATAATACATTAATTCTTCCAATAATACAATAGTCGTGAAATAAAATGCAATGCTCGCGTAAGTAATACAAATTCAAAACGTAAAGAAACTGTATTGTCTTCTTGAAATTCGCAGATTAGCACCGCATTAACGCTTCTTCGCACTACACTAAATTTTTTTTCTCTTTCTTTCCTGTTCCACTACATGCTTTGTTTCACACCACTACACCTATCAGTACATTTTACAATGATCCAGAGAGAGAGAAGGCGTTATAGCAATTAAGAAAGGTCGCTGTGGTGGAGGCCCCCGGGATGAAATTTGTTTGAACTATTAATAGGACAAAGAGGACAATATTAAACGTAGGACAAGGAGTTGTAATTTTGCATTATTTAGACCATCACTTGTAGTTTATCCTTACAAAGCAAATAAATTTATTTTTCTTCCCGTATGATAATAAAATAATTTGAGGATGTGAAGAAAGATAAAAAATTATTTCCTTTGTAAAGAAAACTGGAATTAAGTCTTAAACATTCCAAGGACGCTCCTGCCCTACGTTTATGTCACACAGCCAATCACGAACTAATTTCACACTCATCATCTCTACAAACACTATTAACACTCTCAAAGTAATTACAACCGTAGAGAATAATATTAAAATAATATTCCGATGCTGGGGGCAGTTCGAGAGGTCGGAGGGCGATCTGCGGCGCCGGGGAGGGCACGAGGTCGAATGAGAGGTCGCCACAGGGGGAGGTGGCGTGGCGGAAGCGGCGCGCGATCGTCTTTTATTGCGTTTTTATTGCTCGGAGCGACGTCGACGGCGCCGCCGCGTGCACGATCGACGGCGTGGCAAGGGCGCGCGCTGCTGTAGTAACTAAGCGATGGCTCTGAGCGGACGCCGCTACGAGCGCGCGCACCGAAAGAACGACGCTATCTAAGTAATGGTATTTACCTCTCAATTTCGATGATGGAGCTGATAACACTGTGTTACGAACCGGGGATGTTGTATTTTTTTTCTACTGTATTTCGTTTTAATGCGTTTCGAGTTTATCATGGATTTTAATGTTTAAGATCCATTCACGATTAAAATAGTATAGTTGCTTTCCGTTGATTTCGAGTCTCATCATTCAATCGTCTATAAAATTCTTTCTCTACTTATATACATTGGCGCGCGGATTGCTGGTGAATGCAGATTCAATTGTATTATGATCGGCTAACTCAATAACACTGCAGACTTTTCAGTTTCCGCTTACTCGCCAAGCGTAAAGCACTTCAGTGTAAAATACGACATTGGACGGTGAAGCACCAGTTATGTTTTATTCGTTCCGTTAAAAGTAGCCCAGCTTTCTTCGAGCACTCTTTAGCGTCACATACGAAATGTGGAAACAATGTAAGGGCTATTTCATATTGTTCATTCGTTTATTCGAGATCTGAATAACCAAAATGATGATAAGAAACAGAATACGAGGGGATTACTTCACTGCCTAGTTCTTCAGTTATCACCAAGATTACCAATGGTAATGATGGATACCAAACTCATTAGTAAGTGAAGGGGAGGATTTGTTAGTGCTAGTTTGACAGTGTCTTCAACTGTATTAAGGATAATACAGGTAATAGATAATATCTGTCTAAATTATTTTATTTATCGATTGGGACTATGAGAGGCTGCCCTTATGCAATTGTTCCGTAGCCGAGTTTTTCGACTCAGGCTTTCTTGGATCCTACCCCCGACGCGAATCTGGGGACCTTTATCTAGTAGATGCACCTCGCGGGAGAACCCCTAAATGCATCTGCGATTCGACTCTCACTTTCTCCGCTGCCAGATGTCAGTCTCGGTTAACTATTAGCGAACTGTCTGGTTGGGAGAAACTGAGATCTCGTTAGGGCGGGATGTTGTCAGAGGGAATTAGTTTTGCCGGGCTGTTGCCAAGGTTCTTTTACACTCCACAAGTGTGACATGTTTGTGGAATTTCCGCCCTTCGAAAATGCGGGCCGGGATCGAACCCGCGCACTGGTGGATCAGAGGCCAGTGAGCTAACTCTCACTCACTGAGGTCCATCAAAAAACTATATAAAAACTGTATAAAAGAAGATGATGATAGATACATTGTTATGAATAGAATATGAGAACTACAACCACACTCAATCGCATGGATAATACACTCATTTCCTTATGCTCGCGATCTTGTGCTCCATATTCTTGAACAAAGTTCCAAGCGCCGGCGTCTCAGAGGCCGCGGCCTACCAAAACTGTATTCAAAACACATCGGTCACCAGATAAACGTCTACAAGATCCCTCCCCATGCATCCCGCACCCCCCGCACAGAACTGAGCCATCGGTCGCCCGCCATTGCCTACGCGCGAACGTTCCCGTTCGGCGAGCTGTGCGCCGGGCGCGTGAGATATGACTGCGCGGAAGGAGATGAAGGGCGGGGCCGGAGGGGGAGGAAGGAACTGGAAGCAAACCGGGAGTTCTTTGCCAGCGATAAAGAAGACGCATGGCGAGGGGCTTAGGGTGCGCGAACGCCTCCGTACGCCCCGCACTGAGGTGCCCTTTCGGGAGCTGCAAAGAGCTGCAGTCTGGGCGACGCGCGGTGTGGCGGTCAGACTGGTACAACCTCCGGGAACGGAGTTCGAATCCCGATCGTTGTATGTGGAATTTGTGGAGGACAAAGCGGGTTCGTGACAGGTTTTGTCGGGGTTCTCGCGTTTCAGCAGCCTCTCATTCCATTGTTTCATCATTATTCATATCTATTTCTCAGAATTATGCCCTTATCAATATCATTCTCCCATTTACTGATACAGTTATCACACCATTATTCCTCCTCTTCTTTTTGTGACTCAACAACACTTTCAGTTTTGCCTCGGCCTGTCTCCTACATACTAGGTATGTAGGGATTGGACATTTGAGAATGCCCATCTTCCGTCAGCCCTTTTCTCATTCCTGAGAATGGTGATCAAATGGGGAAGGAATGATCGCGTGCGCTCCATAACCCGTATTCAAGGATACAAATTCAGCATTTCATTCGCCTGGAAGTGATCTGAGAAACCACGAAAATTGCTGATCATAGCCAACTAATTCGATTCCGATATGCGCCACAAACTCTTCGACGTTAAATATATCACGCCAAGTTCAAACACCTGGCGGAGATGGAACCCGTAACCTACTCCTTATGGCTTAAGCACTGATGTAATTCTTCATACGTTATTTATCTGGATACCATAACTGAAATCCTGGTCACCTAATTTGGAAAATGTAGAAGGCAAATAGGCTTCGCGGCATGTTTCTTTAGAGCTCTCTCGTTCTTTATCTCTCTCTCTACCAGAGGCGCTGCAGTGACATCAGTTGTTGCACTGAGCTACCGCTCCCGGTGCGTTTGCGATTATGTTAATAGTTTTTTATTAGTGAAATAGCACGTAATAAATAATAATAATAATAATAATAATAATTATATAATATAATAATAATAATAATACAAATTTTTCTTTTACTTACTACTAAAATTAAAATACCGTTTTTAACAGTAGTATGCTTGACAAAGCATAATACAAACAGGTCATCAATTCACAACAAATCTCGTGAAGATATTAATTTCACTTTTAAAGTTTTGTTGTGAACCAACGTATGCAAATGTGTTATTTACAAATAAGATTATTTGCACAAAAATAAGTACTTAACATTTCATTTTTTGAGACAATTTTGCAGCTTCTACTGAAAAACGTCACCATGGCAAAAACACCAATTTCATCAGTGACAATTCTAGTCTTTTATTCAAGAGAGTGATGCAAAAACACGTACCCACATTGTAAATGAGACATCGATCGTTTCCCACAAGTTTTACAGAATCCCTATTTTTTGCTTGCACCATTTAAAAAATAAATGTCTGTAAATTGCTTGTTCACAGTGTACGCACAAAAAAAAGTAAAGCTGGTACACTGAAAAATATTTCGAAGCCGGACACATAAATGGCTCATGAATTCTCTTTGGTTCATTCACGTCCAGCCGTTGGAACGAAAATGACTCCAATACCCAATGAGAAAAACAGTTGCATCTATAATGTAATAGTGTTTGTGTTAGTGACGTCAAATTTTGCGGCTGAAACTGATTTTGATGAAGGAACAATTTCTGTAATCTTTACTGGAGAAATTGAACACACCGGCAGTCAGTTATAGAAATAGTTTATTTTAAGACTTAAGATAAAAATAGATAAGCATACGGATTGAATTTAATATACTTTCGTACTTGCAAAACTCTCCAAAATGCCAAGAGAGATAGCCAGAAAGCAAGAATACAAACCCTCCTAATTCTTAGTAAATGTATGAAGGTTTATTAGAGTGCAAACTGATTTATTTGAAACATTTGCTACATTCACTATTTCCCAACACAATTTCATTCACTTATTCCAGCGTTTTATGAGATTCAATATGCCTTTGTCACAGAATGTGTGATCCTGTTGTTGAAACAAAATTGTTTCATTCTGAATATTCTCGATTGAGTAAACCTACGTTCCCCCATGATGTTTTCTTTTTCAAAGACGTTTAGAAGTGGTAAATGTTCGAATCAAACACTGATGTTGAAGCAGAAGCACATGCCACCCCAAATCGTCCAGGACGTCGTGTGTGGTGACAGCCGAGTGTGGCCATCCCGTTGGTTCTTTGAAGAAAACAAATAGTGCATAAACACCCTTTTAAGTCATTGGCGGTTTATTTTCTTCTAATAAACACTGAGTGGAATTGCGAGCTGATACTCTTACTTTCTGATTGTAATACTGCGTACTGCTGGTCCTCAACTATAGCTCAGCGGCAGCACCGTTGTCTCTGCCACATTACTGACAAAGTGGCTCTAGGATTTGAGTGCCGACGGTGGAAATTTTCAATATCTGGGGGAAGAAAATCGCCGACGTACAAGTCGGCACTGAGATGTCATTCCAGAGCCGGAGGAACACCTCCATCTTTCGGGATATACACGCACTACACTTACGGTGCTAATGACCTGTGTTGATGACGCATCAATACTCGTGACGCGCGCGTGCGGCGCGTGCGAGCGTGGGCGAAGAGAGCCGGCGCGCCGTGAGCCCGCGATATAACACGTGTCGTGCCGGGCCAGGCCGATGGCAACGCCCTCCCGCTCGTAATGGAGCCCCAAGAGGACTGCGAGCGACGGCCGCCCAGCCGCCTAACTGGCTTCTGTTTCTCCTCTTTCCCGCTCCGCCCGCCCGCCCTCCAACCGCCGCGCCCACCAGCGACAACTCCGCTTGTCTGCTCTTAACAAACACGGCCGCTCTGGATTCTTGTCTTCGCGCGACGTTCCAACACGAGGAGATACGGAGACTAGCTTGAAACGTCGCTGACCGAAGTCCTAAATACCGAGAAATGTTTGATGGTTAATTGAATCATGCATTACACCCCTAATACTGTACATTAATGCAATTTAATATTACTCCCAACTTCATTACATATTGTGATTTTTTTTATAATGACCAAGACTTTTAAAGACAACTGACAATTAGAGAAGAAGAAGTTAACAAAATTGTGTTTTTATAAATAATTTACAAATTAGATAATATTATTTTTAAAATAAAAATCACATAAAATGTAAATATGAATTGAAAGTAAAGAGTTTGATTGAATGTATTTATATTTACTTCGTATGAAATGGTGTGTCGCTGCTTAGGGCTCTGAGTATATAAAAACTAGTTTGTTACGGCAATTTGCATTAAGTCTGCTTTGGTTGAGGAACAAACCAGAGACGTCGTGACATGTTCCAAAATCAGGAGTTAATGCAAAGAATCGACATTTCGTATTACGAATTATTCTTACACTCTGCACGATGATCGTTAAATTGCGAAAAATAATTTACTTTCAAATAATTTGCAACTCAGAAGATACAGAATTTAGTTTTGTAAATATTTTTGTTAATTGTTTTGATAAGTTGTGGCAGTTGTAAAGTTCAAGTGACGATACTTCAAATCATCACTCCCAGCCTCATTTTCCCTGCAGTTTCTGTCACCTCTTTCCGGGTTAGTGTTCGTTAAAAAGTAATATTCAGGTGTGAATCACAGTGCATATTGTAAACAATATTAGAGAAGATCCGAGTTCAAAGCAATTAGTTTCAATGCACAGCATAGAGACCACGAAGGCTTCTGAATTGCAGGAAGCATTAATCAGCGAAAATCGGTGGAGTTTTGATGTTTTAAGACAAGTTTTATAAAACAGAAATTCTTCTACCGTCGTTCACATTCTTCTTGCTAGGAGAAAGAGTAAATGGGATGAAAAGAATTGCAATTTAATATTCTTTTAATATTAACTCTAACATGACAGGAATAAAACGAGGCATCCAAAACCGTAATAATCTGAGCCACAAAATAGTTATTTATGATACTAGTGGTAAAGTGGCATTTTATTTTGCTTTATGAGACCGGTAGATCAAGTTGTGCAATTCTACAAGCAAAATAAAAAAACTTTTATTACGTGTCATACACAATTTTTTGACAGCCTTACTGATATTCATTTTAATTCAATTGTAGCGTACAAATCGTGTTACATTAAGGTCAGTAGCATCGAGCATCTCTACTAACCTAGTAGATGTTATCAGACGAAAGTATTTTCCTCTCTTTGTTATATTTACAGTATTATCTGAACATTTACCATAGTCTCATTTTTATCATTAAAATGGAATATTTGCACGCTTTCCAATGTCTAAAAAGTAATTTATTAGAAAACTTTACATTTTCGATTTATGAATGAAATGACAAGTGAAAATATGTTCATCTACTACCTTGCTTTTTTTAAATGTCATAATTTTTATTCTAAAAACTAAAGCATAACCATAACAAAGTTTTCCTCTTTGTTTATAAGAGTACTCGCAAATGTCAAAGAAATTATATTAAAATCTCGCATTTGAACATGGTGACCTTAAGGGTCGTTACGAGTGTAGGCGCTTCAACTGTATATTACGAGGGTAGTTCGGAAAGTAAGTTCCTCTTCGATTTTTCTCCGCGGCACCGCTACGATCGCAGTTCCACGCATGCGCAGTAGTTACTCTGGGTCAAGCAGAACGAAATGACGTAATTTTGAGCTCGTTCTGCGTTGTGTGTCGTTCGTAATGATTGTAATGGCATTGTTTATCAAAAATTGCTCCGCTTTTGAAATTAGATCTCTGATTCGTTTTCTGAATACAAATAACGTTCAACCAATTGACATTTATAGACAACTGCAAGATGTAAGGAGAAAACGCAATGAGTGGATTCAATGGTTAGAAAATGGGTTCGACAATTTAAGGAAGGGCGTGATCAAGAGCATGAGGCATGACGAAGAACGAAGTGGACGTCCATCTGTGGTTTTTGATGAACTGGTTAGAGCAGTTGAAGACATTATTACGAAAAACCGTAGGTTTACGATGCTCTTACTCTTGAATTTCTACAAATTTCACGAACAGTAATTAACGAGTTTGTTACTGAAAAACTGCGCTTTCATCAAGTTTGCTCACGTTGGGTGCCTAAACTCACTGAACCGCACAAAACGCAACGGATGGGCTGCGCACTTGATTTTTTGACACCAAAAACTTATTTAAAGCTTAGGCTGGAACGTTTTTGGTCATCGCCCGTTCAGTCCCAACCTCGCTTCTAGCGGTTTCCATCTCTTTCTGCATATGAATCATTTCCTTGGTGGTAAACGCTTCAACAACGATGAAGAAGTAAGGGAACATGTTACCACATGGTTAATGATTTCTTGGCTGTCCGGGTGATGTCGCGTAGAGGGGCTATAAATACGTGTATATTACCACATGGTTGACAACACAGGCGGCAATATTCTATGAAGAAGGAATACATAAACTTATACCACGCTATGAAAAATGCGTGGGAAATTACGGTAGCTATGTCGAAAAGTAGTGTAAGTGTTATAGATTTTTGTGAAATAATTTTTTGTCTTGATCTGTACTCGATTTCTTTTTTATTACCAAACGGAACTTACTTTCCGAACTACCTTTATTTTAATACAACATCCAAGAGCACTATGTACTACATGTGTAGTGATAAGAGGCATCGGGCTGAGCTCGGGGGTTCAGTCGACCGATTTCCTGGGCGGCGGCGGCGGGCAGCAGACGCTCTTTGAGCGCTGCGAGAATTGGCCGTGGAAGCCGCGCGTTGGATGTGATTTCCTCGCTCAGAGGGAACATGGAGCGGGAGAATGCGCGGCGTAACACAAGTGAACGATCTGCGGAATGAGGTCGGCAAGTGCTGTTTGATGGCCGCGCTATTTTTTTCATTCCAATCCTACGACCTGGTTCTCGATAAACGTGTTTATCGCTTTGATTTCGTGTGACTTGCATATTTCTTTACTGTCTCTTCTTATTGTGGGTTACTTTTATGTCTCTTGATGTATTAATGTGAGTATTCCGTTTATTCATTACAGCACAAAAAGTGCCATGGTATAAATTTAATGAATTTTTTGTAGATCTCAATGTGTTCTCCAATTATTCAACGATAATAAGACTAACTCTGAAATTATTTAATTATATAACAAACCGAGTTTACAATTATTTTATTCTCGTTACATAAATTTACATAATTGCAGAAATTACAAGTCGAGTCAGAGTTAGAGTTACGATAATCCTCACGTAATGAGCCTCAAAATAAATGTTTCTGGCATGAGTGCCAGGGAAGACTCCTTGTGGAGGCTCCGTGAGTGTACGCAGAGTTGTAGCGGGCGAATACAAAGCAGGACGCGAGAGCGCTCTCCACTTTGCAGCGCGGGCGCGGGCGCCGCCAGTGGCGCGGAATCCACGAGCACCGCACGTCGAAACCTGCGGGGGCGAAGGCAGGAGTCGGACTTCAAAGCTGCCGCACCTGATCTCAGAGACAAACTGCCCACGCCGCCCACCCCGCTCGCTTGTTAACGCATGTTGCCACAGTTCTTCTCCTCCCCTGCCCCGCCCCCCATCAGCGCCGACGCAAAACTTTCGTCGTTAAACACATCTTTCGCGAAGTTCGGCGCGATACGGCGGGCTCGCATTATGGAAATGCTTCTTGTTTGCATACCGCGGAGCTGCCGACGACGGCTTTGCAGATTGGGTCGAATTCCGGTGGCAGTCGCGACCATCCGGGCGGTGGCGTCACGCCGTATCTCGTGGCGAGAGAACAAATGGGGACAGGACAGAAGGATTTGTGTAGCTTGTAAGAACTTAGTGGTTTCTTCGACTACGGTGCTTCTGATAACAAAATTGCTTACCTTTTTAATCTTAATTTATACTTATTTAATGTCTAAGTACAAATATTTCCACAATGTAAATAACAAAACTATATTACCATTCATGAGCCGAATATTGAAGAGTAAAGTTGCTTTTTGTAAACACACCATGGATCACAAAAGTGAATGTTACATGAAGATCTGATAATATTCAAACAATAGAATTGTTTACCTATGATGAAATAAAACTTATTTTACATTTATGCAATAATCCGAATACACGGGACGATATGTGAAATTGATGCGGCCATTCAAATATATATTTTAAAAATTTGTAACAAATTACGTAACGTGTTACGTAGGAGTAATATTTCATTACAGGTTTTATTCGCGGAATTCCATGTTTTGCATTAAAATGAAGAGTAGCATATTTTCTAAATTTATGTAATTAAGCCAAATTCGTTCCAAATGTTATTAATTTTACATCCCTACACAGACGCATCAAGGGGACAAAGTGACATGTGTTTTATTACTCGTTAATTAATTGTAATACTTTTTCGTTCCAAGTTTTTGAGAGTATGTTGGCTGATTACTTCCTTTTCATGTAGAAAATTAAAATTTTAGAAAATGGATAGTTGGCATGAAGAGAAAATGAGAATCTTTAATTTTTCTGGAATAAATTCCCAAAAGAGAAGAAGTTTTAAGAAGAAATGTTTAAAGCAATCAGCGACTAATAGAAAAGAAAGCATCGCACGTGAGTTAGGAGCATTGATAGATATATTTCATATATTTACGCTGAAACACTTTAATCCCGTGAAAGCGTAGGCTTCCGCGTCTGGAGTTAGTATCTTCTTCTCTGCCTGGGAGACGCCCCGTTCTAGGTACAGCTGCTAACGTTTCGGCCGCCGTTCTCCGACCTTCTTAATTCGTTTCGCTCTAAAGAAGGTCGCACCATGACGGTCGACACGTTGGCATCTGCGCCAAGGACGCGACGTCTTCCGAAGAGCGAAGTAGTTATTTTTAATCACATTATCTTAAAATATGTATTATTTTAAGAATTCTTTTTATAGTATTCTGTAAATTGAACGTATATTGCACGAGAATAGTATATTTCGCCCCAATGTAGTGTCTCTCGAAGTCTTGATAAGAGCTCGTCGATCGATTGATTGATTGTTTCCGGGCGCGTCAACTGCTCTGGTCATTAGTCCCGTTAGTGTAACGCATGTTTTTCTCGGGAGATGGCAGTGATCCCCCCCGCTGGACGGCGAGATCCGGCGCCGACCTACCGTCGGCTAGTGGGGTTTCCCCCTAACTAGGACTCTCCCACCATCGGAGCACCGCCCCAGCCGGGACAAGCTCTAAGCTCCCGACCGGTCTCCCGGAATATGTGGTAGTGTAGTGCATGTTAGTGTGTGTGTGTGTGTGTGTGTAAGAGGGAGAGGATAGGACAAGGAAGGACAGATCGCGCGCGGTCCGTGGCCCGTTTGGTAGGGTACTGCTCCGGCATTCGCCTGGTGTTGATCGGAGAAACCACGGAAAACTACCGATCAGAGCAGCCGGTTGCTATAATTCTACTCCAGACAGCGACTGAATTCGACCTAGCTGAAAAGCTAGTGTCGAAAATCCTGCCGCCGTCAGGACTCGAACCTAGGACCTCCTGTTCAGAGGCGCTGCAGTGACATCAGTTGATGTACTGAGCTACCGCTCCCGGTAAGAGTTTGTAGAGGTCTAGCGTGTACTGTGCTGACGCATCATTTAGAGGTGACTTGTGAAAGCTCAATGATGCTTATGCAATTGTATCTGATCCAATTCGTCGCTTAGTTGTTTTCACTGAGCAAAATCTCCGCTACCAAAACCGTGTCGATGTCAATCCCAATTTAGACATTCGTTGCAACCCCACCTCAACCGTTAATTTTTTGTAAGATAGGAACCGCTCTAGCGAAATGCACAGGCACCTAGATTCGTCTTCACGTGAGCCTGCCACGTGTTGATACGACGCACGTAGTGTTGTATGTATCCGTCGTTGCCATCGTTCGTTTAATTCTCGCCTTCTCTTTCGCCCACGCGTGACCTTATTTTGTTATCATTTACACCAACACATCTGTAGTCGCCCTCGGTTTTGCAGCCGTATGCTCGCGTGTGGCCTCGAGCCCGGCGTCATCACGCTCACGCGCGCCATTACCTTCGCCCTCGACTACGCAAACACGTTCCCTCCCCCTTCACCGACGGCTCCCCCGCCGCGCTGCGCCGTCGCCGTCCCCTGGCGCGCCGTCCGCAGCGACCGACGACGACGTCCCCGCGCGGCCAGGGGCCGGCGGCGGGCGGCGCGAAGGGCCTCTCGCCGGATGAAAGATTCATGACGCGGCGATGCGCGCCGGGATTGGACCTTTCTTCGCGTGCCCCGCGCTAAACACCGCGCGCTCTATGCACAGAGGGGCCCTGTGCCGCGGGCGCCGCTCGCTCTCTACGTAAGGGCGAGGGCGTGAGTGGAGGTGAGGATGGGGCGAGGGTGAGGGTGAGGAAGAGAGAGACGATGCGAGGGCGGTGGTGAGGGAGGGGGATAGGATGGGAGCGCGTGGGTGAAAAAGGGGGCGGGGCGAGGATGAAGGCGGGGGAGGATAGGGTGGGGTGAAGACTAATGTGAAGTCGAGGTCGGGAGGGGGGAGGAGGAGGCGGGGGAGGGGGCGACGAGGATGGAAGCATGGATGGGAGTGGAGCCGAGAGTAAGAGTGGGTGTGAGTGAGGCGACGGAGAGAGCAGCTGTGACGGTGCCAAGGAGGGGCGGGGACGAAGGCGGTGGCAGGAGCCAGGGTGAGGGCGATGGATAGGGTGGCAGCGAGGATTAAGGCATAGTAGAGGGTAGGGGCGGAGACGGTGAGGATGGAAGCACGGATGGGAGTGGAGCCGAGAGTAAGAGGGATGTGAGTGAGGGCGACGGAGAAAGCAGCTGTGACGGTGCCAAGGAGGGGCGGGGACGAAGGCGGTGGCAGGAGCCAGGGTGAGGGCGATGGATAGGTGGCAGCGAGGATTAAGGCATAGTAGAGGGTAGGGGCGGAGACGGTGAGGATGGAAGCACGGATGGGAGTGGAGCGAGAGTAAGAGTGGATGGAGTGAGGCGACGGAGAGAGCAGCTGTGACGGTGCCAAGGAGGAGGAGGGAGCCAGGGTGAGGGCGATGGATAGGGTGAGAGCGAGGATTAAGGCAGAGTAGAGGGTAGGGGCGGAGACGGTGAGGATGGAAGAGGTAAGAGTGGAGGCAAGTAGAGGGAGGGGCGGAGACGGATGAGGAGTGGAGCCGAGGGTAAGAGGGGGTGTGAGTGAGGGCGACGGACAGGACGGCCGTGAAGGGGCTGGATGAAGGTTGTGCGGAGGGGAGGACTGTCCAGGGTTTGCCCCGCGCCCAAACCCCACTTCACCAGCGCACGTTCTACGTATTTCGCAGCCGTCGGCACCTTGACCAATGCGTCCACCACTTGCGAACGACGCGGTGCAGAATGGCTTCCAAATAGCGTGTTAGCTCTACAGAAAGGAACGAAATGGCTCAGCGATTCTCAATCAGCACGGCAAACATACGAAGTTCGTTTGAGGAAACGCATGGGCTGATATTCAATTCATGGGATAAAGTCGTCGAGACCTGTGAAGGAAGTCTAATTGATCTGATGCGTGCTTAAAAAAAGCTATTTAACTTTTTTACTGAATCGATTTATTGAGCATGAATTTCATGTATTGTTTATTTTTTTATTTTAGGATTTTGTATCCTATTATTTTAAAAGCACATTTACTACTTTCAGAATTCAAAAACTTAAAATTTTTAAAACTTGCTGTTGCGTTATGCATTATCCACGCTAATAAAATAGAACTTGAACAAATTAGCTAACAAAAAATATATTATTTGCAATAATAACAAGGAAAACTATGTGAACAAGAATGTAACTACGTTCGTAAATTGTACACTCCTTTTTGACAAAGTACTTTCTCCTGCGATGAAATTCATTCTATAATTTTCTTGGTATGTTTTGACGTTAATAGTGAGTCGATCGACATTATTTCAGGCGCTTCGTGGCGACGCGATCTATTATACCGCATTCGAAAGGTCAACAGGCATACTCTTAATCTGAAAATATATCCCTTTCTAGTGGAATGTACCAATTTTTTATGATATTATTTACAGTTGTCAAATATGTCTAATTTAAAGAATAATTTTTAAAAGAGAACGTTGATCACAGCAGATCCAGAAGAGTTAAGACTTTTAAAGAAATAAGCAGTAGACAGACCACAATATAAAGAGATCAGTGCGTAGTGACTTGTTCTGAATGTAATATTATAGAACAGTTTACTTCAACTACTCAATTATTCAAATTGTAGTACGAAAGCATTATATTTCCCGATATGGTTGAATTCTATTTTTACTTTTTCGCCTTACGAATCTCCTCGTATGAAAAGAAAGTCGTTTGCCGGGAAACAGCGATTTTTCGGCAGAAAACCTTTTTTACTATTTAAATAGTCCAGTCGTGATAAAATTGCGAGATTTACATTTCCAACGAAAAATATTGTGATTTATATTCTGTCTTAAGTTGCCTCTTCCGAAAGATACCTGTATTGTCAGTTTAATGTACAGATGTTTCCGTAGTTTTGTTAATCTGATTATTTTCGTTACGACACATTTGCACACATTTTCCCCAGTCGTGGCAAAACTAAATGAAAACCCATCGTTGATTCAACTTGCGAGACGTTTTGACTAGTCGTGGAAGCGTGAAGGCCCACTGGAAACGGCGTCGGAGGGGGGTGGGGCGCAAACAGGGCGGCAGGCAGCCCTTGACCGGAGCGTGCTTTGTGCCGGGAGAGCCTCCGCATATAGGCGCCGCGCCGGCCACCTCGGACGCCCGCTCTAGAAGCGTTGGCGGGGCGGGGGGGGGGGGGCAGGGCAGGCAGAGGCGGCACGCCGCTCCGCGTTCTGCCGCGCGCCTATCTGGCACGGCACACGCCATCCGCTCAAGCAGCGGTTCCTCCGAAGTTTAGTTTGAAGCACAAGCTTTACTGCCGTTTCCATTTACCCCCTTTTCGGATTAATTATTATTATTATTATTATTATTATTATTATTATTATTATTATTATTATTATTGTTATTATATTTTTTATTATTATTAATTATGAGTAATTTAATTGATTGCATGAAGTAGCAGGTCATTCGCGACCACAACCAAAATTCAGTATATAAAATGTTCGACAGAACATACAACAAAATTTAGAATTAAAGCACGAATACGTAATTTGCCGAAACAAGTGTAACATTACATGTCGACAATTAACAATCACATTCAACAGCAACATATTTTAGACAGAAAAAAACAATCATCGGCCTTTTCGGATTTCAAACTACCTTCGTTAACGCGAATTCCAAGGGACTGAAATATGACCCGGATAAAAGTGGAAACTTCGAAAATAAGCTCTTAATACAATTTTAAGAATATTTTGACTAATAAACTACATCGATATTCCGAATGGTTGAGCATTAAAAATTTTGTTTGAAAACAAATACTTTCTGTGCAAAAATTTGCAATACGGAAACACATAAACCCTCTGGAAACTTGTAGATTGTTGAATATTTACAGAATAAGTGAATATATTTGTTCAGAAAGAAACAATTACTCAGAAATAAAAAAGCAATCGAATTGAGTAAATTGGGTGCTTCGTTTGACGACGAATTTCGAAGGAAGTGAGTTCATTCTAACGAGAGTTTACTGTATTTTTTAATTAATTAGAATTAAAGTACACTTATATTCTACAGCCCGCCTCTTTTTTCTGGACATGCCATAGTGGAAGGGAGAGGGAGTATCATGCTGAAATAGTTTTCGTTTAAGTGATTTGAAGGCTCTCTTCAAACCATGTTTAACCATCCACGTCGGTTAGCAGCTCGCGAATTGCACATTGTGTGAAGTTTTCAAGACTTGTTTAGATCTACTAATTGCAGCCCAAAACACTGATCATATGTTGTCTTTATTATTGGAGTAATTTGACGTTTCCGGAAAGCAAATGTTACCTCACCAACACATGACAAAAATCAGGAGAATTTTGACAAATACCTGGATTCAATGTAACCTGAAATACAAACAAAAACTTACTTCAGAATAAATAGTATTTTACATTTACATACAAACTAAAAGAAACTCAAACTAATTCAATACCTGAAACAAGCTAATCTGAGATGAACAGAGTTATAAAAATTACCAATAACCCATTACTGCTGGGCTCAGAAGTGCCAACACAATTCCTAAATGTTCCATTTCATAAAACTTCTTTGTAGTTTACATGGGGGACATCTAACATGCGCTAACTGAAAGTTTTAAATATCATTTTCATTTTTTCCATTATATCCAAACTAATCAGAAATCTTATTTTCAAGCTGGAGAGATTTTCACTGTTCACCTGTGTTATTTACATTTTTAAAGACTCTTTTTTTCATAATTACGTAACATTCGCATTTTACAGGATGGTTAAAAAATTATTTTTAACAAGCAAGGTGAGACGTCTGTTGTCCATAATGAAGTTTTTATGAAAGTTAATGTAGAAATCGCCGTAGTTTTGGATCAACAAAGAAAGATTACACCTGTAGAACGTAGTGACAGAGGTTTATGTAACAAGGATCTACAATGGAGTGCATTATAAACATGATGAAATGTTTTGTTGCTCGATAATAGTAGTATATGCCTATGGTCATCGTGTGATACTGCAAGTGCCAGACACACGGTTATGTGAGCCGAATTATGAAACAGTGTGTAGTGGTGACACAACGCTAAGTACGTCACTTTCGCCCTTCCCGAGGGTCATCGCTGTGGTAGGATCTATATGTACCGTCGAGCATCAGACCGTCTGTATCGAAAGTTATCTGAGCACGTCATTTTTCTTTACTTGCGAGAACGATTACGATTTTTTAAGAACGGGATACTACTCACAGCCTACCGTATTGTGACACAGCCGATTTTGAGGTCAGAACTCAGTTTTGAATCGTCCTGAATGTTTAAACCACACTACTGTTTGTGTACAAATACATGGCCTACTTTTTAGAAAGGGTCATCCATTTGTTGGAACACAGGCAATCTAGTTGCCGAACTCCCACTGAGTATCTGAAAGTATCTGAGAGGATTTGAAAAGTTGTACGCATTCAGGTTAACCTTTCTCACTCGTTCGCGTTCAAATTTTTCTTCAATGTGTTCGGTTGTGGTTTCTAAATTTTGTTTCCATTTATTTTTCCACTTTAAACACTATTTGTAGAGGAGGTTAGTGTCGCATTTTGGCTTGGCTGTCGCTGTGAGACCACTCGGCGAACTAAATTTCTAAAGTGCCTCAGCACCGCTGCTAACGCACTGCGAAAACCCGAAAAGGCACTTCTGTGAATACATGTCGCACTATTCGTACTTCTTAAATTATTTTTGTACGGAGTAAGCAATTAAAAACCTTTTTTTTTTTCACGGATTCTTTTTTTATATCATTATTCCTTGATATGAATTCAATTCACTTCAAATTTGCGCTTTAACGACTTATAATTGGCAACTAAAGTTGCAACAGCCTTATCTTGTAATGCAGGGAAAGAATTTCGTTTAAAAAAAACTTTATTTTTTTTATAATTTTGATCCTTCACATTAATTACCGTTAACATTTGTTCCAGTATGACGTGCCATGCATTCCGCTCATGGAATTCAAAAATAGTGATTATACATTTCTGTGAATTAATGATGATAATATTGAAGTACAAACATCCCACACAGGCACACAATTATTTATCCACACAATTATCCACCCAGACACAACAATATCCACGCAGAAGTTCCGGCAGGATATAGCTGAGTGCGAGCATTTCCGCTGCCTCAGCAACGACACTGACCGGAAGGTCCTAGAGTTTGAGTCCCGACGGAGGCGGATTTTCGACATTATCTAGGTAGCTAGATTGGATTCAACCGCTATCTGGAGAATAATTCTAGCGGCCGACTGCTCTGATCAGTAGTTTTTCGTGGTTTCTCTTATCAATACCAGCTGTATTCTGGACAACACCCCAACAAACGGGTCACGGAATGTGCACAGTTGACGTGCCCGAAAACCAATGGATGTATGAATGAATCAATTAATCAGAAGGTGGTATTTACACTGACCCTTGTACCAGGGGAATATGACGTTTCCAACTCGGTTTCCCAAGTCGGGTTCGTTTCCGTATTTAAATTTTATTTTGTCGTGCGTCCCACGTCCGGTTAACGTGCGCCGTTCGCCTTCACCTACCTCGGCTCCGCTCGCCGCCCAGGCAAGCCTCTTTGACCGCACAGCGTGAACCGCCGCCCCGGTGGGCGCGTTCTAGAAGCAGCTGGGCGCTCGTAGCCCACGGACGTCGCCCGGCCCGCCCCCACCCTCTTCCGAGATCCCCGGAACACTCAGCGCACCTCGTCGGTGCGCGCAAAGCGAATGCCAAGGATTTTTTCCGTTTTATTTCACAAATGTGAAAGTTTTAACGGAAAAAACAGTCGGCTTAACTCAGTCGTTCCTTGCGCCAGGCTACGCACACGGCAAACACGGCTACGGGTTAGGTTTCATTAGTTTTTACGTGAACAAGCCAAGGGTCTTGCACAGGTGGAAGGCGGTATAGCTTCGGTTTGCTGCGAAGTAAAACGGTTTCGTAGCATATCTGTGGCTTTGGTCGCACTCGTTGTTTCGTTTCAAATTGGTTCCTAATTAGTTTACCTTAATTTCTCCAACTTTTGGCGCGTATCACCAGAGGTGACGATTGCTAAGTACGAGCAATTTGAACTTGAATGGTATCATTAAAGTCGGTGCTTCCACTATTCACTGTTTTTTAGAAATTAAACAGCTTTTATCGTAGGGTCTCTTCTTCCCCTTCCCAAACATTTAAAAGTCTTCTATTCTTAGAGGAATTTCTGTATATTTGAACCATTATCTGAACAATAATTTTCACAATTTTTCTTATTCCTCTTTATCCGCTTTTTTGAAATAATGGCGTCAGTTTCTAACTATTAACATTGTGACTACGCTTCTGTTGTTAATATTGGTAGAATAGGTAGCACTAGAGACATGAAATCTGCAGATCAAACTCTTTCACCCATATATTTCGCAGATCAAACTCTTTCACCCATATATTTCTAGGTAACTTACTTCCTTATTCTCTATTCATCATGCTACTTTCACAATTGCAATCATGCCTCTTCAGATCAGAAGTTCCTTTTCAGAAGAGTACCTACTGCAAATAATTTCATCACGAAAATCTTACTATAAAAATAAATTTTGACGTCCGTGTAATGATTCATTTCTGCACGAACTCCACAACCTGTATGAATAACGAAAATGTGTTGCAACTTTCATCACCTCTCCAAGTATTTAATGAATCCTCCACTTTTTACCTTCATTAGGATGACGCCTTTGTCCGTGACGCGGTCCCCATTAGCAGTGGGCGAAACGTACTCCGCCAAAGCGAGTGTCCGGAGAGGCCAGCCGATGAAATTGATAGTGGCGCGCGCAAAGTTGCGAGCCGGGGCCGCATCTGGCGAGCGGACGCGCGCACCGACCGTGTCGCGCTGACAGCGCCGCCTCAACTTTCGGGACAATTAATCCGCGACCTCTGTACTCCCCTCCCTCTTCTCGCTCCGGCCCCGCCTCCCAAGCGCCCGGCTACGGGCCGCCGCTTTTTCTGGCCGGTGGCTCCTCCGGTTATGACCATCGCCCACCTCCGCCCCCGCTGTCGCCCACTACTCCATGCCCGCCTCCCTCCTTTATCGTACTTCAGACGCCACCCTGCTTCTGACTCCACCTCCGCGTCCGGTGCCGCTCCATCCTCACCCCACCCATGCCCCTGCCCTCATATCCTCCCTCGTCCCCCCCCCCCAACCCCTTCCATCCCGCTCCTCTCCTACGCCGCCACTTTCCCGTTCTCGTCCCCGCCCTCACCCCCCTCACCCCCACCCTCACCCCCACCCTCACCCCCAACTCCTCTTTCCGCCCCTTTCCTACGCCTTGTTCCTACCCCCACCCCCAACTCGGCCCCACTTCCTCCGGCTAGCGGCGCCCCGAGGTTAACGAGGCGTGTACGCAAAGGGGCGCTACGGGATTCCGTAGATTAACGTTTCCATTTTTAGCGCGGCTTAAAATGAGGAAGGGTTTGGGGAAGCAATATCAACGTGAAATATTACAATTTTCATACAACAGAATCATATTGTTTTCAATTTTCTTCGAAAAAATACTTCAACGTTTATATTTTTGCTTGATCTCAAACGGAGAATGATATGAAAATTGCAGTCTAAAATGTGCATTTCTCAAAAGCAAGAATATTCGTGAAAATGAAAATTTAAAACTCAGGGACAATATGGTTTTAATGATCTGTTTGGCCCTAAAATGCATCAGTATTCTAGATTCAAATTAAAAAATACATTTCATTTAGATAATTAATACGGGTGTAATATTTAAGAAAATGTATGTTAGTTCGAACAACGCATTTCGTATCCTTAAGAATTGTCTATTTGTGTTTACTTTGCAGGAGTTAATAACAATTTGCATCACTTTCTCTCCCGTATTGCTATTCTCATGGTGTATTTAAATTGTTATTCGTTAACGAAGGTCTTTTTTCTTGCACTCATAATTTATCTTTGTTCAAAAGTATATTAATGTTTTAATAAGTAAGTTAAGATATTTTAATTCTGTATGAATTTAATTCACGTGCTGTTAACTATGAAACACTTGCTCGTAAATGCACTTCATTTCAGCTGAAAGGAAAGGCAATTTCAAGTGACAATATTTACATGTTTTATTAATTTTGATGAGCTACTAGAACTACCAAACTAATGCACAGCGGACACTTCACAGACGTGCTCTGACTGTGATGTTACGAAAGCGGTTCGATTTATAGCTTCCGTAGACATCATTAAATATACTGGTCATCGTCAGCTAACTGCTTGTACACTTTAGAATTCTAAAAATCTCTGTTCCACTTTAGTGCTCTCTGCTCGTTGATTTCTTTGTCCCGACATCCAAGTTTCATACCCTAACGTAGTGCTATGAATCTGCTCTAGATTTCCGTAGGTGTTTACGTATTTAGCAACGAATCGTTTCGCCATCCGAATTCATAGAACGCTGACGCGAGCAATCCCTGGCACACTATCACATTCATCAAGGCATTAACTTGATATTGAAGTGTAAATGGATGTAAGAACATAGATAAAAAAATAATAGTGTAGCAATGAAGTTGGTAAAAGTAATTTAGTATTAGTGCAAACTGTGTTGAATTTCATCTGTTCAAGTAATGCTACCAAAGTCTAATTATGAAAAAGGAGTTTTTTAAATTATGTTCGAATTTGAATTTTCTACTATCTATAGAAAAATATTTCATAATATAAATTAATTTTAGTTGTGGAATTATAATTTTTGAAGGTGAATTTCGAGACCATACTTATTATTAGACATACTTATCACGAACGTTCTAGGCATATCTCATGAATTCCACTACTAACAAACTTTTATTTATGCAAATACTGAAAAGGAAATGGATTTTTTATAAAATTTATATTATTTTAAACAATATTTTCATATTAGTGTGGAAGAAATGACGAATTAAAAAATCTTCAAAGGTAAATTTTATACTCTTGTATGGACAACTGATTTCACATCTGAGAAACATTCTTTCGAGAATTATTTTTGCATATATCTTTACATTTTTTTTAATTATATACGCATTGAATCTGCTTTATCTGATTCCCTAATTATCTATTCTACCTGATTCCTAAAAACATCCTTTGAACATTGCTGTAGAAATATGTTCGTTTTAAAATCTTTATAAAACAATTTTAGACACTACAGTTTTCACAATAATTTAAAAAAACATGTATATTAAGTTCACTATTTTTTACAAGACCTTTCTTAATTATTCTTATAATTAGGAGATTCAAATGTAATCACTTCATGTATTTCTGATTAATTTTAATTTCTTCTCAAACTAATATAATCACACATCCTGCAAGAGAATTACTTTTCTATCAACCACCCCCTCACTCATTTTTACTCCTGTCACATATGTGAGAGACCCTTTTCCCTAACTGCGTACGTATTTCAAGGACCTCATTTTATTACGTTACTATTGTATTAAATTTTTAAAATTGTCCAGGCGGTAGAGCTAGCCAAATGTTCTGAATCTTGCCACTAATGAAGACATTTATTTACTTTATTTATTTAGAAGAGTTACTAAACCAACATTAAGGATTCACGTATTCCTGAAAGCCACACATGCGCATAGTTACGAAAACGTAAACGAGTAGTAATAGGTTAGGAAACGTAATAGTTTACGAAAACTCGTAAAACAATACAAACACTTCTGAACGCACCACATCCCCACCTAAACAAGGCAGCATCGGGGCAGCTCGCGCTCTCATCCCGAGGCACAACACGTCTCCCAGACCGGCACTCGAGCACTTGCGTCATTCAGGCCAAAGTGGCGCCCTCCGCGGTCGGCGCACGGGGAAACGGCGGCCTCCGGCGGTGCCAGGGGGCGTGGCCGCGTAACGCGCCGCAGGGGGCCGTGCATTGTGGCCGCGCCCACGCAGGGCGCCACGGCGCGGCGACGGAATGCCACGGCACTGCGTAAGACGGCGCGGCGCCCGCGCTGGAGATTGCAGGGCGACACAAAGAGCGGAAGCGAAGGGCTAAATTGGGGGCGATTAGGGCACCGCGGTCGACGGCCGAAACAACAGGGAAATTGCCTCCAGGCCATTGCGTTGCTTGGCGTAAGTAATGGACGGGATTCGTCGGCGTAGTTTGAATTACCTACCTGGCTTTGTTAGAGTTGCTGACTTGTTGCGTGATAAATATTTTTTGTCTCTGACCGCTTCCCAATACGTGCCTTGCCTGTGAAGATGCTGACAATTCGCAGGCATGCCTGCACTTACGGGGCTCTGGGAAGCCTCAAACGCCGACGTTGCCTAATCAGATTGAGTTTCGGGCCCGAAAGCATGATTGATTTCTGAGAACTTCAGATTTATAGGATCTCCGCCGCATTACATGACCTATTACATTAGAAAAATAAAATAAAATGCCTAATACAATATATTGTAGGTTTTAATACCGCCCATTAAGAATACTACTTCCTCCTACTACAATTTAGTCATATGATTAAACGTTATTAAACAGAATCAGTATCTTCTTTGAGTAATGTATTTTGGATCTCGTATGTCACAAAGAACGTTTGCAATCATTTTCAAATTGTAACTTGAAAGTAAATTTTTCACAGTGGATTAGTCTGTTAAATGATATTAAAGCTTTATAGTATTTAATATCTGCTGAATTGTAAGATATTTATCGTACTACTATAAATCTATTTTAGCTTACCGAAGCAAAAAATTAAAATAAATCCTCATGATTTTGTTCAAAAAATTACTATATTCTCATGATGAAATATAAGTTTCCTCATTTAGTTTCAACTTATGGTTTAAATTTTTTTAAAAAAACCCGAACAAAACCCACTTCCGAATGTTCTCTACAAAATACACTACAAAAGGAAATACATGCAAACTGTCATCACCACAATGCAATTATTACACTGAAACAAAACCTTGACGAATTGTGAACAAATCTCAACAATCAAAACAAAACATCAAGCAGCGCCATCATGAAGCGGCGGGGACTCGCATCTATCGACTCACGCATATCAATTTTAAAACAGCCACCCTTTGGGAGAAAACAATTGACTATTGATAAGCGTATTATTAAAGAATAATTTAATTAATTAATTTACATCGTAAATGTTGATGAATCAACACAAACAATATCTGATAACACATCTAGGGATCACATTCTTTCCTTTAAAGGAAAAAATACTACAATCGGTTCGTAGAAGCTCTAGACGAGGCCATGTCAGAAAACCTTACTTTTTTAAATATATAGATGCCTTAGCACCGCATTAGCCGTGCCCCAAGGTTGGCCAATGTAGGAACGCCGCGAGTACAAATTTGCTCTGAGAAGAGGAGGGTGTTGGTATGTATTGCGTTTGCCCGGCACTTCTGATTCATTCGAAATCGAGCCTCTGAGTCGAATTGTGTGCGAGAGGGGACGTTTGTGTGCGTCTGAGAGCACACATTCGTGAGTACTCATGTGCGTGCACGAGCGAGTTTGCGGGAATCAGGTGAATACCAACGTTACATCGAACCAACGCTTTTGCGTGCACTGTTTTATTGTAAATCAGTTTTTCACTTTTCCTCCACTGTCGAGTGTTTGATACAAAACGCGCGGGGGCGCTTTAATTACCATAATTGCGGATGAGCAAGCGTCAACCATCGTTTTTCTTGTTCGGATACTCTAATGGCGGATTTCTACGTTTCTGTTGGACGCCCCGAATAATTGCTTGCATTCATTTGAATGTGTTTTTTTTTTTTTTTTGGCGAGAGAACATACGTTCCTGAAAGGTGCTATACGCTGATGCGGTATCTATTTTTTCACCTTCACAGTGCTCCATCATCAAAATCACCTCTCTAATTTGGCTTTCCAAATGCTCCCTGCCAGCGTGCGAAATGTATCTCGTTCCGCGAATCTTTTATGCACGAAATTCGCTCTCAGTCGCGCGCACACATACACACGTACATGTACACATACAAGACCTACGCATCCATAAGTAAATATTCATGTATGTTCTTCACTAAATTGCACACTCCGTTGCTCCCGCAGTCGTATATTGTACACGGGAGCACAATGTGGTCTATTTTGTAATGGCTATGAATTGTTACTTTTTATATTTTTCTAAAATTTAATGAAATTAACACGCAAGGCACAATAATTCCCATCACCGTTTCTAAAATCAATTCATAACTGTCTGTAGTCACAACTAATATCATTCGAGTTAATTTTTTAAAAATACAAACTTTTTCGAAATGAATATTTGTAATATCAGAAGAAATACTCATTATTTACTCATTCACCCTCATCACCAACTCATAAATATATGTTCTTTATTCCAATTGTTTATCCCAACCCATCATCACCGCTCCCATTGATTGCCATGTACGGTGTGACATCTAACGTCCAAGTCAACACTTAACACTTTCATGTCATAGCGTCTGCCCGACTTTGTGTCACCACAGGTCGTAAGGTTTTGAGATGTATTTGAAAGGTCAGATCTTATAAACTAATAATCATAGAAGCAAGATAATTTTTTATTCTAAAGCAACAATATTGTACTTTATATAAAAGTTCCAACATTTATGTTTACATTAGTAATTTAAAAGATATTTCCAAAAAAATCAAAAAAAAAAAAATTTAACATGTTTATTTTAATTAAAACAAATTCAAGTGAAATTAGGACATTAAACATAACATTACATTAGTGTCTATTGCAGTAATGAAGAGAGCATTACTCTTTATTCCCAATAATTGGCTTCGATGTGGTAATTTTGAACAGCTCTCCTTAGGCGTCTCTGCCTTGGGCATACTCGTCAGTGTATTCCAAAGTTATTTATTACCAATTAAATGTTAGCAAACGAATGATGGTGGGTATTTGGTATTTATTTTGATGGTGGGTAGTGGTGTATTTAGGCACTTCATTGGTGTAGAAATCTCCATGAATAATCAGCGATCGAAAAAGTGGCATTTATAAGCAAATACACTGTAGTAATCGTGCGCCCATAGATTCTACGGGCACCGTAATTTAAGGCAACCTTTCGACGCCTGTAGATTCTACTAGCAGTGACCTGAATGTGTTAAGTATCTCGATGCCACGTTTTCTGTCCTTCGTCCACCATCCACGAAACCTCGAGCCCAGTTGGGAACAGATTGAACCCGTCCCACCTCCACACCGCATGTGCCGTTCTCCTCAATGCCATAACACCGCAGCAGCCTCCCCCCAGCTGCAGCCGCCGCCAATTCACCTGGCGCGCGCTCTTTGAGCGGCGACCGCGCGCGCGCGTTGCGGACAAAGCTCCGCGATTTAGACGGCGCGGCGCGGCGCTCCGCCGCACAGTGCGGCCGGCCGCGGTCCATGGTCCATGCGGGCGGGGAAGGGGAGGGGAGGGGAGGGTGCGGTCGCGACCGCGCCCGTCGACGGCATGCGGGTGCGTAGAGCACCTGATTTCCCGCGGCGCAAACACGCAAGTTCCGCGGGGGGCCACGCAGAGATGGAGCGCCACTGGCGGCGGCGAGATGCGCCGCACAAAGCTTTGCGTTCCGGGGAGCTTCCGGTACAGGCGCGAGACGAATAGCGAAAGAGGGCGGGGCGACTAATTTGGAAATGGCGATGGGAGGGCAAATGACGAAGCGAATGGGGTTTGATTCTTTTCATTGGGAGGTATTTGAGAAGGCAATGACAACATTGCTGGAAATGTGAGTGGAAATGGAGAAAATATTCGCTCATCCGATTCAACTGGTGACAGCAATGTCGGTAATAACGATATACGGCTGCGTGTTTCGCTGATCAGGAATGACGTACATGATGGAACTGGCGTCGGGAGGTGGTGGTACCAGAGACCAAACAGTGGAAATAAATACGACGAGCCGGTGTTGCCACCATGCGTCGGTGATTTTTGTCAGACAGAATGTTTGGGGGTCGTATTTTCGCCTCTGCAAAAAAACTCGCAACGAGGACGCGATTTCCTTTGGCGTCAAGCGAACCAAACGCATTCCAGATGTGCAGTGCACGGACCCGCGTTGTGAGATAACAGTTCAAACGGCATGCGTCACACGTTTCACGTCTCGTTTGTTAGGTTATCCTATTGGAAGGTATGAATTTTCTCGCTATTTGTTGGCAAAGTAAATATTAATACTTATTAAATTTAAATGCTCTCCTGGGTCACAAATTTTATTTTTTAACAAGCAAATCTTGTTGTTAAAATCAAAAACTATTTTCAAACAGACCAGATCAGTTTATTTTCACGTGTTAATTAGTATGATGCTTGTAGGCAATCAAATCAATACGTTAATTTAAAAACGCAATTGCCTGTGCTAGAGAATAGTATATTTGTGATATAAATCATTTACGAGAAAAATTCATGTCTAAAATCAAAACAACAGAAATATTTATCAAAAAAGCATGAATATATAATATGTATATAATTATGACAGAGAGAGTACAGAACAGCACAGAAAAGTAATGAAAAATGTCGTATGAGTAATTTATGGCTAAATATAATATAAAATATGGTAGTTAACAGCATAAAATATCAATGAAAACTATTATAACACTAAAGAAAAACGTCATTGTACTGAAATAATTTATGACTGGCAATTGTAAAAAAATACGTAGGTTTCATGTTCAGGATAGAAATAAAAATTAATCTTCTTGTACGCCAACATTTCTTTCGAGCAATGTACAAAACGTAACCATACTTTTTTTCTGACCAAAACCTAAAATGATCATAAGACACAAAGTCCATCAATTGTAATTGAGTTTTTGACGTAATAAGTATTTATTCACATCGCACTCAACTTAATTCACAACGTTAAAATAATTTCCCAAAATATATACGGGCTGGGCTTTGGTCAACATGCATCACAACATCTGGAGATGGCAGTGGAGTTCCCGAAGCCGACAAACTTCCACATTCGTGGATATGTGTACTCGGCCCACATTGTACACCCTGCGTGGCACAAAACGTCACACAAACCTGAAATCAGACGGAAACGTTCCTCTTTGCAAACGGACGTCCCTCCGAATGCCGCGCGCAATCCACGGAAAGCGCCGGGCTGTCTGCGAGGAGCCATCGCGCGTGGCGCCCCGTCTGCCGGAGCGGGGATCGCGTCGCTGTAAGAGCGTCGAGATGGCGTCTCCGGCCGCTGGTAGCGCCGCACAGTGGTCTGGAAGGAATTCAAACGTGCGCAAAGTACGCGCCCAACCATAATTGTTGGGTTTTTATTCTGTTAGTAATTCAGTTTAAAATATTTGTCGGGGAATGAATTTTGAGTTTATATATATATATATCGGGGAATGAATTTTGAGTTTATATATATATATATATATATATATATATATATAGTGACGGGCCGGTGATTCGGTCCTGTTCTACAGTGAATTTATACAAGGGAATAGGTGTTCTTTTTCGCGAATGGAAAAGCATATTTGTAATGCAAAGAACATAGAATACTTTATTACAAGAAAAGATAATGGACATTACACAAAATATCGTTTCATTAAATGTTAAGAATGTTTTGTTAATGATAGTTAAGCATTAATGAATTTCACTCACATCTATCGACTCATGTACATCAATTTTAAAACAGCCACTCTTTGGGAGAAAACAATTGACTATTGATAAGCGTACTATTAAAGAATGATTTAATTAATTAATTTACACCGTAAATGTTGGTGAATCAACACAAACAATATCTGATATCACATCTAGGGATCATATTCTTTCATTTAAAGGGAAAAAATACTATAATTGGTTCAGTAGAAGCTCTAAACGAAGCCATGGCAGAATACCTTTTTTAAAATATATATATATATATATATATATATATATATATATAAAAACACGCCCACCTACTACCCTCCAGCCGGTGGCGATGAAGCGTGAAACTATGAATGCTCGTGAAGCGAGCTTTGAATTCTCAGGAAGCAGGATCTTTCGGGTATGAGAAAGGTCTGAACCCTTGACACAATGAATTATATAAAATTCTGGTAAAATGAGCATATATTCAGTAAAACAAATTACACAGTGGCACAAATATACAATAAGTATGTCTTTACGTAGATGGTCACTGCAAAGAAAACAGAAACAAGAGAACAGAAATAACACAACCATAAGAGAATGTATAGGCGTCACCTTGACTGCCTGATTACTTCAATACGCACTATTTACAATACTTTGCTTTGACCTCCTTCTCAATTACTTCGTGTACCTCATTTAACTTTTGTTAATCTAAAGTTTTCTCCGTGCACGGCCCTTTAAGTGATTCTCTACAATTATTCTTTTATAGACTTCACAGAGGTCAGCCTTGAGCTGCGCATTTATTACAACGCTGTTAACTCTAACACAATAATAAACGTGACACACACGTTACTAAATCGTACCCTTCACAAAATTATAGCAACTGATTACCCTGACATCATACAATGGACACAATATTTTTCAATAAGATTACTTTTACATTACATGAAAAATTATAATTTACTTTAGAAAAGTTGTACAAGGTATGGCATTCAAACGAATTTACTGGTGCGTACAGCGAATGAAATCAAAACTGCCGCTCATACGTTCGAAATATTTCCCAGTAACTATTTGGAACTTTCACCTACTTTAGGACGCTACGCCTGGCGTTTAAAGCTACACAGTTTCCTAACAAATTGCCGCATAGAAGTTGCCAGTTCTTTACCTCGACATTTCCTTCCCGCTCGCCGTCAGTTAACCTTGGGGGTTCGGTCGCTCGCAGTCCTCGCCACGTCCTCGACTGGCCGATGTCCCGCGGTCACACCTCTTCTTTCGCTCGATCTCAGGAGGGCGCCACACGTCCAAATTCCAAACCTTTCTCTCGTCCTCGGCTCGTACCGTCTACGGATTGGTCCAAGTCTTTCTCGCCTACGCTTGAGTGTTGGAGTCGTCCTTCTGCCGCCTGCCGCGTACCCGTTGCTCGCGCTTCCAGTTTTAAATAACTAACGTGCTTGAATTGACTACTTCTAGCACTCGGCCGACATACCACACTTTGAGCGTGCGTGGTCGTGGCGTACAAAATTAAATACTGGATTTCGTTCAGAGTCCTTCTGCGCGAATTTACTTCGATGATGAAACTATTTTAAGTTCGAGCAGTCACAACGCTTGCTTACTCGCGTAATGTTAGTGCAAATGCTGTACATGCACTTTGCTTCTGAATTCTATCACTTATCACCGCGTTTCTTAAATCAGCTTTACTAAAGCAAGTAAAATTATACTCCTGCACTAACCGATTACTACCGCTGAAGAATTTAGTTGAGTCGCCGTCGCTGTCGAAGTCGTAAGAGAGCTCTACCGAAGTGCGTCACGGTATTTATGCAACTCCGCCTGGGGAAAAATTTCTGGAGGGGTGAATTTTCTCCTCCTTCGCGCCCTCTCGAGAAAATATTATCCGCTAACTTTGGACATCGGAGTGCGGAAACCTGCGGGTAGATGTCGCCTTCTCGGACCATCGCTCCGCCGCGTACCTATTTCTTAGTTCTCTGGTTTTTCTAGTGACTTATGGTGGCGTTACGGGTTCGTAGAACCCGTGACGTCACAATATATATAGATAACTACTTCCATTAAATTGATAATTAATTTGAAGCGCGTTCTTGGACCGGAATTTTAAAAATGAAGCACTATCTATATATATATATATATATATATATATATATATATATATATATATATGTAAGAAAGAAGAGAGAGAGAGAGAGAGAGAGAGAGGATATTGCCCACGAACGCATGTGTTCTTTTCAGCCCACTGTGCGAAGCCCCAGCGCAGTTCGCACTAACACGCGCGCTCCATAACCGCCTTGCGCCGAGACGCGCTCGCAGCAGTAAACGCTATGAGGGAGGGCGCTCAATGGACCCTCCCACACACTCTGCATCCCACGACACTTCTTTTTTCGCACAAGTCCCTAGTTCGCTTTTTGAAAAATAATTCTACGCTGTCCAGTTGTGTTGAGCTCTGGCACCGGTGAAGCGCTCTAGTGAAGTTCCACATGTTTGATTAATGTTGGAGACAAAACCTAGGGGGACCTTCGTAACATTTTGCGAAGCCCGGTTGAAATTGTTTTCATGTGTTCACTTCAACAAATGCAAATGACCTTAACGTTATTTTCTTACGATATTTTTCAAACTGGGAATGTAAACTTCCTCTACTCAAGTTTAATCACGACACAAAGCACAAAGGAATGCCGCAATTTGTAATTGCAATGCCAAACTCGCATTGCAATTTTGGAGGGACTTTAGCCTCCAAACGTCTCGAGCTATTTACGTCACAGCCACCGATGAACAAATAAATTGTCTTAGATTAGTAACACGGCATTTTTTCAGGTGATTGATACAGTAACTTTCAAAAATTGCATAGAATGTGATGGAATTGCATATTTTTTCTTATTAATATTTTGCACCCAAATTGGAACTTCCATTGCATTGCAAAAGACCATTGTCGCACGAGGCGTAAATCAAAGCTCTCGTGTACTTTTGGGGATTTTCGAATGGTATTTCATTTTTCAATGGAATTTGTTATGGATAAAATATTTTCCTGGAAGGTTTTTAGACCGTACTTTCCCTTTTAGTGATTTTGATTGAAACTCACTGATGGGACTGTGTGATGTATGTTTAACTGTGTCTCGTATCGAGAAATTATTTCTTAAAAAATCGTATTCTTTCTTTGACTGGATTCATGACAAATTACTAATTTCAGAAAATATGTACAATAAATATTCAAATTTCGTTGCGCTGTATGTAGACTTGTAGATAGTTACTTGCATATGGACTTCGTTGTATTTTTCGGAGAACTTTCTTGGAAACCCCTAATTTTTTTCCTTTAGTAATTGTTATATACGCGCGAACTAATTTGTGTTACCAACGTCTCCAAAACTTGCATGAAGTTCTGAAATATTTTGTAAAGTTCCGTCCTGATCCTCCCATGAAAGAAGGCTGTTTCGTGAAAGTAAATACTCTGAAACCGAACACCAGCTTATAATAATCTCTCAGTTCGTGTTATAGGGCAACTTAACTATTAGTTTAACGTTTACTTTCAAAGATTTATGGTATCAAATTACTTGTACATTTTCTAACCATCAGCTGAGCAGATAACTTTTACTACCGCTCGAGGTTTAATTCGGTCCCCGGGCAGAACATGAAATTTTCGGTGGGCAAAGCGAGATCCTGGCAGATTTCCTCGGGGTGCATCTATTTTCTCTGCCTGTCATTCCCCCAAAGCGCCATCATTCACCTCATTATATCCCTATTAATACACATTAGAACATCGCTCATTGGCCTCAATTCTTCGGAAGTGTTAGGGCTCTTAAATCGAAATAAATACATTTTTATTTAAAATACATTTATTTGTATTAAATTAACACAGTTTATTCATTTATTTTACAGAAGTACGGGATGAATAAAAATTTCTAATATGAACAATGTTTATATCTTCTAAAACAAAGTATTAATAAATAGGCACTACTTGTATTCGTGTAGTGGTATGGTTTATATTTCACTCAGATCTCTTCGCTCCCGTGTTTCCCTGGAACACAGTAACATTTTCTCTGAGAAAGATGTCCTACAGTACTGAGAACTAACTATTCCCTTCTCTTTTCTTGGTTGCAGGTGTTCGACTGCCGTTACGTGACCACGACCAGTGGCATGTTTGAAGCTCTGTGCAACCACATAAAGTATAGCACCAACAAGGGAAACATTCGGTAAGTGATCCTCCTTTTTATTTGAAAAGCGTATGTTCTTGTTTGTGTTTCTTTTCAAAACTATACAAGAGGTAATAAATAAAGTTATTTCTGACGAAGTTGAAGAATCGATACTCTCAATGAAATACCAAGAAAGTGATATTCGTAATTATCTCGAGTGACAAGACGGAAGAATACTTAATAGAGTATTTGACAAAGAATGGTCATTAAAAATATTTTTTTTATTACTACATTGCAAGAATACTCTCGTGTACGTTCTTGAACATTAATATTCATCTTAAATTGTAGCCACCCACTGCCTTACGTGTACCACTCTCTGCAAAGAACTGCAGTACTGTATGCCGTGCATCTTAGCAGGCCCACGAAGCACACAACGGGTAACTGCACGCTGGGCCCGACGCGGCTATTGTCTCCACGCCCGTCGAGTGGACAATGAAGGAGTTCTACCAGAAACATCATAAGGGAATCCGCAGTTTTCTGCAGGCTCTCCATTGAAAGACGCATGCTGTCATTCGCCCTAAGTGCCCATTGTGTTCTAAGAAGGGATCCTCGCTCTCCTGCACCCTCCCACCCGCGGCTTCCATATCGCACGACCACCGCCTCCATCGCTCACCTCCGCTCTCGCTCCAGGCTTCCTCCTCCGCCCTTATTTCTCGCCGGGTAACGTAGTGTGCCCATTACCACGATCACGTCGCCCTCCTCCATATACCTCGTTCCTCGTTGTTGTACCTCTACACACTCTCTCTCTCCCTCTCTCTCTCCCTCTCTCTCTCTCACTCTCTCTCTGTCTGGCTCTTTCTCTCTCTCATTCTCTCTTTCTCTCTCTCTTTCTCTTCTCTCTTTCTCTCTCTCTTTCTCTTTCTTTCTCTTTCTCTCTCTCTCTCTCTATCTCTCTCTTTCTCTCTCTTGCTCTTTCTCTCTCTCTCTCTTTCTCTCTCTCTTTCTCTCTCTCTTTCTTTTTTCTCTTTTTCTCTCTCCCTCTCTCTATCTCTCTCCATAGTTCTTCCTACGTAGGGATTGTTTGACGAACTTTTCGTGGCGTCTGTGGCTGTCGGTCTTTGCACACTCTTGATGATTTCGCTATTTCTTAGTTGTTCTTAGCTTACATTTTAGCCCTTCACTGTTCTATTCTCTTTCAACTTTTCTAATCATTGTAGTTAGCTTACCACCCCATTTATCCTGTCGGTCTCCAAAGACAGACGTCACCCAGAATAATGTACCTTGTTTCCAAATTATTGATGTGACGCCTTCAGACCTAAACCATAATTTCGTAGCTAAAGAACATGTATACTCGGTAAGAACGTCTCAACTGCGGACGTTGGACGGTAGATTTCATCAGCGCTGTTGGCAGACGCTTGTTTTGTGTAGTCAGACGCAGTGTAACTTCTTGTTTGTTGTTGTTGCGCAAACTCCGATTGCCTGCGTTGGCTATTGCAGAAGTCGAAACAAACGCATACATAAATACGATTCTCGGTGAATCTTAGGAATTAGATGGTTAACTAGAGGTGCATCAATATCACAAACTTTCTCGCATTACTTATACCTTTTCCAATTTTCAAAAATTCAGAGAGCCCAAATAAAACCGAACCTGCACCATTTAAAAAAGCACAATGATCTACCTGAAAAAAATATTAAAGAAAAAAATCGAAGCCATTTTTGAAAAAAAATTGAAAATATGCTTAAGAATTCATGTATAGTACCAGCAAAAATTGGAAAATTCGTTTCAAATTCAGGGGCCTGCGACATCAGTCAGATCGATCGCGAAATATTAATTTTGGTGAAAACCCTGCCTTTGGTTTATCCACTAGAACTTTCATGGATAGACGGAGAGACAGATGGAAAATTCTACTTATAGTGGCGTTGTTTAGGCAGGCGAAGAGACTGACAAATACTCGTAGATGAACCAGCAGACGTTTTTCTGAAAAACTCATTTTTGTACATCGAGGTATGCATAAAACGTGGATTTTGACTGCACAACGTGTTAGAGGAAGTTACTTATTGGAACACGAATTATCCACATTTTGGAATCAGAGACGCATAAAATGATGCATGTATATAAAATATAATCAAGTAAGGTTACGGGCGTGTTTTTATGAACAGAACTAGTACATGATATAAAATTAACTCGTATCATAACTCGAGGTAGTTTAATTCTCCTTTATTTATATTGAATTTGATATAAAACGTTTTTTTATTCCATTTTTCTCTTCCGTGTTATTATTTTTATGTAACTTCTATCGTCGAGCAGAGCCTCTAGTTATAAATTCTACAAGGTTCTTTTCATCTTCTCAGAACATGATAGTGATAAAGAACGTCTTTCCGTCGTATAGTTGCAGCCGAAATTTGTTATTAACGGATAAAATTTACTTGAACATGTTTTCCTCAAACATTAATGTCTAAATAAGTGGTTCCTTTGCTTTTCTTCAAGCATTTCTTATTCAACTACGTATCTCCCTCCTACATCCATTATCTCTTTTTTTTAGTTTATTTCTATCTGTTCAACAATACATGTTTTTCAGAGTAGTTAATTTTTACCAGATCTTTAACATTTGGTTATAACCTAACTGCGGGTTCCCGTCGGATAACTAAGAAATTCAGTTTTGATGGACATTTTAAGGACAGATAATAGAAAATTATATTATCTCTGAATGGCGTTCAAGAGTTAATATTTTTCATACATAATTCCATTCAAGGTTACATTGCTTGATATCTAAAGAATCGCCGAGGCGGTAAATTCAGACTGTTCTTCAGCCGAAGTTAAATTGTGGTTGTATGTGCCAGGAAGGAGGAGGACGAATATGTACACGAAGGCAACTGCTTTGTACGATGCGCTACAGAATTTCTGAGCTCGCACTTAAATAGCAACTAACTCGAGAGTGCGCAAGCAGAGCTGCATCTCACAACGCAATTCCCCGTTACCATAGTTTGTCACATTGCTTCTTCTCACGAATTCAAAAACCACCATTAGGGAGATATCTGTGCTCTTTTCGAATTTATTTTTAAGGCGACTATTACAATTTTGAATAATTTATTATAATTAAGATGTAAGCTTCTACAAATAAACTATATCTCTTTTCATTCTACTTGGTAAAGATCGTCAGTGGATTTTCATTAAATAGTTTTAAACCCACTTTCCGGTAATGAAATGCTATTTGGAAACTTCTTTTTCTTATCAAGACGCCTCACGAATAAAATAAAATAATTATAAAATGAATTGAAATAAATGATAAAACGCTCGAATTTCTCGCAGAAAAATTAGTGTTTTCAATCCAAAATAAACTTGTAATTCGGGACAATGTTGCTGGGCAGTGGCTTTATTTTAGGGGATGTCGATGGAATCCGATCAGGGAATAGCGGAAAATAAATATCCGGGAAAAATTCGGTAATCAGCTAGTGTAAGTGACGAAGAGACAAAAATCGTAATGTGAATGTCGCGAGGAACCTCTCGCGAGGAACAGGAAAGAGAAAAAGGGATTGAACGAGAATGATTAGAGGTGTCCTGGGGCAAGAGCGACAGGCGTCTACTGAAATATCCGGGGGTACAGATGGGGACAATCAGGGGTGTTCGCTGACGAACGTGATCCATCACTGGCGTGGGCACGACAAGAGTCAGCAGGTTCTGACAGAAAGACAGGATATGACCAGAACTAACAGAGGTAAGCAGGGGGGAAACCGAAGATAAGCAGAGACGTTCACGGGAGGACGGAACAGCCGAGAGCGTGAGTGCTGCAGGAGTCGACAGGTATCAATATAGGAAATTGCGAGATTTTGCATAGCGTGATGCATGTTATCGTACATGGCTTTTGAAATCACTGTGTAAGTGCGCTCACACTCGACTCGTTCAATTTAATCAGACTCAAACCCAATGATTAAATGATAAGATGCCTTACGCTCTGCAAAATCTCTGTATTTCGGGTTGAACAGTCTGTGCCTGTAGACAACTAGGATGTTTAAGGACGACAGGAACCTATGCAGGAAAACAGTGTTACGGTAAGGGCCAACAATAACAAACTGGATGTAACTATGGGCGTTCCTCAGAGAGCGGGGAAAACCATGAGATAGCATGGGTCGATAGAGAAAGGATGCATGTAAAAAGGAGCGCCACAGTCATGGTTTTGGCCACGCGGCAGATGAGGGCAGGGAGCGCCTTTTGAGACGGCGGCCGCCGCCTCACCGCCCGAGGGCGGAGAGGCACGCGGGTGACGTATGTCGCGACGTGAGGGAAACCGATAATTCGCTTCCGCGGCCGCGCACTCGGAAACCGATGAGAGGGCGCCTGCTGCGGCAGGGCGAAGTCTGCGCCCACGCCCGCCTCCTCCTGCCTGCGCTCGATCCCTCCCGCCCGCACCCGCTCCAGCCCGCCCACGCCCACACGCCCTCCCACGCCCACACGCCCGCCCACGCCCACACGCCCGCCCACGCCCACACCCCCGCCCACGCCCACACGCCGCCGCCCACGCCCGCCCGCCACACGCCCGCCACGCCCACACGCCCGCCCACGCCCACACGCCCGCCCACGCCCACCGCCCGCCCACGCCCACACGCCCGCCCACGCCCACACGCCCGCCCACGCCCACACGCCCGCCCACGCCCACACGCCCGCCACGCCCACGCCCGCCCACGCCCACACGCCCCACGCCCGCCAACGCCCACGCCCGCCAACGCCACACGCCCGCCAACGCCACACGCCCGCCACGCCCACGCCCACACGCCCGCCCACGCCCATGCCGCCTACACGCTCGCCCAGCCCACACGCCCGCCCACGCCTACATGCCCGTCCACGCCCTCACGCCCGTCCACGCCCACACGCCCGTCCACGCCCACACGCCCGTCCACGCCCTCACGCCCGTCCACGCCCACACGCCCGTCCACGCTCACGCCCGTCCACACCACATGCCCGCCCACGCCCACATGCCGCCCACCGCCCGCCCACGCCCACGCCCGCACCGCCGCCCACACGCACGCCCACACGCACGCACACGCACGCCTACACGCACGCACGCACGCACACGCACGCCCACACCCTCTCCTGGCAGTCCACGCTCGCCCGCCCTCTTATGACCGTCCACGCTCGTCCAAGCATTCGCCACCGCTCGCCGCGGCCACCCACACCCTCCACGCCCACGCTCTCGCCTTCGACCCGACTTCGCCTCCACTACAGCTGCTCTCCACGTGCGGTGCATGTCGCTCGCACTGCTAGACATGTCCAGCAGCTCAGATGCACTGTATTCTTCCACGAGAAGCGAGAAAAGTGGTAGGTGTTGCTTGTGTCATCACTTAGCACCTCCACTTTAATTGACAGTTCCATTGGAGTGTGATTAGGCTGACAACGCAATGAGTTAGTGAGTGATAAGTATCTCGAAAAATTATATAAACACCCTAACCTTAAATTTTTTAAGCATAGAATTTGAAGTGCAGAAATAAAAATTAAATTTTTTATGTAGTATACTAAGTTAAATTAAATTCATGTGAAGTCAGGACACACAAATGAAGTCAGGGAGAATTTTGAAGGTCATAGACATCAACCAATAGACTCTGATATGATATTTCAGCTATCTGGAAGAGAAGAAATTACTCTCCTTTGATAGACACTGCGAAATTTACTAGCACGTCGAAGGATTAGCTTTAAAGATTCATATTGTCAGTCATATCATAATTTTTCACTCTCTCCCATCAATTTATTGAAAATATTCCATTAATAAATTTATTAAATTACGTTGAAATATGGGATGTTAATTAAATCTGCATACTAGGAGCTTTCAAAAAGGGCAATTCTGTTCAGGAGGAATGTAAATTTAAAATTGTTTTTGTAATCAAGCTTAGACAATATTATTTTTAATTTGTAGAATGAGAATCGATGCACGTCTGTAGACAGGGGAGATTTGGATAATAAACGCAAATTATTAAATATCCAAGTGACAAATACTAAACTGCATTTAACTTAAGCGTTTTTTTTTATTTTCAGAGATATGACTTATTTCCTCTAGCCGTCTACAATGATAAATTGGCCAATTCTTTCAAGAAAACTGCCAAAATATTGGGTTTTCTTTTCAACATTCCTCAATATCTGTCTTCTCTAGACTTTTTGCCACATTTTCTCGCTTGCTCTCTTCCCCATTGTAACATAATAACTCATCACATCTACACTTATAAACGTTTATACCTTTATAAATAGTTTTTTAATTACATTTGTTGCTCAATTGATGGTTACATGGTTCAGTATTAATGCTCTTCTACGTGTTTTTGGACTGTCTTAGAGCTAATTTAATCTAAAACTAATCTAATCTATCTACTACTCAGGTTTAGGATGCTCATTGAGCACCTACGCTCAGTTCACATCGGAAAAAATTTGCAGGAAGGCATGTACGGGATGTCTATTACGGATTAGGGTCGGGAACTCGTTGTGAGTGACTAGGTTGTAATGGGCTATTTGATATATGAAGGATATATTAGAATAGAAGTTGTTCGAGAGATGAGCAATGTGGTGCTTGATGGATAAATAATTTATAACGTCTGTAAAAGTACAGATAGCTGAAACAAAACACGCATGCACATAATCAGAGATGTCGCAACTGTCATCTGCCTGATTGAGAAGCCATGAAGAACGTGCGTCAGTCGCCTAAGAACATAAACCTGCCTGATGGTAAACGAGGGGCAGTCGTGTGCAGAGAGCCGTGACGCAGTGGTGCTCCGCACGGGGCATCGCGGCCGGGTCGCGTAATACGCACGCGCCGCATCCACAGCTGTCAGCGAAGTCCGCGGGGACGGCAGCTGTCCGCCGCAGGCCTCCGGCGGTCGCCCACCGACGGCAGAGAGAGCGCCGTTATTGCGTCGTCAATTCCCGATAACCGCGGCGCGGGGCTCCGCGAACTCGCGGATTTGGCCTTGTCGTGGAAGCCGCGCTATGCGCTTGTACAGCCTCGTAGCCTGCGGCGAGCCGGACCGCCCCCGCCTCTCGCTGCCAAGTCTGTCGCTCTTGCCCCCTCCCCCGTCGCTCTCGCCGCCTCAGTCGACGCTCTCGCCGCCCCCGTCGTTCTCGCCGCCCCCGTCGTTCTCGCCGCCCCCGACGTTCTCGCTGCCCCCGTCGTTCTCGCCGCCCCCGTCGTTCTTGCCGCCCCCGTCGTTCTCGCCGCCCCCGACGTTCTCGCCGCCCCCGACGTTCTCGCCGCCCCCGACGTTCTTGCCGCCCCCGTCGTTCTTGCCGCCCCCGTCGTTCTTGCCGCCCCCGTCGTTCTTGCCGCCCCGTCGTTCTCGCCGCCCCGTCGTTCTCGCCGCCCCGACGCTCTCGCCGCCCCGTCGTTCTCGCCGCCCCGACGTTCTCGCCGCCCCCGACGTTCTTGCCGCTCCGTCGTTCTTGCCGCTCCCGTCGTTCTTGCCGCCCCCGTCGTTCTTGCCTCCCCGTCGTACTTGCCGACCCCGTCGTTCTTGCCGCCCCGTCGTTCTTGCCGCCCCGTCGCTCTCGCCGCCTCAGTCGACGCTCTCGCCGCCCCCGTCGTTCTCGCCGCCCCGACGTTCTTGCCGCCCCGTCGTTCTTGCCGCTCCCGTCGTTCTTGCAGTCTTTGCCCGTCGTTCTGCCCCCCCTGTTCTGCCTCCCCCCGCTCGCCCCAATGTACTCGCGCCCCCAACTTGTCACCCTCGCTACCCTCGTCGCTCTAGCAGTCTTTGCCGCTCTCGCCGCCTCCGACATGCCAACCAATTATCCACTTAGACACGTGTCTTAGTATCCTCGTTCACCCTCACCATTTGGCACTTTTTCACCCAATATAATTATTTTTAACTCTCAGTCTCTCGTAGTATGCAATTCCATCACTACTTCTCTGGTTTTCTGTACAGACTGTACCAGAGGGCACTGCCAATCTCCTAGTTTATCACCTGAGCACCGAACAGACTTCTCCATTCTCGTTTGTCTTGCCGGACTCTCATCTCCCTCCGCTTCTACCGCCGCCGATGGCGTCACCCCATCGGCTTTCGCTCGCGGATCTTGTCTCGTAAACTTGCGGCGGACATTTCTCGACCCTCTCACCCCCGGCTAAGGCTGCTCGCATAGCCTTCGGAGCGGAGGCCACTGCGAACGGCGATCAATGCCCAGCTTGTTGAGTTTGCGCCGGACTGTGCGAATTAGTGACCTTTGAGAATAGACGAGAGTGAAATTTGGAGTACTGATTTTAAGAGGAAATTATAAATTAAAATGCATGTAGTTTTTGTAGATTATTGTTCAATTAGTAAATTTAAAAAAGTTTATTTAATACCAGAAGTTGTTGCTTTATGTGATAGTTCAAAATTGCCATAATATCACATCGCTTTATCGAATGATACATTGTAACAATTATATATTTAATATAATATATATATATATATATATATATATATATATATATATATATATATACACAATTGCATATTTAAAGTATAAAATTCAGCAAATTTGGTATGTTAATATTGAATCAAGTTATTACTGATTTTCTTTTAATGAAAAAATGTTCCAAATACTACAATGCTTAATGTTAACATTACATATAACTTACTGAAAAATAATGAAACGTTTGAGAGATAATTATAAGAGGTAACAACTTTCTCAATAGGAAATTTCTAAAATATTTTTATTAAATTGTAAAGTTAATTTTTTATGGCATAAAATATATCCGAGTAATATGTGACAAATTCGAATAACTAACCGGGGAAGTACGTCATTCTGTGACAACTAAATAATATGACATTCTAAAAGACATGTTCGGAGATGTACTTACAAACTATACAGACTAACAAATATAGAATATTGAAGACCACTTAGACAAAGGATAATATATAGATTGTAACTGAAAACTGTGTTATAGTATAACCTATTTTTGTGTTTTCTAAGTAAAAATGTAATTTATTCTAACCGAAATATTTTCAGCATCAATTCAACCTAAATGAAAGTACATCCAAAATGTTTTACAATTCATTTAAATAAGTATAAAATCTCCGTCAAATTGTTTTAGAGTGACAAATCCATTCTCTTAACCTTTGAGTACTCTTTCAATTAACCCACTCCCTTTCTACTTAATTTCAGTCTCATTTGACTCAAACATAATTCTTTGTAACTTCAAACATAATAATTGTATTGGACCTCTCTGCAAAAATAATATGGGAATTTTAGCTTGTAACAATTTCTAATAAATTGTTCCAGCTTACTTACTTGCATTTGTTTTTATTACAAATACTTTTATATTATTATTATTATTATTATTATTTTATTATTATTATTATTATTATTATTTCTCTCGGAGCACCCAATTTTGAGTATGTTAGATCAATTACTTTTTATGTGCTTTTTTCTTTACATTATATTAATAATAATAATAATAATAATAATAATAATAATAATGTAATGATGATAATAATAATAGTAGTAGTAGTAGTAGTGTTTGTAGTAGCAGTAGATTTCGTGTCATTATTAAGTCCTCTTATCATTTTCATGGGACGTTCTTCATTCACAGGTCAGCCATCACGGTGTTTCCACAGCGCACGGACGGGAAACACGACTTTCGCGTGTGGAATAACCAGCTCATCTCGTTCGCCGGCTACCGTAACCCCGACGGCAGCGTGACCGGCGACCCGGGCAACGTGGAGTTCACCGAGGTGAGCGCTCGGGCCCGCGGGCCGACAGCGCGGCTGAGGAGCACCGGCCGGGGACTTTAATTAGTGCGAAACATCATGGGCGCGGACGGCCGGGACTCGCCCTCGCGCGCCGGAAACCGGTCGCAGTATTTGCACTTCAGAGGAGGGCCGTTCTTTTATGAAGTCATTGTGAAGTACTGCAGTATAAATTGTTGTTTGTAAGAATGTTTATATTGGACTCATTATTTCTGAACATGAATTCAGGAAAGACAGAAGAGTAATAATCTATCGCCATGAGGGATAAACAGACGTATTTTTATTATTATTTAATAATGACTTGTGGTATTTTTTTGCTCTGTATGTTCTATTTGTATATGGGGGTCTAGCAAATGCACTCTGAAAAAACTCTAATTTATTGTAAAGGTAATCATTGATCTGCACTTTTTATTTCCTTCAAACATTGAACCCCATTACCTCTGGGAGGATCGGACTATAGTCATTATTTTTGTTTTAAAGAAACACATATGAAGGAAAAAGCCTGTAGATAAAGCTATATCTGAATAGCTTATGAAATTATCTTTTTATTATTTAGTAGATCGAATTTATATAAAAAAAGTAATACGTAGATGCTTATGAGTCAATCAGTTATAGTAAGACGCTCCCAAGGATGATGAAAAAGTTGGTGGTTGATCATTAATTCATGTCTGCTCTAGTTTCATTATAAGTAGGGACAGGATAATTATGTTATAACATATTTTCCTGAAGTAACTCTGTAAGAAGCGTTTCATATCGGTTAGTGCCAGAAAACATTGACTTTTTAGAACATATTAGTACGTATATTTATATATTTTACCCAAAAGAACATATTTTTATATATTACTGAATTTTTCCATTTTCCTGCAATTTTTAAAAATTTAATTCATTTTTTTCTCAAGGTTTTTGACAATGAATCTCCGAGACAAACAATTCAGTATTTCCAAACATTTTTTTGTAACCTCTTCTCTAAAATGCCACTGTTGCATCGCGTTGAAATGAGTCTGTCCATAAATACCGACGGTATTGCAAATAAAAGGGCAATACATAGATGCAATCCATAGCGTTTGGTCTGTTAGTTTGCAGCGGATATATCGCTGAGATCAGAAAGGAAGTTTGGTTTGTGAAAACAATACATTTAGTCAAGCAAAATCGTGCATCCACTTCACATCTTTCTTCACCTTGATGCCCTTCACCAAAAACTACAAGCACCAGCTCAGAAGGCGCCTTTGACATTTTTTTTCTTTCCCCGATTGTCACACGTGAACCTCCGGCCTTGTTTGTAAATTATTTCGTTGGGTCGAAAATTTGAAGTAAAATTACTATGTGGCACTGAAACGTTTGTATTAAATCTTGTAGGGCAGTGCTAAACCTGAGTGAGAATTTAGCACAGGCGAATACTTTTCAGAGCAGCCTAGCAAAATTGCTCCGGGCAAGAACAACTTAAAAGGAATTTATACCATCTAAAAGTCATGTGGTTGAATTTAAAACAATATTATTTATATTCCCTAATCCGTACGAAACATTGAACAGTGACATTGTGGATTCAGAGTATATTTTTAGTACAGATTATTCCACATTTTACTTAAAATGTGGCGTTTTTTACTTAAAATGCTGAAGGAGGAACCCTTCTTACGTGTTAGGCAGAACACTTCACAGAAGAATCCGAATACTTTTCTACACAAGGAAAATACTTCTTTACCAAGTACGTAAAACAAATGTGGCATATGCTCAGTGATTTTAAATCTTGTAACATACGTCCACGTCATTTCATCAAACATGAATTTTGAAGATACATGTTGAACCCAAAACAGTTCTTATTAACTGAATATCATGATCGGCAAAGTACTGAGCCTCAGAAATCTTACTTTTGAATTGATTTATGTTGTGCCATGGTTTTTGCCGACATTCTTATATGGAAATTAAGCAATTCAGTGGCCGTGAATTTTTGTAAAAATATCTACAAATACAATACCACACGAATCTACAATAAGAAAAAACTGTCCTCAATTTGTGTATGGAAACAATGAACTCCATTCATTGTTTGGAAATAATGGATTCAATTTATTGAAAATTGGTGATGCTCCCATCTGAGTATCAACTTATGAAAAAAATGATGTGCAAGGAAATAATATTCGGAATGTTGTAATAGTTTAATGACTGGTTAAAAATATAAGTCTGTTTTGTTAACTTGTGAACTGTTACCCAAATGCAACCATCAAACAATTACAAAACACTGTAATGTCTTCTTGTACTAATGCAACACCGTCCTGCATGCATATCTAAAATTACTACTTCTAACCTCTCGTGTCCATGCTTCTAACCTGTCGTGTTGCAGAACTGATTAGATCTCCTGTTGATAATGTTGACGCATTGATTTGCAATGCAAAAAAGGATTGATGGGGCACCTAAATTGATTCTATGAGCTATAATACTCAAAAGTTTGATTTTACTCATACAAGCTACACAATTTTATTCTAATACTGAAGCATCCATTGGCATATAAAAACAATTCCTTGTTGCTGAAAAGCTGAAAAATTATATTGACCCATTTTCAGTAAGCACTGCAATTAAATCTTTGGAGACGTCTTCTCTGAAACTTTCCGACAGACTTGGAATTGCCCAATCAGGAGTCGTTTTCTTACACACTATTTATTTAACATTCGAGGATCAATAGGGGATTTAGTGAAGAAAAATGTCTTCAGTTCTGCAGAAAACCCCGGATTCGAAACAATTTATGCAACTATTATAGTACTATAAGGGGACAATTCCATGTTACTGGGTATTGATTACACGCCAAAGGATCTGTGCAAGTTTTGATTATCAGTAGTGTCTTCCTGCGATGTAGAACGCTCTTTTAGTCAGTACCAGGCCCTCTTGCGATATAATAGGAAAGTTTCATTGCGAAAATTTGAAACAAATATTTGTTTCTTGTTGTTACAGAGATCGTTGTAAATAATTCGAATATGAGGAGTTTAATGTTTAATATGTGTCTTTGTATTAATGCAACAGAAGCAACAATGCCTCACATTCACTAAGAAAAAAGCATTTTAATACAAAAAATTGATAGAATTAATATGAATGTTACCTATTTCCTACTCTTTAGTACATATTTCTGTATATTATAACACACATATATGTACATATTTCTCAATTTTAGTACATAAATATCCGGGTCCTAATTATGAGCATCCTGAATGTCATTATTATATTTCCATCACCTTTATTTGCTAGAGAAAAATTGTACTCCAAACAAAAGCATTAACGCAAACTCCTAAAGCACAAATCAAGCTTATTTCAAGCTTAAAAAGACGGTTTGTCCAGGAATGGCCGGGTCTCTTAAGACAACTTCTGTTAATAAAAACAACTCTTAAAGCACTAAAAATTAATTCACAGCGAAACGTGCATTAAGAATGTTGTCGTTATAACTTAAACGACAACTTTTATACGTAGTAGTCCCTCCGTCTTCATGACATACGACGTAAAAAAAGTAGCCTTTCTCAGTGTACCCTTTTCGCCTCTCGCGCTAACGACCTCCCCCAATAGCCCTCTGTGCTCACAGTCCATCACGCCGCCGCTTCCGCCTGGGCGGGTGCAGCCGCCCCCGCCCTCGCGCCCGCCATCGCCCGCCCCTCCCCCGGCGGCAGGCCGGCGGCGCTCGCTTTGTAACCCTGCGTGCCCACGTCCTCCTTTCTGGACCATTCGCCACACAGCACTCGCTCTCTGCCCGCCCTCTCCCTCCCTGCATCACTTCCCGGAGCTGGTGTCTTTCCCCATTTCATCGATGCTGACACTATGCTTGCTTTCAGGCTTTGTTCTTTGTTTCTTTCAAGCCGTCTTTCTTCTCCTTCTGGCTGCATTTGTCTCATGCTCATTCTTGCACATCTATTTCGTCACTTTCGCCTCGTTCGTTACCAACCGATCTTTCATTCCATCACGTCTGAAGTTATTTCATACATTTTTTTTTTGTTATTTGTTCTATAATTTTGCTCACATTATGATATGTGGATTTTTCTATACATTCATTCTTTCTGCCTCTATCTTCTACCTCCAATTTCCTATTTTCTTTCTGTTTTCTCGTCCCACCAACAACTGCTTTTTCCTTCCCTTTCATCGCTAACACATTCTTGGCCGACTTGTCTGGTGCGCTGCCAGCGGCTCCTTCCTTTCATCCCTCTCCCCACCCCGCCATCTCACTCGCGTGCCCCTCCCCATTTGCGCACCCAACCCCGGGGGCCCCGCTCCGCCCAGCGAGGCCCGGCCCGGCTTGCGCGGTGTCCCGTGTGAAAAACGCACCTCGCCCCCCTGTGAGAGCGGCCAGCTGGAGGGCGCGCCCTATTATGGAGGTAAAATATGCCAACACTTTCTTGCTCCCGCGGGGGCGCGAACCGCGCCTTCTCATGTAGATTTGTTACTCGACAGCTCGTCTGCGCCCCCGCGCTCAAGGAACTCGCCCCGACGCGCTCTGCCCCGCGGCTTATGGCGCCTCCGGGATACTCTCCGAGGGTGGCAGGCGGGTTGTTGGTGGACATCTCGTGGCACTTTCGTGAGGCGTTTCCGTTCGTTGAGGATTTCGAAAGTTTTCCTACAGAAACATCCGAGTATGTATTTTGAAATACCTATGAATGGCACGACACAAAGCATAATAGTTCGGTATCTGCGCAAGATCGTTTCGGGTTACTCTCAAAATTCAACGACGATTCATATCAAATATAAATATTTGATAGTTTTACTGCCGCAAACATTACTGACCGAAAAATATGAGTAGCAATACTTTATTTATGTATTCATTTCATTTAATGTGTCTACGTAAAGTACAATTGTATGTATAATTAGAATAAAATAAGGAAGGAAACATGCAAGAAATATTGCGTTTTAAAATGATTTGATAAAAACTGAAAATTATGTATGCGATAGATCGAGCTTGTTCTTACTCTCGCGACGAAGGTTAAAGGAGAAGTGAAAGGAAAAATTCATGAATGCTCTTCATCGCCGGTCATAAAAATGTCTCGCGTCATTAGTATCGTGCTTGATAGAAATACTGCGAATCAATCACTTTGCTGTGATTGGATGACAGCATTTTCTGTGTAACTGTCAATGATTTAAAAGTACTGATTAACTCTTCTGTAATTATTTGCTCACTGCACTCATTCATTAGATTATTCCGATCAGCAATTATTGACAAAGTCTTAAAATCATTTAAAAATAAATGCGAACAACGTATTTCCAAATATGAGTTAGTTTGTTCGTTGGAATTACATCGATAAACATTTCATCCGCCAACAGAATAAAAACCTGACATGTGTATTGAACTTATTCCAATTAAGGTTTCCCTTGCAGCAGTTTTTCGTGAGAAAAAAGTGTGCTGTATTCTGCACTACATCGCTGTATGCCAACATAATGTACTCAATTTAAGATTGAATCTAATATTACAGTGTCGCAAATGTTAGCGGATAAACCACTCAATGACAGAAAGGTTAGCTGCATCCGCCCTATAAAACTTTTTTTGTATTTCAGCAATAATGCTGACGACATTTTCTGTTGCAAGAAATCGATCATAAAAGAGCCATTTCGGCACAAATAAACTCTCTTCTAACGTCACTCATTTTCAAAACATGTACTACCGGGAGCGGTAGCTCAGTGCATCAACTGATGTCACTGCAGCGCCTCTGACCGGGAGCTCCTAGGTTCGAGTCCTGATTTTCGACACTAGCTTTTCCGCTGGGTCGAATTCAGTCGCTGTCTGGAGGAGAATTCTAGCGGTCGGCTGCTCTGATCGGTAGTTTTCCGTGGTTTCTCTGATCAACACCAGGCGAATGCCGGAGCAGTACCCTATCAAACGGGCCACGGACCGCGCGCGATCTGTCCTCCCCATTCCTTGTCCTATCCTCTCCCCTTACACACACTTACACTAACACATATTCCGGGAGACAGGTCGGAAGCTTAGAGCTTGTCCCGGCTGGGACGGTGCCCGCTGGTGGGAGAGTCTTGGTTAGAGGAAAGCCCACTAGGGCTTCCTTAATCCCTTCCCTTCATGCCCTACAAACACCGGCACCGGACCGGATCTCGCCATCCAGCGGGGGAAGATCACCGCCATCTCCCGAGAAAAAACATGCACTACACTAACGGGACTAATGACCAGCGCAGTTGACGCGTCCGGAAACATGAAAAAATCAATCAATCAAAAACATGTATTCATGCAATAAAGCTTAATAATATATTTGTAAACTAATTGTACACTAATATTAACTACAGTTCAGAATTTCATTTACACAATGTGCTATTTCCTACATCCTTTGGTTCCCTAAATTGTCCTAAAAAACTAAATCTTGTAACCATTTCATCAGCACTGCAAAGAAAATTAGTGTGTTTTGCGCTTTGTAGTTGCTAGTCGTGAAATTGTATCATTCGAGAAAAATTCTCAGAGTAAACTTTGCGTTCCATTACGGTGCATTGTTGAAAATGTTATCGAAGATTAAGCCGACACTTTCTCTGGAGCCATCTCAAAGCCCGTTGTGTGCGGAACGCGAAGATGCCTCTCCTTGAAATTCCTCTTGAAACGAGTCGATAAATTTAACTACGCTTCATCGGTTTAAAAGCCCCGGTCGTGAGTGACTCCAGGAGCTGTTATTTCGTTTATATTTCCCGAAGCATTATCATAATCCCCTTATGTCGCGATCGTATTTGTAACCCATAAAATAAAAGTCTCTCCAGGGCGTCGGGAGATTGCTGAGGGACGTGTTAACGCGAGATACGGTCCCTTTATGGTAACTTCATAATGAACGCGGCGACAAGGTCGTAATCCGGGAGATATTGGTGGGCGGCGAGGACCGTGGCGTCGGTGGCGGTGACTGGTCCGAGCGCAGCGGGGGAGGAGTGGAGTGGGGCGGAGTGGCCCTCGCTCTCATGGAGGCGACAGCAACTGCCTGCGGTGAGGAGGCCGGGTGGTGATTGCGGGGGGGTTGGGGGGCGGAGCGCGGCGGGGGTGGGGCGTGGGAGCTGATGAGGAAGTTGGGCGGCGGGGGATGCTGCGAACTGAGCTCCCTGCATCGGGTCGGAAGTGCCTGGAGGGCACTGTGTTTGTAGGGCATGAAGGGAAGGGATTAAGGAAGGCACGAACTTTCAAAGGGAAACATGTCACGAAATGGGTAACTTGTGAAGATCGAAATGGCTGTAACAGTGATGTTTAAAGATGGACGAGCAGTGTCATTGACATATGTTAAATTAAACAATCGTAAGAATGAAGAGAGTCCAATAACGATGAGAAAGTAATGCAATCAGTTCATACATTTTCAAGGCAACATAAATGTGATTTGATAATATTGCGTGGAAGGTTCAAGATCATAATACAAAATACACCCGTCCGCTTACTGAACACTATTCATCATGTGACTGGGCTAAATAATCGCCCTCTTGACGGGTTTCTACATAACTCAAATTAGTACTGACACAACAGATATCAAATATACTTTATAGAGCTTTGAAAATAGTGGACCGTTCTTCAAACACATGAAGAATAATACATGGCATCGTTTCGGATTTTCGTGAAAGCTTCCCAGTTTGTTCCGGAAAGATTCATGGAAGGCAGAAGTCACAGTTGGAAATACCCCCTCGAGAACTCAATACTGCGGCCGCAATATTCAGCAACCGAGTCACGCAGGACGCCAGACCGTTTCGGCGGCAAGGGATAGGGCGCTAGTGACAACAAAATGGGCGATCGTCTGGCGAGCGCGCGGGGCGACGCAACAGGGCGAGCGAGCGGGCGGGCGAGCGGATCGAGTCCGCTTAGCGGCCGCAATACTCCCGGGAGCGGGCGGCTCGGGCGGGTCGGGTCGCTTCGCGTCGCGTCGCGGGGCGGCAATATTGCGACTTTATGTAAATGGCGGGCGAGAGAGGCCGCCGCCCCTTTTACGCAGCCGCCGCTTTATATCCGCGCGCCGCTTAAACACGCGCGACGCGTAGCGACCGCCCGAGACCCCGGCGCGACATGTTCGCGCCACGCAGCCCTCTCCGCCGCCTCGCTCTCGGAGGCTTCTGCGTTAGTGCCCGCCATATTGAGCATCGCCATCTTATTTTGACCTCCGTAATCTACGATCTTAAAAAGTATTAACTTATCAAATTTTCTGCAAGCGTAGTCGTACATTTTGAGTTTACGATGGTCGGTGATGGCTACATACTCTGTGAAGTTAGGCCGTCTTGTTCGCCTGCTCGCAGACGGGGATTTCTGCAGAAGAGAGTTACACAATGTCTGACATATTGAACTCGCCATCCTTTTTTGACCTCCGTAATCTGCGATCTTAAAAACTATTAAATATATCTAATTTGCTGCAAGCGTAGTCGTACATTTTTAGTTGACGATGGTGAGTGATGATTATAAACTCAGTGAAGCTAGGCCGTTTTGTTTGCAGTCGAGGGTTTCTGCATGAGAACCGCCATGTTGAACTCGCCACCGTATTTTGACCTTCGTAATTTGAGATCTCCAAGGCATTGAAACTAATATAATTTTCTGCAAGCTTCGAATTCTGTAAAGTTAGGAAAGTTTTTCGCCTCCTCGCTGTCGCAGGCTTCCGGAAAAGATAGTTGCACGATGTCTGTCATATTGAACTCCAATCTTACTTTAACGCCATAATCTGAGGTCTCAAAACCATTGAAAATAATCTAACTTTCTGCAAGTGTAGTCGTACATTTTTAGTTGACGATGGTGTGTGAGGAATATAAACCCTGTGAAGTTAGGCTGTCTTGTTCGCCTCCTCGCAATCGGTGATTTCTGTTGAATACCCAATACCGCCCACCCAAAACCCAACATACCGCCATATTGAAGTCCTCATCTTAATTTGACCTTCGTAATCTGGAGTCTCAAAAATATTGAAATTAATTTAATTTTCTGCAAGCGTAGTCCTATAATTTTAGTTCACGAAAGTGGGTGAGGATTTATAAACTCTCTAAAGCTAGGCAGTTCATTTCGCCTCCTCGCAGTTAGAGGCAGGTGCCAAAGATAGTTGCACTATGTCCCCCATATTGAATCGAATTCTTATATTCAACTTCTTAATTGGCGATCTCAACAACGTTCAAATTAATCTAATTTTCTGAATGTTAATTTTTCGCTGACAATGATGGGTGGGGCTTATGAACTCCGTGATGCTAGGCAGCCTTCTTCGCCTCCTCGTAGTTCGTCTCGCGCTGCAAGCATCTGCACGCCTCTTTTGCGCATTCTCCTGCTGGAATTTTCACTAACTTGCAAATATCTTGGACTTACTAAAGCTAGAGTGGCTCAACTATTATTTTTGGCATAGTTTCCGACATTCTGAAGCGTAATGTAGACCATCTGGACTGCTAACTTATCATTTTCAGAAATAATAATTTTCAAAATATCGATTCTTAAATGTTAAAAGCTCTAATCTTTTATCGATAATTAAAAATGTATGGTTATTCGTGTTAACTCTATGGATTGTAATGGTTTGGGATTGCAGATTATGAATTAAGATGAAAATATTAATGGCGAGTTTATATGGTGGACATCATGTAACTCTCTTGGGCAAAAACGAAAAACTTGATATGAATCCGGGTTTTAAAATGTTTTAAAATCCCTTAAAATGGTTAAGAATCTTCACTTTGAAATTTAGTAAACTTTAAGATGGCGAAATGAATGTGCTGCACTCTGTGTAAGTGGCAAAACTCCTGACACAAAACAGAACGTAACGGAAACCATACAGCTACATTGTTTGTAAGTGAAAATGAATTTGAATAGACGTTCATGTAATTTTTCATGATTAATTTTTAGCATTTAAGAAATATAAAAATTACTACTGTTATTTCTTCATATTAATTTATTCTAAAAAGAACTTAATAATAAATACATTGTTAGAATGATTCAAGGCATTCTTGTTGCGAATCTTACTTCCTAGCCAAAGCAATCTCAACGAATTAATTTATAAAGTATAGTATATGAATACCACACTATTTTATTCAATTACATAATTTAGATATGTGCAAATGAAAGTGAAATAGGTACCATCTGGATCCAGTGATTGATGTATAAATGCACATTACAAAATGCGTTGAGAATGAAAGGATTGTTTAAACAATATTTTACCGCAAGCCTCTAATTTGACTGTTCAGGAAATAGTCATTCTCGCCGTAATGTAATCATTTATTCCAAGATGCTATTGTAAACTAAATAAATACGATTTCGAATTTTTTAAACGATATTTTAATATTTCAATTGCGTTTTCATGGAAATTCTTACATCCTATTCAGAATGGATTTTATTTTTTTATAATTTGTATTATTAATTAATTATAATTTAATTTAAAAATGTTCTGCCTCACACTAAAGGTTTCTGAACGTTGGTCACACGCGTTCTCGTGCCCAATTTTCCCCTTCATGACTTGCTCTGTTGCAAATAGGCGTGGTGAAAGTTCGTGATCACTATTCACAAACTCTTCTTCGTTCCTGGCTTCGAATGGCTCTTTTCCATCATTCTGCTTTCTGTCAGAGTTTTGTCTTTCTCTTTCGTCAGCGTTCCACCTCCAGGATTTTATCCTCAATCTCGCCGAACTTCATTTTGCTCTTTGTCGTTGTTGTTAAGTTTATGTACCATACAAAAATGAATTGAGCGCCGCGTGACGTTCGTACAATGGTTGTAGTGAGGAAGCTTCTAAGAACATCGTCATTAATGTTGGAGAATTTTCCAATTTATTAAGTGTGTAATTGAAAAGAGGACTCATTTCAATTTTGGTAAGAGGCATCAGGGAATAAAATGGAAGCCACAGATCCGCAGACAGTGTTTAATGGCCTTATTTTCCCGCACAACTGAATTTGCGTATTGAAGCTCGTAACTGCGAATGATTTTGTGGTGGTATTGCAAATATTAAACTCGTATTTCTCTAATGAACGTTATGAACATTGAGCATTACGTTAATAGTCGACTATTAAAGCGGATTAATTTTTATTAAATTCGTTTGAGCTGCGTGAGCCCGTAATAAGATTTTATTATCGACATAACGTGCTGACATGCCAAAGAAAGTATTAATGCGTGTTCACGTAATTTGCCATCTCACTTCAAAAACGTGTGTTTCAATAATTTACAGAAATTAATGTAGTAACATATCTCTCAAAACTAAAATTAATTGTATATTTGTGTTCCAAATGTGAAGAAACATTTTGTAGGTCCTAATTAAACGACAAATGCTAAGAATGTATTCTTGAATGACGTCTATTTATCGACAATTATTTCTTTCTACATTACTTCCTGTTTCAATTAAATTCAGGACTGTTACTTTAACTCCTCTCCGAATTTTAAATCGCCTGAAATGAAATGAAAGGTGAACGATAAAATTTAGATAACAGAATTTTAAATGCCGATTAATAAGAAAAATTGAGCAACAAACTGGAAATGTTCGTCTTTGTTATTGCAATACACTGATAAACATTTACAGAGAGAAATCGTAAGTAGCAAAATAAGTTATCGGTCTTAGTCTCGCATTTTGCTTGCAGCTCTACCGTCGGCTTCATCCCTTCGTGAAACGAAATTCGCGGCGTATGAATTCTGCGGCGGGCGTGGTAACGCCAGCCGCCGGGGAGCATTCCGTGATTCAGAGAACCTCCCGTGAAATCTAATTTAGCTTCTGAGAAGAGGCTGGCGCGCACGAGTTTCTCTTATCTGCTGGAATCGCCAACTCCCACCGCATCGACTACTGCCACTCATCCGCCGCGTCGGCGCCGTATCTCCCCGCGCGTCCTCCACGACCGACCCAGGCCTCCGCCGCGGCAGCAGCCCCACGCTCCCTGGCTTCCGCGCTACGCTCTCCTCGGACCTGCAACGCCTTTCCACAGTCTTGTTTCCACGCCACATTTTTTTTACTTTACTTTCAAGTTCTGGACTGAGTGAGTGAGAGTTCGTGTTTATAGACGCGTCAGCTACGTTGGTCTCTTGTCCCGTGAGAGTAGTACATGGTATAGATGAGTTATTTTAAGGTCGACAGGTTTAACTTTGAGAGGTCGGGAATTACATGAATGCCATGGCGTTGACATTGCGAGAGATAGTGATGAAGCCATTTATAAATGAAGTGACTGTAAACGAATGCACTGATAAAATGAGTGCATGGACATAATTTGTGGCAATATTGCCAGCAGTGGCCAAGCAGTCCCTTCTTGTAGTAATATCTATGAATAGTCTGTAGATGGAGTTCCGCCGTTGCTCAAACGTGATTTAGCATCGACCGCGTAGGTTGATCGATTGATTAGTGATTTTGGGCGCGTCTACCCTTGCGAGGTTTTCTCCAACCAGGAAACTCCCACCAGCGAGATACCGCCCCAGCCTGGAAAGCTCTAAGCTCCCGACCACATAGGCTTAAACAGTTTCCCCCACTATGTATCTCCTCCAGTGGGCATACCAGTCGGGAAAAGTTCTAAGCTCCTGGCATTTGCGGTAGTGCAGGGCATGTAAGCGTATGTTTTTGTATGTAAGAGGCGAGGAGGGGACTAGGATGAGGAAGGAGAGATAGCATGTGGCCTGTGACCGGGTTATTAGTGCTCTGCTGCGGCATTCGCCTTCTTCATTAGCGGGCGGCTGAATTCGGATCAATTGCTATCTAGCTGGTGTTGATTATTCACCATCGTCGGTACTCTAGGGTCACACTGTCAGAGACACTACAGCAGTTGTTGCTCTGAGCCATCTCAGGCAAAATCACTTTTTGGAAGGTGACACATAATAGGCGGCAAGTTTTACAAACCCACTTCAAAGGCACGGCAATGTAATTTCTTATAGTTCACATCAAGTCTGTTCAAATACAAGAATTCGATCCAAACTGTCCGCGGCGGACCACTGCAGTCGCCGTCGTGTCACTCGCATTTCACTATACTAGCCACTACTACCTTCCCCCCTCTCGTCACGCTGACTCGACAAGTAGTGAAGCAGCGTAGGACAAGGGCCTACTACAGGGCCGTCCCGGCCTACACTCTGATATCGGCAGGATATCATTGGATCATTAGAATTCGTTGATTGATTCAAACGCGAGAACGGAAAAACTCAAGAAATCCTGGATACAGAACATCTTCCGCAAAAAATGATTATGATAAATATATAAGATATATAACATGTACGATACGAGTTTTGAAATAATGAAGTTGATGTGCTCTCTTATGTCTCTAAAAAGCATTTGGATGAATTGATGAAATTATCTGAATACAATGGTCGTAGGTAGTTGGCCTTTGCCTTTCAAATCTTGATTCTGCAGTAGATAAGTGTCCTTGCAACTCACATTCGGTGAAGAATTTCTAGAGTAAGTACAATACGCCCAAAATATTAACGTTTTAGACACGAGACATTTATTTTGATCCTGCCCTTCTGCATTGCATTGTTCTGTTGCAAGCATTTTACGGAGGCTTTCTTTAAAAATGGTATAAATCCCTCTAATGCCGCCCTAGAATGATCATAACGATAAAGTAAATATGATTGTTAAAAAATTCATTGACGTGTTGCATCCTGCGTGCTGTATTATTTTTTTAATTTAGAAAGGAAACAAACTGTTAGGTTTCTATTTTTATTTCCAAATATCGTTCTTCAATGTGCATAAATTAAAGAAAAAAACAAATTTTTAGTTTTCTATTTTCATTCGCAAAGAATGTTCATGCCCAATGTGATCTGTCGACTAGCCTCGCAGATAATTATGTCTGCGAGACCCAATAAAACTGAAATAAAACCCATTATAATTGCTCATGGCTGCCGTGAAATTCAGCGGATGGCCATCCCAGCGCTTGTCTCGCCCGAGCGCGTGGTACAGCCCCGTCGCGACGTCTTCGTGTTCTCTGTCGTCTCTCCTCATTATCCCTCCAACTTTCAGGTCGAGTTCTAACACCGGCGCGTAGTCTCTCAGAGTCTCAAGAACGCTTCAGCTTGACAAGCTGAGTTTCCTGATCCCACTAATAGTACTGACCTACCCACGCTGAATCGTCTCGCGACTTTCCCTTGAATTCTCTCTTTCTTCGCTTTCTCATCCCCGCACCTGTCCGACTCCCCTTCACAGCCTTCACCTGCGCTGCGATTCCGCGCCATTCGCGCCATTACGTCTTTCACGGCCTATTACCGCCCGGCCCGCCTCCCCCACCCGGCGGGGGGCGTAAGTCGATTGCGCGCCGCGCACCTTGCGCCCCTTCGCGGCGCGCGACGCTATCAGCGCGCGAAAACAATCGCCTAACGAAGCGCGCGCGCGCATTTCAATTGATTGCCTGCGAATTGCCGATCTTAGCCGCCCCCCCCCCTCGACCGCGCACCGCGTGGTAACGAGGTTAGCGGCGGCGGCGACGAAGGCGACGGCGGCGTAACGAGGTTACGCGAGGGGGCGGCGCAGGCGGCGGCGAGGGCGCCGAGCGCGGAGCGGCGCACCTCAACGCCGCCGCGGCGCCACTGACGCCGCCCGCCGCCGCCGCCGACGCCGCCGCCGCGAACGCCACCGCGCGCGCCGCGCCTGCGCAACGACGCCGCTCCGCCGCCGGGGCACGATGGCGCAATAGTGCAGTGCAGGGGGGCGAAAATCGAAAATGACCTGGAAAGAGCTCAAGTACAGTTCTCTACTTCTATTTTCGCTGTGAAACCGAGCAATATGGGTTATATATACATACATTTATTTGGCGTAATTAACAATAATAATAATTATTATTATTATTATTATTATTATTATTATTATAAATATAATATAATATAATAAGTATAATAAGAAGAAAATAATGAATAATATATAATATAAATAATAATAATATAATACTATCACTAATATAAAGTATTACAACACTTATTTCAACTCTATCATGATATAAAACAATTACATGTTGATGATGGTACTAAAAATGAATAATGCTAAATAGATATTGTCTAAATTAGATTTTTTTTTAAAAGCATTGATCGCGTTCACTAAAATTCATTGCACTACACTACACTATTTTGCTGTGAATTACACCGACCAGCACTTCACAACACTCTACCGCACTTCACAGCGCTTAGTTACTCATTTAACATGTACTGCTCTCAGCTTGTTCTAACTTATTTCTAAAACTTCGGATACTTAGAGGAAAGGCTTTGAAAGTTGCTTATACAATAGGTTTAAGTACAGCTGTATTCGCGATGGAGAAAGAGAAGTCCCGAGCACGATATCGCATTGGCATTGTTTTCCCCAATGAATGAAGCTCGGCTAAAGTCCTTATGATATACAAATCTAGATTTAAAAAACGTTTTCGTTACTTTTTTATCATTTTCAATCACAGGTTCAATCATATCATTACTCAGTGGTCATCGTTAGCTGCACTTCTTCCAATACGTAAGAGGCATGTAGGAGGCAGTGATAGTTCTAATGCGATGTCCAGGCTTCGGTGAAATGAGTAAGAGTGCAAGAACGGAGGCACAGTTTGTTCTCTCGTGTTTTATCTTCCGGTATTAGAGTGATACTGTAAATCTGGCGGCGATGAAGTCATGCTTTAGCAAAGAAAAAAGTGCGATTAAGGTCACATTTCAATCACATTTAAAAGTAAGTGTAATAATGACTTGTAACAGAAGAAAACAATTAGTTCTGTGGAACGTTCTCTTACTCTAATCACTAATTTTGGAAAAACCTGAAATATACTTTGAAAGTTTTTTTCCTGGGTACAGTATACTTTAAGATGAAAATTCTTATTATAAAGATTTACAGGCATAAAATTTGAAGTTTAGTGGTGAAGAAACTTTCAGAACCCTGCACAGCTTTATTCAGGTAATTTAATAACTATAGGATGTCGTTTTCAATACATGTATATATAAATATATAATGTTTATATATGTGCTTTAATATTTGTTAATCGCATGAAAGTCTACGCAGAAGTTGAAATTTACTAGTAAACGCTCGGAGAGAACATTCGTGCGTGTGCAAATTTGAATGGAACAGCGGGTCACGTCCAGAGTTCGCCCAGCTGGTTTTAGTTGATGCAGCATGATTTTTGTACATTGTCTTTTCTGCACAATGCAGTGGTGCTTATCCCGTTGTTCTGTCGCACAATTCAATTATTGAAACAAACGAAAGTCGCGAAGCCCAGGCACCATGCGAGTGTCCGCCGAGCAGCGACATGTGCCACTGCGCGCATGTGCGTCCGGCGGGGGGCCGGTGGCGGTGGGGGCGGTGGGGCCGGGGTGCCGGGGGGCCGGGGGGCGGGGGGGGCGGCGCTGCGTCGAGAGGTATCGCGCGCGCTAATGTGTTTACATTTGCGCGCCGCCTTCCTCCTCCCACCCCGGCCCCTTGCCCCCTGGCATACTCGCGCATCCGGTGGGCACCCGGACCGGATGGCTTCTCCAGCACACACACACACACACACACACACACACACACACACACACACACACACACACACACACACACAAGCATCGTATCGCGCCGGGCCGTGCACCGCGACGCCCCACATCACCGGACCCCGCAACGCTCCATCGCGTCCCGTTCCCCCTCCGCCCCGTCCCCTCCCCTTCAGTACCGTTCTGCCCCTCCCCACCCTTCCCCACCTCGCCCGAGGTGTTGCGCGGCCACTGGAACACAGCGGGCCCGGAGCACCATTCCGCGCCGGTTTTCATAAGCTCGGATTTGCGGCGGCGCTGTGAACGCACCTGGCAGATTTAAACAGTTGCATATCCGACAATTGGCGCCGAGTGTGTTGCGCGGCCACTGGAACACAGCGGGTGGAAACAGTTTTATTAGTCCATTGACAATTTGATTCGTTGGCGTTTGCGTTGGTGGGCGAGTGATCAGCTTTTTCATTTAGAGTTCATTGGTTTAAGAGCTGTGCGTGTGTGAATGCAATGAACACTTGTTGAATCATTTTAAAAGGCGTTAATGAAGTATTATTGTGTTCTGAATCATTACATTAATTAAAAATTAAATCATATAATTAATTGTATGTGAAAATTCAAATAGAATTTAAGCTATGCTGCCTCATGCTCACTTTGGTGAAATTTGCGTTCTCCTTTAGAACGCGTTTATTCTCTTGTGTCACTACACCCAGTTTCCTTGTTCTTAACCTCTGCTATCTTTTCCCCGTTATTTTCTCGTTGTTGTGAAGACTTATTATACTCTGTTATTTTTATCTTCTCTCGTCTTCTTTGGTCTTCATAATTTGACAACTGCCGTCCTGTGCATACCGTGTTACTGTCAACTTTTTTCCTGTGGCGCAAGCGAATGCTCCGCTGTTTCCTTCTCCCTAATTCTGTCGACGACTAATTTCTTTTTCTCCGCAGAAGCCCACCCCTCAACTAAAAAACCACAGACCTTCGGCATTTAATTTTAACTTTATTCTACTCTAATTAGGCGTATCCCAACATTTTAGAGGTACCTTTTTGCCATTTCAAGTTTGTGTTAATTCACTGTAATTAGTTTCCTAAAAGTACCGGTTGGTTCTTCATTTTAAAAACAAACTTCCTTACTGAACTTTATATTCAACACTGATTCATAGAAAACGCAAATATTATTTTGCTTTCAACAATTTAACATTTATTTATGAACTAACTTAATGTATTTTTTTAAAGAACATTTGAAACTTTTTAACTGAACATCTTCAGGAATAGAATTCTAATACATATTTTCTCTGCCTAAAGAAAATATCCATATAATCGGAAATTATGTTTCAATTATATCAAATGTTTCGTACATTTGCTATCCGAAAAATCTGGAAATTTTGTGGAGGCTAGACGCTTGAAATTATTGCCTTGTTCCTCCATATGACACATGCACATTGTCTAGTGAATGATTTCTAACTATAACAGAAATAACTGATAACTAGAACAGAATTTGTTATTAATCATTAACATATACAAAAATGTTAAACACAAGAAAAAGTATCTTTCCTTGATAAATTTTATATACTTCATTTTCTTCCTCCAATTTTTGTTGTGCGTGAAGTCAAGTGATCCGGATACACTATGAGATTCCTCTTCATTCTTTGTCATGAAGTATTCTCAATCATAACTTGTGAACAGAATGTTTTGAATAGTTCAATAATTTTTAAGTTGTTTTAAGGGTTTCTAAGTTCAATATTTTAACAACAAAAGAGTTTTCGTTTCAGATAGTTTCGTTTCATAGTTTAGCTAGGTGGTGCAAGTTCCATATAAAACTCTACAATTTATTAAAATAGATTATTTGGCATTTCAATAAAATAAGTTTCTTGAAATTAGTCATTAAATATTCCTTCGATACCCTTCATTCGTGCAATTTTTTTTAGACGCATTGTGATTCATGTGATGTGATTCATGTGAAAGAGATTAAATAATTACACAACTTGATGGTTAATATCATCTCTACTAGGAATCACTTCCAGGTAGGCTACACTTTCAGGAATATTGCCTGACTACGCAGCCCGTTATGCAACATTCTGCCACGCCGAGTTCTCGTACAATCTATAAGTCAACGACTTTCAAAGAATGTCCTCTACACAGAATAAATATTACTTTTCTAAATAGGCGGCGAAGAGCTGAACTTCGTTTCGGAGAAATACTCAAGTTTCCATTGTGCATGTTGTCTTCGAAGATACATCACTTCTTTTCTCATTTCTCTGACGAAATTACAAGCAGAAACACTTTTTTCTCAACATTTCTTTTTAATATATAATAAGGGTTTTTGTTGACATATTTGGAAAGCATGAAAATAAAGAGGAAAATGTTAAGGCAATAACACAAATTCTTTATCACAGTAAATTCAAAGGTTTGAAACTTAAATTGATTGTGTTACTTTCATCAAGAAATGGTCATCGACAACTACATGAGTTATCTTCCTATTTGTTGTCACATTATCTTCTGCTTCGAATGTTTAAAATTGTCAGAAGGAGATAACTTTTAACAAAAGAATGATGTTCCTCCTCTTTTTCCTGCGATTGTGTGAAAGCGTATTTTTTAGACATATTTGATCACATATTTTCGTTGTTTCAAACTCAATTTACACCTTGGTGTATGCAGACAACCAAGTGGTCCTAGCCAGTGATGAGGCTGGATATCCACAACATGACTAGAAAATTAATTGAAGAATATTAAAAATAGAGACGACATTAATATATCAAAAACAGAATATTCGGTAGTAGAAGGCAATGGTCAAAACCTGTTAACCCACAGGGGACATCATTACTAAACACGCAAAGAACCATTGATAACAGAATACCTTTTGTCCTGTTCTATTTATAATAATTCAATGGAAGACGATACATTAACTTCTTAACAGTACTTTCATAGCCTCTCCCTTTACTTATATTCACTCATTTATTTCTCAACTTTCTTATTAATTTTTCCTATGTTTGTCCACTCATCTATTTATGTCTTCTCTATTATACTCTGGGCAACACTATTTCCATTCATTTTCATTATAACATTTAATATTCCACAGATTACGCACAAGTCTGTTACATTTTGAAAAATTAGATTCGGTCCGTCACTTAACCAATTATTTTTAACGACATTCAAATTTATCAGTTTCCTCCATACAAAAACATTTTAAATATTTTTCACTTATTTGAGAAAGCAATTTCGGGCGATTGTCACATGGTATACAATGAAGGTTGGTAAAGAGTTTCCACAAGTCTAGCCAGGGTGATGGTTTAGCTATGGCATTCATATAAATAAATGTCCTTTTCTTGTCCAAACGTGAGCTAAGTCTGTTTGAAGCGTGTTCTGCTCGTAATGCGACTGCGCGCTGTGCGCTGCCCAGGTGTGCCTGAAGCTGGGCTGGAAGAGCCAGCGCACCCGCTGGGACGTGCTGCCGCTCGTGCTGTCAGCTAACGGCCACGACCCAGACTACTTCGACATCCCGCCGGAGCTGATTCTGCGCATCCCGCTCACCCATCCCACGTAAGTGTCACCTCCGTGCCAAGTGTCTCGCTGGCTGCGCGGCCCATCAGCTTCGCTTGTTGATTCGCTCTCGTCAGAGCTAATGTGACATGATGAGGAAATACAAAAGTAGTATGAATCTGGGCTGTCCGGGTGACGCCGCGTCGAAGGCTGAGGTGCCGACGTTTCGTATCGCGGTCCTCTTCAGGGCTGGACTGCGCAGTACAGCCTTGAAGAGGGCCGCGATATGTCGGTCGAAACGTCGGCACCTCAGCCTTCGACGCGGCGTCACCCGGACAGCCCAGATCATGACTCTGGCCACAGAAGCCTACGATATCAAAAGTAGTATTGTATCATCTAAAGAATAATTTAAATGGACCAGATTTTTTTTACTGGTCTGTGTCAGAAAAGACTTTCAGATTACATTGTTTTAAAATTAGTCACTGAGGAATATTAGGTGAAATTCATTTTCCTACTATTAAACATCACATAGGATGCCATTCTTACAATAAAATATTTAAAACTTTTCATATATGAATTTTCAATCTTCATAATATTGTTTTGATATTAAAATAATACTTATCAGTAAGAATAGTTAAATGTTGCAAGAAGAAATTTATGTAATACAAAGGCCTAGAAAACTTTTTTCAATCCATTTCTAAACACAATGTAACATCTGTATGTCAGGGAAAGCTGGAAGAATAATTTATGTGTAAACTCACTTATATGCATTATTTCTAATCGCCCCTTAAACGTAGTTTTCATACACAATTTACATGTTTATTGCATGTTCGGATGTTGTTAGCATATTGATAAGTTTGGTCACCTTTGTTAGACTGGCCTGTTACTGTTTGATGTTGATTTTTAGATACCGTTTCACAAAGTTATTTTCGCAATTTCTGAAAAATAAAAGTTGAGGAACTTAAAAAAATTAATTTTCATACAAATTTTAACATGAAATTGTAAGTCTGATCTAACAACAATTTAATAGAGAGTTTCAAGAATTTTTATATTTCTTTTATTAGATCACCTGCACCTACTACATGTCAAAAAGATACAGCATTTTTAGTACAAAAGTTGCAGAACATGCAGATTTTTTCTAGGCTAACCATTTATTATCATGCACTAAACTGATTATACATTCATTACTATTACTTTATTGACAAATAAACCACTGTCAAATAATAAGTCTCAACACGAAATTGCAAAGACCAGTACTTGTTAAAATTTAGTAATATATCGAATTAAATTGATGGTATGAAATATTCTGTAATCACTAATAATGACCTCTTCCTCACATTTTATAAAAACAGACCATTCGTAAAACGTCCTCCCACGGGTCATCAATGTCTGTATGTAACAACAGAGCCCTATATATCCGTCAGTCAAATATCAGGGACCTCATATTCTCGGCTGTTACCTCTGATCTCGCCACGCCCGAGCACTGCGTCCACCAAGCACAGACACCTTGTGGTTCACCAGCGCGCGCTACCGCGCCGGTCTCTGTGTCCACCGCCGCGGCGCCGCCAGCCCAATTAGCGAAACGCGAGGCAGCTAACGCAATTGGTGCCGCGACGCTGCCTCCGACACCGCGGAACCGCCACCGCGCCGCTGCCACCGGGAGCCCCCCACGCCCGGCACCATCGCCTCCTCCCCTCTAAGTCTCCCGGCCGCACCCTCACCCCCGGTCGCTCGCGCGTCACTTCCGCCTCATGCCGCCACCCCCAGGCCCTCTGCTGCTAACGTCGTTTCATTCTGTTACACCACTTGACTTAGCTCACCCTTACTGTCACCACATACCTTGCGCCAATCTGATGATCTCAAGATCTCCATTGTAAACAGTTATTATTACTATTATTATTAACATTTTCAACATGAATATCAATATATTCTTCAGTATTGTGGCTAGTTTGAGGCTTTGCAAAAGTAAGCAATTTTGATTTAATGAATGATGATTTGCATGATATTTGGGATACGTCATCCTCTCATAGCTCTCCACGCCCTAATCACAAGCTAGGTAATGAATGAGGGCGTTGTATTCGATCCCACAAAATGTTGTTCCGTGTAGAGTAGTTGCCACCACAGCCGTCTGTGGTACGTCACGTAAATGACACTAACACATTTATTATTATTTTTAACTGCAAAAATTTACCTTGGGTATCTATAGTAGCATAATTATTTCCTAATATGTTCACTGGCCATCGTTTGTACAATTAAACGTCACGGGGGAAAGGCTGTCACGATCAATTCCGCCAGGATCAACTCCCTCCCAGTCTCCGCAGCCTCTACAGCACCTGACGGCGCCACCTCCGCCATTGCCACCTGTGTGGCGGCCGCCGCACCGCCATCGTCGTCACCCCCTCCACCACCATCACCACCACCACCACCACCACCACCACCACCACCACCACCACCACCACCACCACCACCACCACCACCACCCCTGTCACTGCCATCGGATCAGTCACCGTGTTTGCCTCTGCCTCCATCACCCCCTCTCCAACAGCCTCCACTCCCGCCTCGCACCCCCCGCCACCGCCACCGCCACCGCCACCGCCACCGCCACCGCCACCGCCCGCCATCGCCGCCCCGCCGCCCCGCCGCCGCCGCCACGCCGCCACCCCGCCACCGCCGCTACCTCCGCCACCGCCGCCACCGTCGTCGTCGCTTGTTCCGTGTTGGGGGATTAGCGCGCGCCCTCTCGCTGATTGCGTCCCCTAAGTGAATTTCGCGCGTTTTACTGCGAGTGGCTCGTGTCCCGGCGGCGGGCGGAGTTAGCCTTCGCGGGACTGGGGCGCCGCCATATGGTTAGCCGCAACGCGCGGGGAAATGCCGTGTTGGTTCCGCTGAATAGATTTTGCCGACAGGTTAGCTTCTACTCGCATGTTACATTTAAGTCTTAAAGAATCAATTTCTCTACTTTCATTGTAAAATTGTATTTGCTTAATATGCATTAATATTGTACACTTGTAGAAATAAATGGTTGTGGAGAAATTGATATATCTTTCATGACATTTCACCCTTACTATACACTTTTATGAGATTTCTTAAATTCTTTATCAGTTACCAGTACATTTTTTATAATTTAGAAAACGTTTTTTCTCGCTCTCGTGAACAATTCATGAGAAATATATATTTTTTCTAATATGACTTACTTAGCGTAGGGTTAATAATAATACAAAATACTTTTAAATCAAACTAAAAAATATCGCTCTGTGTTCTATGTTTCTGTCATGTAGAATCTTCACTTTTATTTGTTTTATTTCCCAATATATATATATATATATATATATATATATATATATATATATATATATATATATATATATATATATATATATATATATATATATTACTAATAATCGGCATTACTAATAAATGTCCGCATTTAAATAGACTGAACTTCGAATTTTTCTTAACCTCTTGGAAATTATTGGGGTATTACAAACTTCAGTGCAGTTGTATTACTTTAGAGAGAGTTCAGAAGGACCCACATTCTTTGGAGGATTTGAATATATTATTTGAAATCAGAAGTAGGCTATATTACTTTCGACACATCATCATGTAATACGAAGTACCGATTTTCTACAAGATACATTTCATCATTATTAAGGTTTGAATTCAAAAAAATCGTCCATGAATTCAATATGTGCATATGCAGGTCTTCTACAAAAATTCACTCATCAGAATTTTGTTAACCAATCCGATAAAAATGTCTATAAAATTTACGATATATTGCTAATGATACATCTGTATCCTAAACTTCATGTGCAGACTCCAGAATTATTCTTAGATTCGAAGATTTGTAATAACTAATTCGGTCAATTTTTCTTTCTTTTGCGTATATCGATGATCTGTAAACGAAAAATGTATTCCTTTGCAAATATTTGCGGACTTCAATTTATAATACAGAATAGAAAAAATTCTCACAATTCAGTTTTCAGAGGATGATTCGCACGTCGAGTTGTTCTAATAAGATTGTGTACTACTGCTCCAGTGATATTATTTTCTTTGATTTTGCGTTGTGACGTAATGGCTTAACAGTCCTCTTTTTTAAAAATTATGAAAATTCTTTGGCTCCCAACTCATTATTTCAATTCATACATTTTCTATGCGATGATGTAATTTTGATCATTAGTGTGTGTGCCTCAATTTTTACTACTATATTATATGGCGTACAATACGTAACGTGATCCATCTGGCTTACGATGTGAATATTACATGACACATTGCATCAGTTCACCAAATACATAATCATTTACTCATTGTGATAAAATAACATTACATAATTTAACGAACTGCACTGTAATGTACTTCTTCAAAAGAACGTGGTGAATTCTATTGTAGCATTCGATTTATGAACCACACAAACCTTCAATGCTGCATTTGCCGGACGAAAGAGAATTCACCCATCTGTGGGGTGCGCTCGAGGAATGTTGACTCTAGAAATGAAATCCGCCTCATAAGCCAGAGAGAAGAGTTTAAAGGATTCATGGAGCACTGAATCTCCAATGATTAATCGGTTAGTCTCGTTGAATATGCGTAATCACGTGTGTTACAGAATTCATAATGGTGTGCCTCGTTTCTCCGAAGTTTGACATTGGTAATAAGATGTAACAAAAAGTGTGTATGTACTAGAATAATAAAGTATTTGAAATTGAGTTTTTTGCAGACAAAAGTATGTCTTCTTCCAATCTATTAAGCGTTCAAGTTAAGCTGTTAAATGGAGTGTGCCGAGAAAACTCGGTTTGTCAATATGAGTTTAAAAATTAATTAATTATCATTTAGTTGAATAACGGTTGTTAACAATTGTAACAATAATTGTGTTTGTTGTATTACGGATTCGTATGTGCTCAGCAGTAATTTTCATCCTTTATAGTAAGTAAATTACGCGTTCAGAGATAACTCATAGTAACATACACATGTCCCGCAATTATGTTATATATTATTAATTAATATGCATAATGAGTTTTCAATATGTCTATATTTTCCATACGCACAACCTAGCTTCTTCAAAATAACTTTCTAGTTCAAAACCTGATGTCAGAAACTAGAGTTCGATATATTGAACCGCAAAATTCTTTAAAACTTGTATTTTTGTTCTGGCGAGTTGTAATTAGATAATACTGTTCAGGGGTCACGATGAACATTGAAAGTATGCTATCTCGACTTTATTAAACTCTCGTGAGTTATCCATGACACGAAATTTAATTGGGTTTGTCAAATTAGAGATATTATGAGAAACCCAGAAAAACACGACACCGTGGACAATCGTAATGCAAATTATTGGAAACAGAAAAGTATGATGTTACTTAAAAGGATATTATTTAGAAATATTTATAATCTCTAAAGGTAGTTTGTTAAAATCACAACAGACAATTCAGCGCCCGAGTCAGTAATGTTCTTATTAATCCAGGCTATAATATGAATTATTTGAACAATTTAGTTTCTACTTATAGATATTTTGTCCTGTTCATGTATGACAATAGTACATACTTGTATGTTAAAGCGAAAAAAAATGTGGTGGCGTGTAGCAGCGGGAAAAGAGGTTTTTTAGACATTATTTTTATTATATTATTATTATTATTTTATTATTATTTTTTATTTTAATTAATAATTATATATATATATATATATATATATATAACTGTTATATTCTGTGTTATTATTACTTTAGTAACTATATTCTGTGCTTTACTAAGACGTACCTTCTACCTTGGACAGTATTTATTTAATTCAATAATTTTTTTTTCCTGAAGAGGACCCACAATAAAGCATGTAGAGCTAAACGTTAAGAATATGAGTTTTTTTACTCCCATTGTATAATTCTGTCATTTGAGGCTGCAACCTAATGCATACTCATTACAATACAGATGTTATTATGATACAGGTTCTTGATCAATAGCAGAAAATCTTACAAACCAAGTATTGGCACTAAATTAATCGTAATCCTTATAGTAAATATTTCGTTCGGTTGTGTACATTAAAATTGAATTGAATATTATATTATGCTTCTCAGTTTTAATTTCTTTTATTATTAGTAAATTTTAAGTGAAATATTATTTAAAATAAATTAGAACGTAATTACACTTTGGTTCCATTTGACCAGTTATTGGAGTAGTTACTGGAGTTATTGGCGAAAACATTTGATTGACATTGAAATCTGAACGCAAGTTATTTTGTTATATGTTGATGCCGTGTAGTTGTCCCTAAAAACCGGCCAATGCTTCAGTTTCAAATGTCTAGTGAATCAAAGGTGGAGTTGACACTTCCAGAAATAAGAGAGAAAGTGAAAATGGTGACGTTGGAATTATTGCCGCAACTTTTGTACTCCTGCGCAGGCGGTCTGGTAAAACAAAGCCACCTACAGTGGATAGGGTAAGGCGCTGTCCTGTAGGTAAGCCTTGGTTGAATATTGGCTGTCCTGTTGAGGCTTGGCTGTCCTGTTGAGGCTTGGCTGTCCTGTTGGTAATGCCTTGGTTGAGGTTGGTGGTGTGATTTACGATACTCGCTCGTTCCTCGCTCGTATCATAATATCACACTCGTGTATTAATATACGTATTAATACCCATCATTACATCATCGTTTCATAATGCATAATTAGGATATTATTTTTGAATTTCACTCTACCAAGACACAACTAACAACAATTAATACATGAAATGTTATGTCATGGCCTTGAACGGTATTAAAATTTAATTTATTCCAGACCGTCTATATAGTGAAGCAGATTTACACAGAATTTAGACATGAAAGTTCAACTCTTTCAAGAGCAGCCTGAGAAAGTACTTTCCATACTGCGTAGTACTTTCTTTACCAACCACCGAAATCATGCAAGTAATTCTTTGCCTGTGATGGAATTTGCTTCAATGCTTACTCCTCTCCGATTCCTCCAATTACAAAAGAAATGTATTCTTTTTTGACACTGTTCTCTGGATTTTTGTGGCAATTAATGTAGCTTGATCCGGAGTTCCAAATAAATAATTGATTATGTAGTTTTCCTCCCTTTTATATGCTAAATAATGTCCTCAATTCACATTCAACAGTTAGTAAACAATTATTAAACAAATTACGCCCCGGTCTCCGAACGTAAAAATTAGTATCGTCTTATCGTCAATTAAATTTGTATATCGCAAATAAATTGTCATAAAATTGAGTATCGAGAAAAAATTGCACCTCATACGGCAAAAAGAAACTTTGAAACAAAACATAATTTGCGTTGTAATCATTTTATATACGATTGTAAAAATGTTTGTCGACTTCGGACTTGCTGTGTCGGTAAAACATCTTCAATTTCGATCCCCAAATAAATAATTTCAGCCAGTTGATATAAAAATAACTATTGTAAAAGTCATAGATAAAAGTTTGAGTGGGAAGTGCCCCGTGGTGCATCGTGTCATTATGATGTCCGTACTCATTAATACTCGAAACTATAATAATATTACTTGCTGTCCTTTCGTTGTTTAAACTAGTGTCGTAAGGATAAAGGCATTTTTGTCAACTTCGTCTCACTAAATCTTTTCCAGAACAGTCGGCAGCTTGTTCCACAAGTTTTGTTTCGCGCATCCTAAATCTTTTCGTAATAACTCAGTTATATGGATGTCAAAATTCCATTCCTTCTTTTCCCTTAATCTAATATGGTCACTGTACTTATATAATATATTGTCACTGTACTCTACAATCAGTTTTTGAAAAAATCTCTTGATGAATATCTAAATCTGAATATTTTCGTTCCTTTTGTTTAGTATTAAGGTTCGCGCCTCTCCAATTATCTTTAAAGCCTCTTCGTTCTTTATTTTTCTTTTCATTTTATTCTTCCCATTTTCCTCCACAACCAAATTCCAAACTCTGTAGTTATTTCTCTTCCTTATTTCAAAGGATCCATGTCTCAGATCCAAACACCACGACCACACTCCGTAATCTCCATTCCAAAGGCATCATCGGGATTCAAATCCAACTTCTTTTCTCAGTTACGAGTGGTTCGAGAAACTGGGCTTGCAGTGGTATGCGCTGCCTGCCGTGTCCAATATGCTGTTTGACTGTGGAGGTCTCGAGTTCACGGCGGCACCCTTCAATGGCTGGTACATGAGCACCGAGATTGGCTGCCGCAACCTTTGCGACACACACCGCCTCAACATGTTGGAGGTAAGCCCCTGAACTACGCAACATGCTACACGCCAGCGCACGGCGCACTGCATCTACAGCCCACTCTTTATCTGAACCCCCCTCCCCCTTCTCAACACAAGTAGGTGGAAAAGTGATAGATTATCAAAAACAGAATATTATTTTTGTAAATTATAGGTAACAAACATGGTAACCCTAACTCTACAAATGTTATAACTTTACAAATTTTAAGAAAGAAATTTATCTATTATTGTTTAAGGAAAAAATCACTAGTAAGATGCAAGTCCACTCCTCAACATTTTTTCCAGATTTAATTGATAAAAATATCTATCATCCAAACAATCATTATAAATGTCTTGAGTATGAGTTCTTAATGTCCTTTTATTACTGCTCGAGCGTGTTCCTTGCAACTAGAACATTACTGCATGCGAAAATGCTCCCTAAAGCTGCATTTATTCCATTATACTGGAAATAACGTACACGTCATTATTAGTCCTAAAGTCTCAACTGAAACTTATATTCAGAAAGGAAAGTATAGATGACACGAGTTTCTTAATACCTTTATTATAATAATCATTATGTATCACTTTTGCTTATACAACTTTATTAGCTCTGGCGGCAATGTCAGTTCAAAGTAATTTTGTTTTCCATAAAATTTATGTAATTTGGGAATGTCAATTTATCTTATTTTTCACTGTTCGTCACATTACTACAAAATATTATTGATTATTTAGATGATTACATTTCCTAGCAATTTTTTTTCCATTATTCAACTGGTCAAAAGCATGTAAAATAACATTTACTGTGATATCAATTCCATCACTTTTTATATTTAACAGAAAATGAAAATTTGATTACCATTACAGAGAGTAATGGTCAGGTTTCATAAATACCCTAATGCAATGGTAATGTTCAAATAAATTAATTAATTAAAAATCAAGATTCAATATAAAAACTAGAAAGTATGCTACAAAATCTATTGAAGATAGTACTTCCGAAATTTGGCAATGTGGCTACGTAGAATTTCGTCCACTTAAGCTGCAACTGTTTAATACAATCAGTAGATTATACTTTACCGTAATTAGATAAAAGATAATATCTGAAAGTTTGTCTTCGATATATAGAATAAGATTTGAAACAAATTCAAACTTTGATATACCGTCCTCGTAACGTTCAAAACAATGGAATCGTCACTTGTGACAGAAATAAAATAAATCTTTCAGAAAATTAATTAGCACAGTGGTTTAATATTGGAAATAAACTGAACTGCGAATAGATTTTGACACTTATCACCACCTCGTAAATATGAAGTTCGTTGAGGTTTGAATGTCCGTTTAAAATTCGTAATCTGTTTGTTTGTCTTGGTTATAGCAAAAAAAAATCAGTTGAAATTATATTTTCAGATAACCTGCAACAAGTAATAAAAGCACTTAAAACACACTAGGTATAATCAAACGTAGTATATAATCACCAAATATGATGAGCACAACCAGATGCGTCCGTCTCGTAAGATGGCGTCAACCAGATCTCAACCAGATCTCAACCATATATTTTCAAAACAGCTAAAATTAAGCCGCTCTTCAAAAATGGCAACAAAAATGAAATTCAAAATGATCGGTTCATTTCTCTTCTATCAGTTTTTTCAAAAATATTAGAGACTTTTTTACGTACGAATGGAAACCTTTCTCAGTAAGCACGACGCGCTGTCAGATTTCCAACATGGCTTTAGAAAATCAAAATCAACGGAAACAACCACATTTTCTTTTCTTAAAGATGACGCCTCATCATTGGATCAAAACGAGGCACCTATTGGATTACTTTTAGATATCTCAAAAGCTTTTGACGTCATTGATCATGACATTTTACTTTCAAAATTACCTTCATATGGAATCCGTGGTATTGCTCTAGATTTGTATGTTCGTACCTTAAACAACGATCTCAGAAAGTGGAAATATCTTACTCGATTGATGGAACATTAAGTACGCACCTTTCCGACTCTTTGCCCATTGCACGTGGAGTTCCTCAAGGATCGATTTTAGGCCCTATTCTGTTCCTACTTTACGTAAACGATATGCCCTCGACCATTCGATACGGAAGAACGGTTCTCTTTGCGAATGATACGAACATCCTTTGCAATAAAGAAACCGCAAATAACACAATCAGATGTTTCAAATTGGTTCCGAAATAACAAATTAATGGTAAACGAAAAGAGAACGGTTTTAATGCAGTTTTCCATTTCAAATAATTCTGTGCTCCATTGAAAATGAACCGCGTACCATTGACTGATGTTAAGGCAACAAAATTTTAAGGTCTCTCAATTCAATTTAAGTTCATTATGCTACGCGTTCAGAATTCTTTCAAATTCAGTCAGCCTTCATGCTGCTCGTTATGTATATTTCGCGAATGTTCATTCCCGCCTGAGATATGGCATAATATTCTGGGGAAATACATCTTATAGCTCCCAGACTTTTAGATTACAAAAACGAATTGTACAAATAATAATCAAGTCCCACCCACGTGATTCTTGTAAGCCTCTCTTCATTAATCTACTTGTAGGAATTTTACCGTTACCTTGTCTTTTTATTTACGAATCAGTGGTGATTGTCAAAAATGACTTGCTGAATGGCGGGAATATATTTTCAGAAAATCCGAAGTCAATTACTATAACACTCGACGCAGAAATCATATTCATCAGGTGACAGTATCAACAGCTCATTACAAAAAATTCACATACAATACATGTACATTATTTTACAACACTTTGCCAGATGGCATTAAACGATTAAATTCGATAGAAAAGTTTAAATCCAAAGTGAAATCGTTTCTGCTGCATAACCGTTTCTATACAATTAGAGACTATACTGAGCATCACAAGAAAAGTAACATTAATTTTAATAATGATACATAATGCATTATTTACCATTTGGACTGTATTAATGTGCATAAACAACCTGTAACAAGTATTGTACTGCAGCTTCCGGGATTGTAAGTTTTCATTGTGTTAATAAAAAAAGCTTCCGGGTCAATGACCCCCTTCTCGATCAGGTTTTTCGTCCAGTTTCCCTGATCTATTGAGCAAATGCTGAGATGGCCCCTTGTTTTGCTTCTGGATATAAATGTAACTTCATTATCTGTGCACGTCTTCTAGAATTCATTGGGAAATATAGTTATTCAAATTATCGTTTCCATGTTGTGGCAGGAAGTATTGTTCCTTGACGAAGGACATCATGGATAAGAGCCCAAAATGTATTGCTTATTTATCCTTGAAAATAGATTTTATTACACGAGAGCTTTTTTTATTTTCAAAATTCATGTAGTGTATGGCTTAGTGTAGGGATTACAGAATTTTGAAAATCTGCACAGAATTCACTTCTCCCCATAGCACGTCATACGCAGTTTCAACTGTTTTTGACGTAAAATAAGTAAATAAATGTTTGTTTGCCGTGGAACAATACTCATTATGTCGATTGATAGAGTTAAGGACTGAATTGGTTCCGTATTAAAACCCGTTTCATTTCAGCTTATTTGAAAGCGATGTTTTTTCTGCTATCCAAAATTCGTTACCAATTGCAACGCGTAATTACTCTTTGATGGCGCTGAGCTTCAATTCGTGAAATCATTTGAGGGCAAATCAACGATTTCGAATACTAATAGCCGCTCTTTTTAAACATTGTGTATCGAACAATGTGGCGATATTTAATATTAAAGTTCAGACAATGTGCAGTACTATTTGATGAAATATCTACAAATGTCATTTCATTTCATTTCAAGATTTTCGTTTCTATTTTATATTAGTGTAAATGTAACCATTTACGAGCATTGCATTTGCATTTTTACTCTCTAACCAGGCACAAAGAATCTACTTTTTAAACGCCAATCACGACACAATGATCTAAAACATATCGTTCCCTAAAAAATGCATGTAATGTCAATGCCGCGTCGTTAAATAAATGTGCTCTGCCGAAAGGTCGTCAAAAATTGGACAGTTCCTGCTACATGTGTTCGGGGGCCATCAACAACAGCGAGTGTTGTCCCCTAATTTGTAGAAGCCTATTATGATAACAAATAGCCTTCCCTCATCATACCTCCGGCAGCAATATTTCTGTCGTAATGTGCCCCGCGGTGACTGGTCGTGAATCAGAAGTACATGGCACTTAACACCTACGCCTGCGCCATAATTGATACACACGTGGTTGTGCGAGATCATACATCAACACGCCCAAAAAGGTTTACAATGTACTGTTACCATTCTCAAATATTTTCCCGTCACCTTCTTGAGCGTCAAAGAACTGCGATAGACAGTTGTTATTAGACGTGTTAGCAAAATAAAAGCAATAAAGGAGTTCTCACAAATATTCTCTTGTAACACGATCTTCATTCTTGTGTCTACGATACACCCCATCACGCATCGCAGAGAATTCGATTTTCGAGAACATTTGGCTTCTGTTATTATTATGTATATATTTATTGGTTATATATGAAGAGCTTGGGATAGTAACAAGATGAAACACGTTTCGACCAAAACCGAGTATTAACACTCACGAATACCGAGAATCTTCTCTGTGGTTGATGTGGCTTGCTTCACCAAGCACTTCATTCATACTTCAAAATAAATATGTAGCTAATACAACTAAACTGGCTTCTACTTGTGATGTATTTCTAAATTTTTCTTATAGAGTTACCATCAGACAATTATAGTTCATACGGCAATGTTGCTATCTAAACTCCAATTGATGCCGGTGCGAGTATTGTAACAGCGTTAGTTCTGCGCTGTGACCCAGTTGTTTGTGTGTACAGACGATCGCAGTGCGCATGGGGCTGGATACACGCACCCCCGTGTCGCTTTGGAAGGACAAGGCGATGGTGGAGGCGAACGTCGCAGTGCTGCACAGCTTCCAGGTGAGTGGGGCGAGCAGGCGAGGCAACGCAACGCAGACGACATAAAGAAGTACCGCATGAGCGGAAAAACAACGGAACGCGATCAGGATAGAATTTTTGTCCCTTTTACGTTCTCTACAAAGATTTTTAAAATAAAAGTAATTTAGCATTCGTTTCAGAATATTGGAATATTTAAAATAATTTGTAATATTACTATTTCCGAGAAATGGGTCCCCATGTTACTCGTATCCGTTTGCTCCCATCTATAAAAATTACAGGCCCACCTGCAATAAGAATTTGTAATAATTATTTAGGCTAATATTTTAAAAAAGTAATAAAATTCTCGCTGTGCATAAGATCAAATATGTTTTGCAGAAAGATAGCTGAATGTTCGGCAAAACATTCTAAAATCAACACTGTTTCTCATTTAGTGTTCATACTATGCATATTATTTAATTTGGAACATTGCAAAATTTCATGACGTTTGATTCATAATAAATATGAATATGACAGTCGTAGAAAACACACATTCCAAATGTTATTCTTTGGGCAATAAAAATCTATTTACGACTTTTACCACTTAAGATTTATTTAAGAGATACTACAAGAATTCTTTAGTGTGATTTTTCGGAAACAAAATTATTTTACATCACTTCTAGTATAGATAAAATGTACTTGCGATACCGTCAAAGTTTTAAGTTACGAAAAAGCGTTTCTATTCACCCGAATTTGGAAATTTTCATGTCCGATATCAAATCTCCAATTCACATGTATTTTTCATGATTTTTATTGATGTTTCAATCAGAATTTGATAAATAACCTACTGATTAGTTCGCTAACAAGGAAGTTCTTGTCGCTGAGTTCGATTTCCGCTGTAAATGGTTTTGTAGTTTGTGATAATGTAATTTCATCATAAATGGTGTTGACCGAGCTTCTGGCGAGCAATTAGTGAGAGTAATGTATTAGATAAATTTGGTGTTGGCACCAACAGATAAGGATCCGCTGATTTCGCTCTACTAAAGGTACCGTGGCAATGTCCGGCCGAAACTACGTTCGGACGAACACGTCCGATTACAACAGAATACCGGTATAGGAGGCTCAGAGCCAACTGATGTCACTGCAATGCTGGTGACCGGAAGGTCCTAGGGTTAAAATTTCGACGGCGGCAGGATTTTCGACATCTAGCTAGGTCGAGTTCAACCGCTGACTGGAGAAGAATTCAAGCGGCCGGCTGCTCTGATCGATAGTTTTCCATGGTTTCACCGATCAACACCAGTCGAATGCCGAAGCAGTACCCTAACAAACGGGCCACGAACCGCACGCGATGTTTCTTTCCTCTTTGTTGCCACATCGTCACCCCTTACTTACACTCGCTTACACTTCCATGCGCTACTCCACACTACCACGTATGTCGGAATATCAATCGCGAACTTAGAGCTTGTCCCGGCGGTGGTGGTGCCCCACTGGTGGGAGATATCTGGAAAACCCCCACAAACCGACGTGAAGGTCGGCGCTGGATCTCGCCACCAGCAGGGGAATGTATCCGCCACCTCCCGCGATAAAAAAAAACATGCTCCACACTTACGGGACTAATGATCTTAACCGTTGACGCGCCCGGAAACACCAATCAATCAATCAATCAATCAATTAATCAATCAATCAATCAATCCAATGCGCGCGTGTCGGATGTGGTTAGATGCGGGGCGTGACCATCGTGGACCACCACACGGCGTCCGAGTCCTTCATGAAGCACTACGAGAATGAGCTGCGCCTGCGCAACGGCTGCCCGGCCGACTGGGTGTGGATCGTCCCGCCGCTCTCGGGCTCCGCCTGCCCCGTCTTCCACCAGGAGATGGCGCTCTACCTGCTGAAGCCCTCCTACGAGTACCAGGTGAGTCGACACGGGGCGACGGCCATTGTTTGAGGGTGACCTTTCGGAAATTGAATATTTCCAATCCTCCCTCTCACGTCTTTCATGTGATATGGGCAAGAGGTGGCAAATGAAGCTTTGAGATAAAGGTATTTAAAGTTGTTTAGATGTGAAAAGCAAGAATCACACACGTCAGTTAATGAATTAAGAATTAAGTATTACTAAAACGCTCCATTTAAGTTTATTATTATTATTATTATTATTATTATTATTATAAAATAAGGGTCAAATTCAAAATTCGTACATTTCACGCTTCGTGACAATGTTGTAACTCATGAAAGCTGAATTAAAATTTAGATCGATTAAACTATTTTAGCCTGTTCCACCGACCAATTCATTTTTTGAATGTACCTGTCTTTTTTTTCTTTTTTTCCTTAGAAACAGACTGTTCATTTAACTAAATGTATGTGTATTAAAAGGTCAAAGAGCATCTTGAGAATTTTTCAAGCAAAATTAATAAAAGTTTAAGAGAAAAATGCTGTCAGATTTAGGGTCTGGATGTTGACACAAAAAGAATGGATTATTAGCCTCCAGAGCCCTAATATAGCTTTAGAATAAAATACTATTTATTCGTGAGAGATTTGTGAACACTTTTAGAACACATTCGATGTATTATTTATTTAGTGAAAATTAAAAATTTCTTAAACTATATTTAATTCTTAACACTTTTAAAACTATTTTAAAATAAAGCACGAGAACAGCCATCGCTTCTTGCTATTTATTTTTGAACTTCTAGCGGAAAGAGGCTTCTGCGTTATGAAAGAAAGTTCTTTCTCAAACAAAAATTTGCTGCGGGATAATTAATTAGCGATATTGATTCCTCTTCTTTTTCTTCACTGGTTCGCAAGACAAGTATTTAACTTATAATGTCTTGTAGTCCATCCGCATTTAAAGGATTGATAGGAATTGAGTGGTGAATATACAAAGCGTTTCAAAAGTCTCTCCACGCAAGAGTGAAAAGCCTGTGCGCGCTTTTACTCCTCGGTGGTAGGGTAGTGAGCCGGAGTGGGGTTATCCCGCCATTCGATTAACTGAGGTAACACAGAGAGTTGATGTGACTAGCGACTGACATGCCAGTTGGTTGACTGTAGTAGGCAAAGCTACAAATATTTCATTGCTTACATTTTTACGCTCTGTACGGTTTACATAAAACCTGTAATCTGCCCCATTTAAATTTACGCTTAGTGTATTGGATCAATGAGTAGTAGCACTACCGTCACTGTCATTAAATTAAGGCATTTTTGCTCCCATGTTCTTTACGCTATTTTCTTCACGAGTCAAAACTTTTATGATTTGGAAGTCGGCCCTGGCTGCAGATATACTTTTATTTTATATTTGTTATCACTATTTATTAAATTCAAATAAAATTAGACACTGTTTACCAATACCATCATTTTGAAAACGTATGTTTATCTCCCTAGAAAGAGCTAACACATCCGTTTTCTTCACTGCTTTAATTTCTCCTTTAAGTCCGACGGGTGTAATCACGCCGACGATTTCACTCAGCGAATTCTGCCTCTCCGCATAATGTAACTGGGGAGCGCCTTTGAAAGGGAGCAACAAGAAGTATCACTCTTTCTGAAGAACCCGCACTTACAACCGTTTCATCTCCCAAGATAAACCACTTCGCCATTGAATTTCACTGTTGAGAGAGCAAAAAGAGGCTCGATGTCGTGGTTCTTTGAGTACAAACGCTCGAAGTGTAATTAACAAGGGAAACTCTATTAAGTTTAAAAACTGAATTAATGGGCTAACAATCCCATTGCATCTTGTCGGCTCTGCCTTGCCGCGAAAGAAGCAAGAGTTAATTTAAAAGCGGGCGACGCCTCGACTGAGCCGCGGCCTCCAGGCGTCGAGATCGCCTTCTCTTCTCCTCTCTCTTCCACTTTACATCACGTTTCTCTGGGACTCTTCGATATCTGCACTTCCCTGCTAGAATAGTTTAGAGAGCTTTGCTCCGTCTCCGTTTCCAGAAACTAGTTCCAGTTTCGAAGAGAGATATCGTGTATGCGAAACTTTCTGAATCAAGGGCACAGTATCAATCCGTTCCGTGATAGGTGACTGAATCTGCCATATTTGACTCCTAAACTTTGTTCTCACGACGAGCGGCTCTCACATTTAAAGGTTTAGGTTGCATTGTCACGCAGGAGATTTCAAATATTATATCTAGTTTCGAATGTCACATGTCAATCAAAACATTTACGCATCCTACAAGCGACAGCAATATCACAATATAAACAGTATATTTTCGATGTTTTTAAAACTGTTTCTTCTTCACTCTCCTCGATTTTTTGTTTTCCTTGATGATTTACATAGCTCAGTTACATTAACTCTACATATGTTTGTTGACTTACTAACTAAACTAAAATTAATCTTACAACTAGCATTGCGGTCGAGGAAATCTAATGGTCACCTCTAATCAGAGTCCATTTGTGTGTTAATTAAATTTGGTATCTGCATTAGGTTGGAATAGAATTGGGTGGATAGGTATAGAATGTGCTGGGTTATGGGTTGGAGATTGAATTCTTTATGGAGCTGTGCATTAGATATGAACCATGGTGCGTTGGTAATTGTCCTTAAGAACTGATTTTGTATAATTTGGATTTTGTTAAGATTGGTTCTAGCTGCATTTAGCCATATTGGGCATGCGTACAGTAGGAGGGTCTGACTATTGTTTTATATATTACGAGTGCGGTGTCATATGGTAGATGGCTGTTTCTATTGATTAATGGTTTTAATTGTAATAGTTTGTTTTTTGCCTGTATTACTTTATTGTCAATGTGATGTTTCCAGTTTAGTTTTGTATCAATGTTTAGACCTAAGTATTTTATTGGCTTGTTTGATGGGTACCAGATTATCGTTTCATTGTTTAATGTTAGTGGGGAACTCTCCTCGATAATGACGAAGTAATTTGATTTTATTATCATATTCAAGATAATGTGTATTGGTGAAATAGTGTATAATAGTGTCTTCTTTAGTATTAGAAAAAGAAACTCGAGAATTAAGTAATTCAGCAAACAATTAACTCGTAAACTATTTTACTTTACTGTTCTTCATTTCAAAAGCACGACTCACACCTACATTGCAACCTCCTTTTCAAATCAGCTGTGCAAATGCATTTAATACTCCACCCCCTCCCGCTTGTGATCGCTTGAGAGAGCTCTTTGCATTCTAATGCGCCCGCGACGCGCCTGCGCAGGACCCGGCCTGGAAGACACACGTCTGGAAGAAGGGGCGTGACTCCGGCAAGAGCAAGAAACCGCGCCGCAAGTTCCACTTCAAGCAGATTGCCAGGTGAGTGCATTGCCTCAACCCTCGTTACAGAGCAGTTACTCTAAGAAGGGACCAGTTTGACAGGTCGGGAAACAAATGAACGACATGCAGGGTGATGACATTCCGAGAGATAGTGATGAAGCCATTTACAAATGAACTAACTGTAAACGAACGCTCTGACAAAATGAGTGCATGGACATAATCTGCCGTTATGTTGCCAGCAGTGGCCAAGCAGTAGCTGTCAAAGCGATTCCTGTTTATGGTAATCTCTTCACATGCTATTTAGTCATACGAACTGTTTAATCGTACGTAGTTGATTTCACGACGAACCTCATCAATTTTTAACAATTTGCTACTTTATTTAGTTGTTACAACACAAATATCTACACTTCCGGTAGATATTTCTAAATAAAGTTTATCTATAATGATGACATGTCCACAAATAGCAATGTTGCTGAAATTCGGATGTGGATTATCCCGTCTTGTGAAATATGATACGGCAGACCGTTAGACAATTTTCTCTCTCTAAAAATCTGTTTATAAAATTTACATATTACACAACAAATTAATGTAAAGGTAAATTCCAGGCGGATGAAGTGAGACGCCATATATTTATATGGCGCCATGCAGAGGTCTCCGCGGGAAGCAAATCAATTCGAAAGAGTTCAGGGGTGTAGCTTCTGCCTCGCGATTGGATTTTAACTTAAAGCCACCAGTCCTTAAACGAGAGGGTCCCTGCTATTGCTCTCGTTTATGTTGACCTTATCGCCGCCTCTTCGTTGGAATCGCTAGCAACCTCACACTTACCCCTTCATCCTTTGCGCTGCATCAGCAACTCACACCCTTTCCGGTTCTCCCATCCTCTCAACTCCAAATTACTCTCTCCCACCCATCTGCTAACACGCATTTAATTCACGACACTTCCATATCGACTTGCTTAGACTACGTGTCACATCCAACCACACCATCTCATCCTTTCGTTTCCCCTCTTCATCTAAACCACTTTAATCTTCAGCAGAGCTGCCTCACCGAGCAAACCATGATCCCCACTTCCCCGCGAATAGCTCTATTTCACACTTACACTTTCCTTCTCTTAAGGCGGCTCCACAAATTCGGCATTCGCTGAGCAGCGAGCTACCGCTCGCCCAATCCCGAACAGCTGATGCGTTCGGCGAATGTTCGTTTCCTTTGATGTGTCCAAAAGACCGACACGCGGTGGGTAGGGCGAGCACCGAAAGTTCGTTACTCGGCAAATAGCGAGCAAATCATCCACACTACTCGGGATTCGGCTAGCGGTTACTCGCTGTTCGCCGAATAACGAATGTATGGAGCCACCTTTACATTCGAACGCTTCTCCAACTTACACCCCAGTCCCCCGGTTCTCTCTTCCGAACTGATATCTCCTCCTCTCATCCCTTTCGGCTGATTCCTTCCTCGGGAACATTCTCATCCTCAATCGACCTTCCACGGCCGCCCTCCCCACCGCCACCGCTACCGCCACCCCCACTGCCGTCGTACAAATCCCGCCATTACGTGTTCCCGCCCTCGCGCGGCGCGCGACCGCTGTGAATAATTGGGCGCGTTTGCACCCAGAGCGCGCAGCGGTCGTCTTAGCGCTAATGCTTCACCCCGGCGCGGCGGCGCCCATCGCCCGCCGCCGCCGCTCCCGTGCCCGCGGGCGCTCGGCGGGGAATTTGCGGCGGGCGCGTGCCCACCGCCCGCGCGCGCTCCCACGCGCCCCCGTCGCCCACGCCCACGCCGGCGCGGCGGAGCCCCCGATCGAAAGGGGCGCACCATCGCTAGAGGCTCAGCCGCGAAAGATGTCATTTTGAACACTGAAGTGAAGATTAGGGCAGGGTCGGATCCAGCCGATCATGGGGCGTGGGAGTCATAGATTTTTGAGAAATTATAGACATATTTGTTTTTATATTGTATATTATTTTTGTATGTATATATGATTTCTTTATCGATATATTGTAGACGTTCCTACAATATTTTCTTGTGTTTATTATTTTATTTTTCCTGCACATTTCCCATTTCAATTTTTTCTCTAGGCCTTTTGGGGAGGGCATGGCCCCCGGCCCCCCCTGGATCCATCAGTTGCCCGGCCCCCAAACCCTTTTTTGTAATTTTATTCAATTTATTAAAAAATTCCACGAATAAACGCGTAATTTTTTATGCCAGTTTAACAATTTCTTAAAAAATTATTTCAAAAATATGTATGGGGCCACGATCTGAAATTGTCTCCCCTCTCCTAAAAAACCTCCTGGATCCGTTCTTAAAAAACAACAAGTATTATTAGGCACTCAGTAATTTTAATGGGTTTTTTTTTCATTTCGTTTCTTTGACTTCAATCATGCCTGAATGTTCATAGACGAAACTTGGTTATGAGTATAAAGTATATTTCTATGTCTTATCAAAATGACTTCTGCAAAATGCCTCTAAAATACGTCTTCGAATCTCAGCACCCCAAAAATCTTGTAATGCAATGCCTTACAATACAGGGAATAAGATGGAGATGCCATAGTACATGTATCATTCCACAACTCCTTTTCCGTGTGTGCAGAGCTGTCAAGTTCACGTCGAAGTTATTCGGGCGCGCGCTGTCTCGTCGCATCAAGGCCACTGTGCTCTATGCCACGGAGACCGGCAAGTCGGAGATGTTCGCCAAGAAGCTGGGTGAGATCTTTGGCCACGCCTTCAACTCCCAGGTGAGTACACTGTTGTCGCTGGGCATCAAGCAGAAAGTATCACTCAAATGAATAATTGCCATCTCTTAGCCCACGTGAAAACGAATCCAAAGCGATTTTAATTAATGAAATATAATGGATATAATACAAATGCAAGGACCAAAAAGTTATAAATTGTTTTGTATTCCTTTGGGTTTGTTGTTGTTGTTTCGCTAGTTAATCGTGCATAATCCTGCTTTGATATTATAACAGACTGTCCACAACGCTAGCCACTGCAGAAACTGTATGGAGTCAGGTTTCCTATTATAATAATTAAGTGTATGTATGAATAAATCGAATGAAGCAAGGACACTAGTTTCGTGTCCTTAAAGGAACTTTTCTTTGATTGATTTTCCGTGTTTCCCCTATTCTCGGTTGTACGAGAATCGAACTTGTGCTGACATAATAACTCGGAATCATTGTCTTATTTCCCTCGTTCTTCCATAAAGAAAAATCAGCTAATAATTTCAATATAAAAGTATACTTTCAGTAGAGTGAAAATATTGTAAAAATGCATAGAAAATTCACAGTAAATCTTTCAGAAACCTAATAAGGGAACTTTTTCATAAGGATTATTGATACGACATTATTTACCATTAAAACTTAAAAGAATGACATTTATGTAGAAGCTAATTTTTTTATTATACTAAATCACAAGTCGTCAACATACAACATACGTGGAGATCAAAATGAGTGCCTCCTTTAAAAATAGATTTCCTCCAAAATCCACGAGAAAAATATTTTTTTAATTAAGAAAACGAAAGTTCCTTAGATAGGTTTCCACGAGATAGGTTTGGAATTCAATATCCAAGTTCATATATCACCTTTACAAAATCATTGAAAGACATTATTTATAGGACACTTCATAACATCGTATAAACCTCTTTTCACGAGCTCGTTTGTAACTTCATTAAAGCAGTGTCAAAGTTTCTGCGAAAACTTGCAGTATTTAAACGCTTTGTCAAACATACTCGTTCTCCAGTTCTTTAGAAAGCTGTGTTACTTGCAAGTGCTCGTTATCTCTTAGTTTTCTTCTAACAAGGTCAATCAAATTACGAACTAACTACCGGACCAAAAGTCCTCTAGTCAGTCCGCTAGAGCATCTATCTATCGTGTCCTTCTCGTTTCCGAGGTGTCATCCCTCCTTCCTCGAGCAAGTTCCTTGAAGCGTGCCAATCAGGCTTCACTGCAGTCGTTATTTTCATGCTGGCCGGCTCCCGACGAGCCTGCAGTCAAGCAGCGCTCGAGCTCAAACCATACTCATTATTATCGATATTCATCTACAACTTCCGGTCCCCGACTTTCTTTCTCTGCTCACGACTCGCGGCCGACGACTCCCAATTACAGACGGCGAGAATTAATTGTTCGGAATTCTTTTCGGGGGCCCGCGAGGAGAGCAAGGATAATTAATGGTAGGCGAATAAAATTCTTGGCCAGGCATAAATCACGCGTACGCGACTTAAGGCGCACGGCTTGCAACGTGCCAACCGCGTCTCCCGCCGATATTAGATTGCGTCAGGATTCACGACGCGACGCGGTCGCACCGACATGCCAGGCAGCTCCAAGCGGCCGCGCCCCCGCGGCCAAAATCTGCACTAATTAGTGGAGACAGATGAAGGCGCACTACAGGACTTTCCCGACCCGGTTTGCCTCCTCGATCAGTCTGCTCGTGGCTCGTTCCTCTGAAGGGCATGGCAATAGGCAAAACAGTATACGAACGATAGGAAGACGACGTTCCGAAAAGGAAGGAAAATATTAGTTCTATCAGTTTTTGTTATTTACTCGTAAACTTGTAATATCATCATCATCATCATCATCATCACCACCAATAACAATAACAACAACAACAACAACAACGTGAATTAGGGAGCAAGTCTGTTCCTAAGTAGTCTCCCAAACTCTCAGTTAGTCATTGATATTGTTTCGTAATACCAAATATTGAGATAGGACAGTCGCCACAGTGTAATGTGACCACAAACAAATGTGTTACGAGGACTTTGAGCATTAATCGTGTATTCAAATTCTGCTCGAATGCGTATGTTAGACTGGACTGTAATTGACAGGATCATGATATCTAAAATATCGTGAGACCAGTCAGAACAAAATTTAGTGATAGTAATAGAAAGGTGAGATGTTGGGACAATATGCTAGGATATTACACGCACACGTTTTCTTGAACCCTGGAATACCTACCCCCAACTCCTTTACTAAGATTAGATGAATGAAGAATAAGTGGTAGCAAATAGCAACGATGTTAAAATTTCATAACCTTGGGTTAAACGTATTGGTTATGTAAACGTAAATTTCCACGGCTCGAGTCCATGTCTTCTTGGCTGATCAGGTGACGCTGCGCCGCGTCGTTGGCTGAGAGGAGACGTTTCGCCTGCCATGTCGCAGGCTTCCTCAGGGCAATGACTGTCCTGAGGAAGCCTGCTACATGAAAGGCCAAACGACGGCCTCTTAGGCAACGACGCGGCGTCACTCGAACACCCAAGAAGATATAACCAGAAATGTTCACTCCCGTGTAATAGAAACTATGTATTTTTTATCAAGTTACATTTTTGATGTAATAGTCCTGTCGTTAAAATAACCAAAGTCCCCACTCCTCTCGCGCCTAGTGAAATGAAGGCTCAAAAAATGCGCGGATAATACATGAATGAAACTGAAACATGCGTTAATTTCAAAATAATATTTTGAATTGGCTTATGTATAGCTTGTTAACTTTAAATTGCTTAAGAAAGAATGAATTATTGAATTTGATCTTGCAATTGTCTGATCGAGCTAGTTTATACTCTGAATATTACTACATAATGATTAGTACATTTATAGAAATCACAGAAGGCTTTTGTTCTGAAATTGGAAAGCGTAAAAGAAAACAAAGATAATTTAAACTACAATTCAATAAAAGAGATTATGCTCATGTGTTGAAATTTTATATTACTTAGTTGATAACGACGACACAGAATTTCAGGACAGTATTTTGGCTGGCTATTATTTACAATAATTTTTAATTAATAATTCAAATTACCTTAAACTTATAATTTCATCTAGGTGTATTGCATGTCGGATTATGACATCAGCAGCATTGAACATGAGGCGCTGCTATTGGTGGTGACATCAACTTTCGGCAACGGAGATCCTCCTGAAAATGGCGAGGTGAGTATAAGGAGAGTTCCTTTTACAATAAATTACGAAATATGCATAGGGTGAACTTAACGTCAATATGCGAACCAGTGATGTCGTAGGTTTCCGCGGCCAGAGTCATGTGATTGGTATTGGCTGACCGGGTGATACCGCATTGACGGCTGTGATGTTTCGACCAACTTATCAGGGTTTTCCGTAGGACTTTAGTGCCAGAGCATATTATTTTAAGGACTATTACGTATCATTGACTTGCAGTGTTTGATTCAAAATTAACTGATTCAATAATTAGTCTAACACTCATATAACTCTACACGTGTTGTTGATATTCAAATACTTTTTATCCAAAAAGATATAAACTTGTAGAATTTTGCTTTTAGATCACTCTTTCCCAGAAAATAGTGAAAAATCATTAAACGTTCCGTTTTAGAATATTCATCAGTTATTAAAATCTGATTAATTTTCTTTTGAATGCTTGAAAACTTTTTCTATTGGTGTTCGTTTTTGAGATATTTTAGTGTCACCTAAGCTGCAGGAGCCTAATATTCTGACATTTAAATGGACTTTTCCATAAATGACATTTTCAGTCGCAACTTTGCAAAAATAAATGATTTTTTCGTAAACTGTAGTTAATAGTTTTCTCAATGAAATGAACATAAATAATTGATTTACCCGTTCAATTTTTTCCCAGCAGTTCAGACATTTTTGAAAAACTATAATAGATTGATTGTCTCAAAAAAAATCTTAACATCTTTAGTCCATTTCCTAGAAAAGAACGTTCTAAATATTTTGCTAAACAAAAATTTAATTCATTTAAATGTTTTCAGTGTTATTGTATTTTCCGTTAAATACTGAATATGATTAGTTAAAATGTTTACAATTTTTTTCGTGCTATTTGCCGCAGCAAAATAAAAATTTGATTATGAAAATACGTCCTAGAGAGGTTTCATTCAGGTAGAGATCTACTTTAACCTTTGATATTATAGTTAATTTTAGCGATTATTCACCGAATTGCGAGATTGAATGCTTATACCAACATTCTTCAACTTGAAACTCGCATCAAAATATGCAGTAATTTATTCAACACTTTGAATTAGATATTCTAAAGATATTTAATTAGAATGTAACTGTAACCTCAAAAATACTGGTTGAAAGGGAGGAGCCTTTTTTGAACTTAAAATGTTAAGTATCAATTTTGTATCGTTTGGCCGAACAATCCTTGCGAAACATGGCGTAAACAAATCATTGCTAGGAAGAAATGAGGAAATTTGAAAAAATAAATGGTTTGTAACCCCCCCCCCAAAAAAAAATAACGAAGCAAAGTGGGCTAATTGAATGGAAGCAAGTCAACCTGTTGGTAAAAATTACATGTTTTCGCGCCCCATTCCTCCTCTCCAGCTCCCTAATGTTTGCACCCATCCGGCCCCGAGCTTGCAGCGGCTGGAGATACAGGAGGCGTCGCGCAGTGTTCGATGCCAGTTCTTTACATAATCCATGCATATGCATAATCGCGTCCGAACGCGCTGACCCGTCAGCTTGTCAAAAACGGCCATCCCCGCCCCGCCCCGCATCATCCTCGCCACTCCGCACCGCACCTGCGAGCGCCATCTGTCTCCCGGCGCCCCCGGCTGCACCCACGCGCAAAAACGTCCCGTAAACCACGGCGCATTCGACTTGCACGCGGCGCACGACGCACACGGCGCCCTGACGGGTACCGGCTTTGCTCTACATTCCATCGATAGAGGCAGTGGCGAATTCTGAACATTATTTTAAGTATACCACACTTTACCAGCACTTAACGGAAGCTACCGCCACCGTTTTTTATTTTGAGCTTTTTCTGAAATTCAATACTATGAAATCCGGTTCTTAATAATTGTTCTATAAGACAATTACACAAACCACTAACTTCTGGGTCATTAACACACTCCATTTTCACAAAAACTAGAGAGGAGCGAAACTTTCGACCAGAGAAGGACTGTTCACCACAATATTTTGCGGTGCCTCCCGATCGTCCAGACGCGCGTCTCCCCTTCTTTGAAATATGAGGAGCCCTAGGTTTTCGCGGTTGGCATGCGGTTCCTTCGCCTGCGCTAGCGAAATCTCTGGACAGCATTAAGGTCTGTTTGAACTTACTCTATCGCACTTCATAGCGCTTACGGATGCGGAAGACTGACTGGCCCAGAGTATATACCGAGGACTGCCCTCGGTAGCAAAGCACAGTTACTTTTTCGCATCACTTTGAATGCTTTAAAAATCTTAATATCTTTTTAGATGATTACCAAACTTACGAAATATTTATTATACACTTCGAATTATTAGGTATACCGGCAGTATACGCGGTGTATCGGAGAATTCGCCACTGAATAGAGGTTTTTAACAGGTTGAAATATCAAACCATATGCGAGACTTTGTTTGTATGTCGATATAGATACTTCCCTCATTGTTATTCCTTCAATAATATTTTCTTACTACTGATTTTTCATTATCTATAATTAATGCGAAAAACTAAAAGAACTGTTTCATAAAAAAAAGTCACATTTTTTGCAGTTTTTATTTTCATGGTGAATATCTGAAAGCTTACTTTTTTAAATGTTTATCAATGTGACCAGAAGGAAATTAGTCATATAGCATTCACCAAAAGAGAGTTTTTAACAGGTTGATATGCCAAACCCATTAAAAGACTTTGTTTATATGCTGATACATGGTTCATGGATGTCTTTTCTTTTAACTAATCTGACAAAAATAGATTAACTGTTTCATCATAAAATATAACATTATTTTCAGAATGTATTTTTATGATAAGTATCTGAAAGCTTACTTTGAAGAAGTATTTCCTGTATTCCATACGAGTATCAATACATAGGTACATTAGGTAGTTTAGGCATACATAGTATGCCTAAAATTTCGGATAACTGCAAACAATCCATGTAAATAAAGAAGTTGTGCATGAACATTTTTTTCTTCTTTTCTTTTACATTACAATAATTGGAAACAAAGTAACAAAATGAGCTCATATAATGTAATATCATTTTTCATAGAGTTCACTTGGATTTGTTCCCAAAGAAGCACAGTGTTGTTATTTCTGAAGAAATGAATATGCACCATGAATAGCAGTTCCTTATAATTGTGTAAAATAATATTTTGGATCTTATACTCTGAAGCATATTTTTGATTATTAATAAATTTTAAAATGCAAGTGCCAGGTTTACAATTACTTAAAATGTTGTTCAACACTCAATTAACATTCATTATACTTACTTAATTATGAGTTGTTATTATTATATTATTATTATTTCTATCACTCAAATGTAACAATTAATCTATATTTTGTTTTTTCATTTTTCATTAAATTTCAGATGTTTGCGCAAAATTTGTATGCAATGAAAATGAATCATGACAATGTCACAGAAGGAGACGAGAGAATAAGGTATGTGGTAATGTATGAAAGGTAATGGTGCAAGCTTGCTTATCTGATATTCAACTATTTATCCACTATCTTGCAATTTCTGAAGTTGAATTTTTTGCTTCAACATGTACTTTTTGCTTATACATATATGTACAAGGCTTCATTACTATTATTTTTAACAAATATAAGTGTAATTTGCTAAGCATATTTGGCAGTTCTTCCTCATTTGTTTGATTTTTTGTACTTTTTCATTCACATGCCTTTTGTATATCTATTTACTTTTATTTATTTAACACCAAGAAACAGTTAAAAACTGCATATGACATATTGTGGGAAAGAAGTGGAGATTTATTATCAAAATATGAAGATTTGTATTAAAATTTTAAGATCAGTTATTTAATTAAATGTTATTTTGTAAGAGATTATGAGAGAGTTGAGGTATAATTGCCAAATATTTGCAGTAGGAACTAACAAAAGAGCTATTGTATTACAAATTGCTGCCACCCATATGGTCATTGCTTTTGTACAATATCTTTCCTAGCTTTATTGCATTCTGGCAGACCAGAACAAAGACAGTACATAGAATGATTAAAATTCCTGTATTACGAAGAATGATGTGCACTTACAACACAAAAAGAACTCTGCAAACAAGGCAGTCCTATTGCAGGGTGAAAGTCAATTTAATAGCATTCTCAAACAATCTTAAAGATAAATAATTTTCTCTGCCATTTTTAATCGTCATTCTTTTTCAATTTCATTTAATTCTAGAATTGTTTGCATTTTAAGAAAGGATGGTTATTCAGAACCTGCTTGAATGTTTATATCACTGTTTTATATAATCAAAACTGAAAGTAATTTCAAACAAAATAAATCTTAAAATGTTAGACACTATCGACATAAACAAAAGGTTAGGGCACTGGGGTGGCAGCACTGTGCTTAGAGCCGCACTTGAGCCTCTGCCTCTGCCTCGCTCGCAGCATGGCCAGCTCCAAGTCCTTCATCAAGGCCAACAGCCAAACGGAGCTGGCAGGGCTGCAGGCTGAGCGGCGCCTGGATCGCTTGGACTCGCTCAAGGGCTCCGTCAGTGACATCATGTCAGAAGATACCTTTGGCCCTCTCAGCAACGTCAGGTAATGTGCTTCTTTGCCAGAGACGTAGCTATAGCTTGTCATACCCTGGTGTCTCTGTGAGACTACTCTCCCCTTCATCAAATTTAGTGGTGCCAACAATGGCCAGACATTCTCATTCAATTTGTAATGATTATGTATTATGATATTTAATCTATTGCAAAATATGTGCATGCAAAACTTCAGCTATCATGTGCAAATCTCTCTTCATTTAACTGCCACACACCATTGTCTTCTCAAACCAACTTTACCACTAAATTGATATTTTTGTTGCAAAGATTACCAATTATGTGCTTAGCAGCATGGACAGGGCTGATCAAGCCAAAACAGCAGTTGCTTAGTGGCCCCACCGGGGGGGGGGGGACCCTGCGCCCAGAAAGAAATTACAAAATATTCAAAAAATGTATTTAAATTACAAATATATTGAATAAAAAATGTAATATATCTTCAGTTCAATAAACAATTTGTGCTCTAAATTATTTGAGCTGGTCAATAAGTTAGGTATAGATTACCAGATAATCCCCTCCGAAAACGTTGAAACGATCAAGGCCTTAAAACATATTTCAAGCATTCTGAATGTCTTCAATGATTTGAAAAGTACCATAAACTTATCTGTAACCTTATTCAAAAAATAAATAAAAAATTGGGTTTTAAAAAATTTGAGTACTACATTCAAATTCCCTGAGTAATGGTGCATTTCTGACATTGAATCTGATAAAGTAAGTTATGAACATGGCTAAAATCAAAGAGCTTTATATTAAGCTATTTAAAACCGTCAACATAAAAATAGCATTGTGGAATATTCTAGCAGATTTTAATGTGGGCACTTATTTTTGGATATGATTGTAATTAGGAGTGTAAATTGAGTTAGATACATTTATTTTGTAATCAACATAGAAAGTGTTTCATAGTTTATTAGTAGGCATACTAGTACTGGTACCAGAAATGATGTTAATGAAATGAGGTGCTCAGGAAAATAATAGCAGATCCCAACCAATGTTGCATTTTGAGTTAGAAGTATGATAGAAAACCACTGCAATATACCTATCATATGATGAAATATCAAATGAATTGGGATATGGCAAAACCCTTAAATTCCACCTTCAAAATTTGTTCGTGAACACAATTAGAAAAAATCATTTTTCTCCAAACAAACTTTAGTTGGGACCTGCCGGTATTATTCTCAGCACATCAAATGTGTTCTTCAAGAACTTAAGCTCTTTAAATTAGATCACATACAATTTTTCAAAAATAAAAGTAGTTTTGGCATAATTTTGCATGAACAATAGACAATTTAAAAGAGATTATTTTCTCAAAAACTGCTGCTATTTTTTATTTTTTTCTCAAATAGATGAAACTTCAGTTATAAACGTAGCGCAGGTTCCTTTTCCAGTGAACACTTTGTATTTTCAAAAATTACAAAGAATTAACATTGCTAAACTTGATTTGATACAATATTGATTAAAGGTAATGAAATCTGTTCTTCAAAATTAGATTTTTAAATAAGGTCTTATGTATTTTTTAGAAAATATGAGTAGTTTCACAATTGTAATGTTTGCAATCTTCAAAATTCTAAATTCTAATTCCTCCTGCTTCTTTCGCAGAAGAGTCTTTCATGAGATATCAGGTCATAATACAACAATGGAAACTTCATGACACAGCTATTTGAAATTCATAGAATTACTTCCATTGTATGTGATAATGTTTCTTGCTCTATGGAACACAGTTTTGGATTGTTGGATTTGTGCTTTTAAGAAATTACTTTTTGCACCTCAAGCACTAAGATTGATAATGAGTGGTACATGAGATAGTCAAGCTGTGTTAATATGGATAGAAATTATGTAGTTATGGTTACTAATGTGATAAAAAACATGTTGCTTTAGCACCACTATTATAATAGCCTTAATTTTTTTTTCCAATAGTTTATATGAAATTACTCTTTTCCTCTTGTACACATTGTAATTATTAACCACTAAAATTTGCTTATGCTTATTTCTATACAATTCTTATGGGTATATTTTTTTCATCAAAAAATAAAAACTATTTGAATTGAAATTGTGTGTACATATTAAACTTTCAAAACTAGTGAAAAGCAACAATTGAAATCAGTTTGAAACTTCCCTCAAAATAATATATTTTCTTTTGATGTAGTGTTCTGAAAAAAATACTTTTAAACATATTTATTTATCAAGAGGATCTTTTTATATGAAGGTCCAAAAGGAATGCCACCACAGTATTTGATGAACATTACATTATCACAACCCACAAAAGTTTTGTCAATTACCATTTAACATTAGGATTTTTCTATCTACAAAATATGAACATTTCAACTTATTTTTATTTAAACATTACAAATGTTACAACTATTTCAAGGGATGCTTTGTGTACAAAAAACCTTTTTTTTTATCCCATCTTCTGTGTACAATATTATAACAAAAAACCATCAACCCCCTCAAGTAGAGAGTGCATACACATCACACCTTCTTCTCAATGACAGAATTACAAATATGTAGTATTTGAAGTAAAATAAATAATTAAATATTATATAAAGAAAAAGTAATTAGCCTGCTAGTTTCATTCTCTCATCTCTATTCTATCAAATTACTTTCAAAGGAATCACTGGTTTTTGTGTTGTTTCTCAGTAACTCTCTACCCTCCCCTCCATACAATTTCATAATGAATTGTCCAGCTCTCTGCTGTCCTCCTCCCAATGCATGTACATATTTCTTGAATGACCCCTTTGATATTTTTATTGGCAATTCTCTCCCATTGATTGATAGGTCCTGAACAATAAAGGTACTTTAACTTCAACATGTACTTTTTATCTTCCATCATTTTTAGACAATTAGTTCTTTTACTTTAATGACACTCAAAAAAAAAATTTGTAGGCAAAGAGCAGAAAAAAAAACAATAATTAATTGATTTTCTTTTTAAAGAGTTAACAACTTCCTTGTTAGTAATGATGGAATATTAACAAAATCAATTGAAAGATGTCAAATATTTAATACAGTATATGACACCATTTTTACAATTGCAGGGTGGTATTTAGGTTTTGTCTCTTGTAGACACTTATAAAACCATCACATATTTCAAGGTTTCCAAGATGTAGATCTACAAATATCTTTGGGTTCATAAGAGTTGAAGGGATCCCACTAAGAAATAAAGGGCCTTTCGTGTACAAAATATAAGAACATACATTATCAACAAACATGCCTGCAGGAACAATAAAAAATTTGTGATAAAGAGTGCATGATGAGGATGTGCACATTTTTAGTGTATATCTTTTTGATAAACTGACTAAACAACAGAATGATGCCAATGATGAGTCTTTGAAAAAGGTGATGGATTCCAAGGATCATATCACATTTTTTCTCAGTGTTAGATTTGCACTTGAAACACAGATATTGTACAGTAAAACTAAGTTAATAACTCCACATTTTTTCATTAAAATTCTTCTTGTTAATTTATTATTTCTATTTAGATTCGCAGTATTTGCGTTAGGCTCAAGTGCCTATCCAAACTTCTGTGCCTTTGGCAAATATGTTGACAACTTACTTGGAGAACTTGGAGGTGAAAGACTCCTGAAACTATGTCAAGGTGATGAAATGTGCGGTCAGGAACAGGCATTTAGGAAATGGGCACCTGACGTGTTCAGTGTAAGTAAATTTCATCTTCCTTAAGTAAACTGTAAGTAAACTTCCACTGTAAGTAAATTTCCTTTTACTATAATACTAAATATCTGATAAATTGTCAAAAAATATGAAACCAGTAATTTCAAAATACCTACTATAAGGGTGCCATGGATGGAGTGTTGTGCTTTGGGTCCTTTCCACAAAAAAAATATTGTTTAATTTTTAATTGACATTTTCAAACATGTATTGGTTTTATTTTATCCTTGGTGATTATCCAAGTGCTGTTGAGTCTGTTAAGTATTTCTGCACTGATCAAGACTACACCATATCTCATGCCCTCAGAATACCATCCTACATCTTGTTTTTGTTCATGTGAGCATCTTATAATATTTCATTTTCATATTCTTTGAATAAATCATTAATCCAATTTTTTAAGTTAAGCTAGCTTTCTTTTAATAAAAACAATCAAAGCTTTGGAAATAAGTCTAAACATATCTAAACATTTGATCAATGTTCTTCACTTTTAGGAATTATTCAATTCTAGACTGCTTGAGCTAACAATATTCTCAAATGCTATTCAGATTTCCTTTTTATTTGGAAGTTCTGAAGAGCTCATCATTAACTCTTAAAAAGAAGTGTGAAATCAGAAAAAAATGCTCATTTCTGTATACAGAATAACTGAATACGAATTGGAATTTACACTATTAAGCAGGGCAACCTGTCTTTTTGAGTCCATTTGCTCAATTCATTATCCTAGATGATAGCCAATTCAAATTACCTTAGCAGATTTATCAGTGTCAGTCCAATAATTAAAAATGATCCTATGGATAAATGTAATATTAAGTTTTCTGAAACCAGAATTAATTTAAATAAACACATAAACAACAATGAAGAAATGCTGGGATTTGTTGCAATATAAAACTTATTTTTACAGTTGGCATGTGAGACATTCTGTTTGGATGATGATGAAACGTTCCTTGAAGCAACATTGGCCTTAAGGGCTCCTGCCTTGTCTGCAACTACAGTTCGATTTGTTGATGCTCAAGAAGAAAATCTTTCAAAAGGTATTATTTCAAAATTACACATGATGAGTTTATTTAAAATTAGTGTCATCAACTTAGTAACTTTATTTTGTTTATAGGTCTCTCTAAGTGTCATAATAAGAAAGTGTCAGACTGTAGGGTTAGTAGGAAAGTAAATCTCCACGGCGATGATGCAAGGTAAATCTTCTAAAACTTAGTTATAAATTAAACTGTCTTAAATATAATTACTATAATTGTAATTTACAAATAAATGAATGTGAAAGTAATAGCATTGATATAACTTACTTATTGCAGTCGAGCAACAATGTTACTTGAACTTAATTGTGAGCTCGCATATCATCCAGGAGACCATGTGGGAGTATTTCCATGCAACCGAAAAGAAATTGTAGATGGTATTTTGGAAAGACTACAAGGTTCCGAAGATCCAGATCAACCGGTAGAGTTACAAGTGTTGAAGGAAAATCACACATCAAATGGTACAATTGCACAGCAACAATTTCCTCCATTCAAAAAATATATCTCTTACAACAAGTCAATCAATTGTGTAATTTCTTAATGAATTTTTATTAACCATGATACCCCATTTTTCTAGGAGTTGTAAAGACTTGGGAAACACACGAACGGTTGCCACCCTGCTCTTTACGAACACTTTTAACAAGATTCTTGGATATTACAACACCACCTACACCAGATCTCTTGCAACATTTTTCATCAATAGCTACTGATCCTGAAGAGCAGGAGAAGCTGCATCACCTTGCCACAGTAAGAACAAAAAAAATATATTTTAATATGATAATTCTTCCTCCTTCGACTCTTTAAGTTTGACATTTGGTTTGCCATCCCTGTGTGAGATGACAGAGAGCAGAGAGTCAGAGAGCGCTGAAAAGTCTGCCTGCCTGCGCCGCTAGCCAAACTCATCTACTACACTCTGTGAAGTCACAGAGGTTAAGCAAATTCGAGGCTCATGGGTTCCTGATTGGGTGACCGGCTAGAAACCCCGGGATCTAACAGCGTCGACCACTTGGTCAAAGGGAAAAAAGGGACTGACTGACTGCAACGTGATGAGACTTGACAAATATAGTAATTAATCAGTATAGTAATTACTCAGTAACAGAGGATTACTCCAGAGCAAGTGCTCAATGCCCAGCAAGGGTTAAAGAGATGTATTGTGACAACAATGACACAAATCAGTTCAGTTGCTTATCTGGGGTAATGGAGCAACAAATGAAGCTTAACATTACACTGAATTGCTAGATTTACATGTGGTTCATTCAGTGTACCAAATTGTTGAGAACTTGCACATGAAGTTGTCCACAAAAAACATGATACCGTACTAAAGGAGAGAGTGTATTTCAGGCAATGATACTCTGCTTTTCATGGGAGTTGGAGGCCATTAGTTTGGTATTGCATAATACTGATATTTCTCTACAATATTTCCAGAAATAATCTCTTTTATTCAGTCTTAACCTCAGACGACAAAATATTGAAAGATTTCAAAAAATTCATGTATATAATGAAAAGTTCATCTTAAATGTTATAAATAAATGGATTTCTTTCATCAATTATACAGAAAATATTCAAAACTTTTCAATAGTATATTCTAGAATCCAATTATATTAGTACAGGAGGCTCTCTCCCATCACTCATGATCCATGATGGTGCGGCATTTGCCTGTCATGTTGGCAGGATTTTTTTGCCTATGGATCCACATACTACAATATTCTAGTACTCATGAAGACTGTTTTCTTTTGAAATATTTAATTTATTGCATTTTATTATTTTTAGAGCATTTTATTTGCGGTTTTTGAGCTATGTTTGTGTTATGTTTTGTAAAACCAATTTGTGTGCTTTTGTTCAGCAACATTTTCGCTGCTGCAGCCCTTTAAAATACTTTATTTTTACTGTTTATAAGTAGCAGGTGGGTTGAGGCCTGCTTTATTTTATTATTTAGTGAGGTTTGAGCTTGCATTACCTTTGTGTTACTTCTGGGAGGAGATTCCTAAATATTCCAAATTTGCATTATGTAATTTATAGTCAGCCCCTATTCCCAAGTTAAAAGAATAATTTGAAAACTTTCTTACTCTTTCTAATGACAGTGTTAATATTAAAATCTTCTGAAAGTTTGAAAACATTGTCACATACTTCATGCATGGTGACATTTACTTCCTTTTGAAGATATCAAGAAAAAAGTCCTAATTCTCTATCTGTGTTCAGGATCCAGCTGCTTATGAGGATTGGCGTCACTGGCGATACCCCCACTTGTTGGAGGTGCTAATGGAGTTCCCATCTGTTCGTCCTTCCGCTCCTCTACTTGTTGCACAACTGACTCCACTTCAACCACGATTTTATAGTATATCTTCATCTCCTTATGTCCATCAAAAACAAATTCACATTACAGTGGCAGTCGTAGTGTACAGAACAGAGGGTAAGTGAAATTGCATAATGCACAATATAAGTATAGTACAGTTTGTTAATTATTTGTTTTATGAATTGAAAAAAATGAAACATTGCCATCATAGGCAAAATTACTATGCATTACTTGAAATCAAAATTATCTAGAAAATTAAATTACTTGTGCCACTATGATCATGCAACAATAATCAGCTTTTAATAAGTATTTAACTTAGCACTATTTGTTACTGTTATCAGAATATTTCTAATCCTTTGTTTCAGATGGTGAAGGTCCAGTACATTACGGAGTCTGTTCCAATTATCTGAGGGATGTTAATGTTGATGAACACATTTATCTGTTTGTAAGAAGGTATGATAGATATCTTTTAACTTTTCTACCATTTGTATATGATTTCATATTTCTCTATAATTATGTTTGTATTTCACAAATATATACATATTCAACCCATGAAATTTTTCCAGCGCACCAAACTTCTACCTTCCATCTGATGTCAGTCGTCCTGTCATAATGATTGGTCCAGGGACTGGAATAGCTCCATTTAGGGGATTTTGGCAGCATCGTAAAGCTCAGCTGCAAGCTGCCCAGCCAGGTATGATTTTCAGATTTTTTTGAATTAATAATAGAATAGAAAAATTTCACATTGTCAGAAGTTTAAAGGTTTTAGTTTAAAAATCGATTGTTAAATTCGAAAGCTTATGTGAAACATGTTAATTATGGGAGAATACTACTTTCTTTTGTTTTAAAATCTTTCAATTGTAATTTATGAAATAAAATAAAGTAATTAAGTAAAATAATGAATTAAATTTTCATATCAATTCAGATATAACAGGTGTTGGATTGTACGATCCGAAAGAAATCAACCTTTAGTTTTGTAGCCAATACTCTGCAAAATTTGCCTAGTTAAATGTTCCCTTCATAGTCAATTTTCAACATTTTCTCTGCTTCCTTCAAGAATATTGATCTTCTTCACTTTTATCTTTCATGTTTATCTTTTTCAAAAATTGTAAAGATAATATCTTACACAGGATAGAGAATGTAATGCTTGTGGGGGGAAAAAGTGATTTTTCGACAGAAAACTTTTATTGTCAGGCCCTAGTAATGAAAGAGTTGTTCCTATGTCTAGTAAATTACTTTCTCTAACATGTTGTGTAGTCAAAATCTTTGTTTGGTGGGTCCTTGAAACCAAAAAATCGATTGACAGCAAAACATCTGTCTGTGGTGTACGTTACTGCTTAAACCATTCAGACAATATTCTCCAAAATTGATATTCTTTTATCGATCTGAAAGAACTCAAGTCCCTGCAGGTTTGAAATGGATATTTTGATTTTTGTGGGTACTTTTCATGAAGCCTTGACATTTTCAAAATTTTCTAAAAAGAAGGCTCCCATTTTTTAATTAAACTTTGCCCTCGGATAGCATGAGGAACTCTTAAAAATCGTGCAGGTCTCATATTCATTCACATCACTGATTTTTTAAAAATTGCAAAAGTTCAAAATTTTTTCGGCATCTTCCTATAATTAAAATATTGAAAATAGAAATTGTTTTCTTAATAAAATCTTTTCATCAGAAATAGTTCTTTAGATAAGGTCATGTACAATTTTTTTAAAATATGTGTAGTTTTTGTGTTATAGTACACGAAACAGAGGCAATTTTTAAAATAATTCTAACTAAATATTTTCTCAAAAACCTCTAATTTGTTTCTTTATTTTTTTTTCTTGTATGTACCAAAGAATGGTAAAGAAAGTGGTGCTGGTTCCCTTTTCGGTAAATTCTCTGTATTTTTGAAAATTGCAAACAACAACTTGAAACGAAAATTCAAACGACTCCTTGATTTAGAAACTGATATTTTAATTTTGGGGGCTATTTTACATGAAGCTCCTGGGACATTTCCAAAATTTTCAAAAAAAAAAAAAATTCCCCAATGTTTTTGATTTTTTTTTTTTGTGTTTGAAGCCCATTAAAAAGTTTGATGCAAGTGTTATGTTTGTTGAAAACCCTGATTTTTCGAAAATTGCAAAAGTTATTTTAAATTTTTCCCAAATGAAATCTGTTCAATAAAGATAGATTTTCAAATTTGGTCAAGTACAATTTTTTGAAAATTTGAGTTCCTTTTGCGTAATTTTGTTTGAAAGTACAGGCAAGAAAGTACATGTTGTTTTAACACAACTAGTTGTTTAAAATGAAATCTTTTCTAAAAGCTTTAGTTCTTTTAAAAGGCTATAATATTGTACAGAAATGGGCAGTTTAGCTTAATTTTTTCAAATTTGCAAATTTGTAGATTTGAATTTTCTACCCTTCACTTGCTAGAATTTTTCAGGAGTTATCAAGTTGCATTCCAACAATGGGTGCCTCAACATGGCAGTTTGAATTTTCAGAATAACTTCTCATTGTTGAACGATGTTTTTGGATGAATGGTATGCTGTTTTGGATTCTTGAATGGGTTGATGAGTTAGCTTAAGTTTTCATGCCTAATGCACTATGATTGGTAATGGTTTTTACATGTGATGACAGAAATTGCTAGATTATAATTTTCTGTATCCATTAGTGAGAAACAAAAGTACATGACATTGTTGCACTGCTACTTTTCAATTACAGCAAATGTGTGGTTGAAATAATTTATGTAGGTACATCATCAAAGTCACCATTGTTGTATAGAACTTTTAACTTAAAGAGATTGTATATTTTGTAGGATTTGCTGATTTTGGAAAAATGTGGCTGTTCTTTGGATGCCGTCAAAGAGCTCTTGATTTATACAGAGAAGAGAAAGCGGCAATGCAAGAGGAAGACATTTTGGATCAAGTATTTCTAGCATTGTCCAGGGAGCCTGACATACCCAAGGTACCAAACCCAATAAACAGTCTTTTAAAAATTGAAATTTTAGGGTTGATTTTTCAGAAAACGGATTAATTTTTATTTCAGAAACGTTTCTTCAATTTATTATTGCAATTTTGGTATTTCAGTCTACTTTTTATTCAAAAACAAATACTAGATTACCCAGAAGCTATATTTTTCTTCATAAATTTCACAAAATCAACAATACTTTAAAAGAAAATTAGCAATGATTTTAATTTTTTTATCAATTTTAATGCATCATCTGCAACCAAATATCCAATATTTTAGATTTTTCATTGTTTATAATTTATTTTCTAATGAGAAATACTGTTTTGTCTCCAGACATATGTGCAAGACCTCATTCGCAAAGAAGCAGCTACTGTTTACAGAAAGTTAGTAGATGAAGGAGGACATTTCTATGTTTGTGGAGATTGTACAATGGCTGAACATGTATATCAGACACTAAAACATATTATTCAAGAACATGGACAACTTTCTGAATCTGAAGTGGAAAGTTTCATGCTTAAATTGAGTAACAAGCAAATAAAGTTGTAATATATAATCTGTGACTGATATTTCAAATTCACATTTCCACGGTTAATTTGTATCGGGAACGATACATACTATATGCTGTGTTCTACAACCATGAGTTGATAGCTGGTATATTGTTATTGGGATGTTGGTCATTATAATAAAAACTGTGCTCATTCACCAACATTTCAAAATGTATTATTCCATTCTCAGGACATACTACATTGCAACATATAAGTAATCTCACATGGTAATAAATCAGATATTGTGTGGCGCATAGTAGGATCTGGCACATTATCATTTAAGGATGCTTATGTAGTAGCAATGGAAAGCCCTGAGAGTGAAGTAATATATTCTCAAATGTGGGTGAACAGTTTTTTTTTTATCAGAACAACCAGTGATGGATCCAGGAGTTAAGGGTGGGGGTGGGAGAGGCTGAAAGCTATGGTTTCCCCCAAGCCAACATATTTTTGTAATTTTACTCAGTTTGTTCAAAATAATTACTGTAAATAGATCTAATCACATCCACAATAATATTCCTATTATACACTTACTACACACTTGAACATGTTTATTTCAAGCTAACAGTTAAAAAACGATTTCAAAAATAATTAGAGGGAGGCTGAATACTGAGTTGAAATTGTCGTCCCCCTCCCAGCAGCATAACTTCCATAGGGACAGACAGAACCATGTCTGGGGGCCCGAAATTCTTACAAAAAATTTCCTGATCAAATATTAAACAAATTATGTGTTGAGGGTTACTTTGACAAGTTATTGTAGACCTAGCTACCATTGCTTAATGCAACCTCTTGCGGCAAAAGCAGGCAATAGTTCGATGATGACTGTGCCTTAGTGCCATGACCCCATGTCAAATGTTTAAACATGTTTTAAAACAAGTGAGCAACAGGAAAAATATTAATATTAAATTGAAAGGAAGAGTCGCTGCATTCGATTGTATAAATTTGTAGTCTAATAAGACTCCAGAAATAAAATTCATCTTTTTCCAAACTATGAAAATTCAAAACAGAAAGAAAGGAGTTTTCTTTTTTCCCTGTTTTATTTATTAATTATTTAAATAAATATTGATGATGCATTGTTTGTGCATTGTGCTATTCATAATTTAAATCTTGTGCTTAATAATGCCATGAATGGGATATTAGAAGTTCACACATTTTACCGCTTACTGGAATGAATTTCTGTTTCTTTTTGTCAAAACATTAATCAGTGGAACATATTATCAACTGGGATTGATTTAGATACAAAGTGAAATAATTTTACATTAAAGTGACTTTGTCCCACCAAAATTACATTTTCTAACAAAATGTTGAAAGCAAATGAGGCCCATAACTTGAAAAAAATTAATTTTTAACATTTGTTTTCCATATAGTACTACATTCCAAAATATTAACATCAACTAATCCTGTTTGAAATGTCTTCAACGCCTGATTTGAATCTGCAAATGGCAGAGAATTTACTTGATGCAGCTTGAAGAATTGAAGACTGTTCAAATCACTATGATGATTTGAAAATGATGCAATAAAATTATCCAAAGTTATGGGAAGTGGAAGGGAAATGTAGCAACAAACAAGTGAAGAAAACAAAACAACATTTTGACAAACTTTGTGAGGATCAATGATTCACTGACTCAAACTTAATGTTCATTATGAATGCTTAGATATTGCCATTAACCAGTTGGAGCGACAATTTGTTGATTTGAAAAATACAATGGTAATTTTCAAAGTGATTCAGCCACAAGTTTTAATAGCTCTTTTGGATGAAGAAATTTACAAAGAAGCACACGAGCAAAAGAGCCTCAGAGCATCAACTGATGTCCCTGCAGTGCTTCTGACTAGGCGGTTTGTGGGTTCAAGTCCCAATGTTAGCAGGATTTTTCACACTTGTCAGCTAGGCCAAATTCAGCCACTGTTTGGAGGCGAATTCTAGTGGCTGGCTTTTCTGATCGGTAGTTTTCCGTGGTTTCTCCAATTAACACCAGACGAAAGCTGGAGCAGTACACTAACAAACTGGCCATAGTTCGTACATGATCTTTCCTTCCCCTTCCTTGTCATATCCTCACCCCTTACACACAATTACACTCACATGCACTACACTACCACACTTGTTGGGAGACCAGCCGGGAGTTTAGAGCTTTCCTGGCTGGGGCAATGTCTCACTGGTGTAAGATACATGGTTGGGGAAATCCCCATAAGCCAACATAGGTTGGCATTGGCTAATGCCTTCCAGCAGGAAGATCACCATCTCCACCTCCCACAGTAAAAACACACACAACACTTGCAGGACTAATGCCCTTACTCAGTGACGCGCTCGGAATTTCAAATCAATCAATCAACAAAGAAGCACCAAAACTTCAATCAAAATGCCCTGTAGATGTTTTGGAACACTTGTCTCGCTTATTGTCTCTGCGCCTTTGTTTAAAGATGTTTAAAGAGTCAAATTTCAAAACTAAGATCTGTTAAATATGTTAAAGATCTTGCAGACTTTGTAATGCTTGACTTGCTAATAATTGAACATTGCTTACTAATAACAAGTTTTTCCAATATATGTACAGTATTGATATTATTTTGACACTTCTTATTGAAGTCACCAGCGTTGAAAGTATTCAAAATTAAAGCGGATTAAAAATGATTTATGAAGTACAATGACAAAGACCTCAGTAATTTAAGATTTTATCAATTGTGGATGAAAGGTTAAAAAATATTTCTACTGTAAATTTAAAATTTTATGTTTTCACTCCTAAAAGTCAATTTATAATCACAAAATTAAATTAATGATACATCTTTAATTAGAGGGCTCCTGTATGGTGTCGGTCCACAAGCCTCCTCTGTTGAACCTCTGCTCCCTCCCCCAAATTACTCTGGGAATGGCCCCTGAGACCAAACTTCCATTAACAACATGTAGGAATGATGTAGGAGATTCTCTGGGGGGAAAAAAAAAAGAAAAGAAAAACAACAATAAATACAATAATAGTACATAAATAGTAATCCACGTAATGGTTTATGAAAAAAGAAAAAAATTAAGTGAAAAATAAAAAACTCAAATTTCTTGTACATAATTGATGGCTTTTGTCAAAATTTTGATTTCTAAATTTTATCACTAATTTTTTTTTTTCATTTGTGAAATCTTTTATCCTCAGATTTATAAAATAAGTTCATGTTTCTTTCAGGACGAGAATCGTTATCATGAAGATATTTTCGGAATTACTCTCCGCACAGCTGAAGTTCACAATAGATCACGAGAGTCAGCAAGAATTCGTATGGCTTCTCATTCTTAGGTATCCAATAAACAGTATATATGAAGATTCTTCCATCATCCAAATTCTGGCAATTTTAAAATTCTCAATGTGATTTACTTGCTTTCCTCTGAAAACACTTGAACACCTCCTATGATTGTGCACATTCTCTTTGATCTATTCTAGATTTATAACAACTGTTATGATATTATTGAAGTACATACTAGATGTCAGTGTTGTTCACATTATAACTTTGACACTACTAACAACCTTGAATGACTACTTTATCCTTGAGATATTTTAAAAATCTCACTTTTATTCTAAATTTCAATTGACTTTTGTATCTCATTAAATGACAAGTGTGTGAATGACATAATTAGACATTCTTGTTAAGTGCCTCCTTGCATCACACAAATTTTCTCCATCAAGGTAATTAAAGGGACCATAATCAGTCCTTGTAACAGCTTTTGTTATCCATTGACAAGTATCAAATTTCAAATTACCTTTCAGGAAACCTGGAGACTTTCACTATGTTGTATAAATTATAAAGTGGCACTTGCAAGTTCTCTGTGTCTTTGAATTTATAATGCACAAATCAGTACAAGCATTTCCTTCAAATAATATTTTTTTTAAAATATGCAGTATTATCAAAATCTGTAATCAATGTAAATATGAGGATGGTTAATAATACTTTAGTTTTATTATTGTTGTTATTATTAGAATTATGATAATTAAGGTTATTCACAACCTAGCAAGAAAATTGAATTAGTAGTTAATTTTAGTTGTAAATACAGATACAAATACAGTACAGATTTTCCAGAGAAAATCCTTCTGGACACACATTTGGTGTTATCACCATGAAGATGTCTTGAAAATTTGACGACTTTTGTACTTGATCACCATGAAAGTCAATACTGTGATATTGCTGATACTACACCTTCAATATTAGAATAAGTGTTTACTCTTATTCATTCCCTGATTTCAGGATTTCTATAGCAATGTCACATAAGAGCCATTTTCTTTCCTAGTCACTCCATGTGTTAATTAAATTGCTACATTTTTATTATATAAATTTTTTTAAAAATGAAAATCATTTATAAATTTTGTTTTGTTATTTCATTTATGTAATATCAATATAATGTCAATATTAGAAATGCTTGATAACATTCTGTATGTGTGAGTGTATGGTGTGAATGTATTATTAGTATAAAATACATCATTGAGTACACCAACATTCCTTGAAATGCAAAAGGAAATTTGTATGTTCAATGTTTGTGCAAGTTTTAGCATAAATGAGTGATACTCATCTATTTTTATGACTAAACAATTATATAGAAGAAAAAATAAAATGCATGGTCAACTGACATAAGTTTTTCAACTCTGTAGATTTCTTAGTACGGTAGACTGGTTTGGGGCTATGAATTAAATTTGCAATATAACAATCTTTGTCTTCATAAATATTTTAGGGGGATATTACAAACTCATTCATTTTAATGAACATATCTCTTTGGACCTATTCGAGCACTTCACAAGCAATCAAACAATTATGTTTTGTTTTGTTTTTAACCTTTCAAAATGGAAACGACTGTCATTAAACTACATAATTTATTTCAAAATAAATAAAATAAATTATGATAATTCAAATAACAATTCATAAATAAGTCCCACTGTAATTACAACAGCACGCATGAATGTAATATTTCAGTTAGAGTGAGATTTAGAAAAAATGTTAATAAAAGGCAAAATTCAAGAAATATTTTTATATCCAGATTCTTTCACAGTGAATAACAAATCATTTTGTAATTTACTGTTGTTCTTGGTAATTCTGGAATAAAGAGGTAATGGATTACATTATATTCATTAGTCACTGCATGCTTCAAGGATGTAGAGAAAATAGATAATATTTTAGAAGTTTTTCAATAGGTCCTGCTTTACCACCAGAGTCACATTTTATTGACTTATAATTTTAAAAGCAAAATATTTTCAAATTGAACAAGCACTTGATTAAATAACTCTAGTGTTTGCATTAAATACCTGAAAGACATGTTTAACCCCTAAAATTTTCAATTTTTCCTCTACAATCCAGGTCATATTCTACAATACATACCTTCAAATTTTAAGTATAGTTTATTGTATACAAAATATTTACAATTGAAGTTCCCTGTTTTTACCATTTCTCACTAACCTTTTAAATTATACTACAAGAAGTAAAGTTGAAAACATTAAAAAAAAAAAAAAAAAAAAGAAAGAAATTACAATATAAGACTTACATGGTGTAATGTATTAAGCAATTCATTTAGAACACACATTATTATATCAGGGTATAAGAACACAAAATGATTCAAAGTCATATTAAAATTAAAATGAAATCAGATTATCATACTTAACTATTCAAAACTGTTGGAAGTTGTTTCAGTGGCTCTTTGAGAAATATCTCAGTACCCCCTTGTCTTCCTTGCCTCTGTTTGATCTGTGAAACGATCTTTAATGACAAAACTCATTCAAAGGATCATGTAATATTATAATATTTTATAAATACTAGCTGGACTCATGCAAACATTCCACTCTTTTGTAAAATTTGTTTGTTTTAAAAGTAAACTAGTGATGCTACAACAGCACACACTTTCTTGTGTTATTGCTAATATTTAAATAGTATTATAATATTGCAAATTCTAACATACTAACACTTCAACCAGCCCTCGAAAAACTCCCTACCAACCAGAGCACGAGAAGTTCGAAAAAAAATATATGATAGATATGATGAACAGACTTAAGTAAAAACTAAAATTGCTATATTCAATATTGTATGTTGTTGTAAAAATTTGTTGATTTTTTTTTAACTTTCGCAATTTTCGAAAATTCAGAAAACTGTATCTGCCCCGTTTTTATAAGTGACCTTTTCTCTACCCGAGGGGGGAAATAAAAGAAAGAATTTGAAACCATTTTGAGAAATTTTTGCAAAGACGAGAAGTCACTAAAAACAAAATCACCATTTCAAATTCAAGAGGCAGCGATGTCAGTCAAATCGACAGGGGAATATCAATTTTTGTGAAAATTTTACCTATGGTTTAGTTGCTAGCATTCTTCATGTACAAACAGACCTATCAAGGACCCACGAAACATTGATTCTGACTAAACAACTTGCTAGAGGAAGTAATTACTATATACAGGAACTATCCATTTATTCCGTATCAATGGTATCGAGTCCTGAGAGTGGAAAGACTTCCGTGGTTTCTCTGATCAACATCAGGTGAATGCCGGAGCATTATACTGAAAAATGGGCCATGGATACTGCGCAATCTTCCTTTCCTCTTCCTATCCTCTCCCCTTACGTTCACATGTTTTACATGCATTCCTCAGGGTAGTACACATGTTAGCAGACCAGTCGGGAGCTTAGAGCGTGTCACGGCTGGACGGTGCCCTTGCTGGTGGGAGATACCTGTTTGAGGTAAACCCCGCAAGCTGATGCGTTGGTCAGCACCAAGAACACACCAGTCAGCAAGGGAAGATGAGATGCACATGCACAATACTTACAGGACTAATGACCATGGCAGTTGACACACATGGAAACAATAGCCAATCAACCAGTTGATATAAGATTTCATTAAAGAAATTCGTGGTGTTAAACAGCACATGCTTTCTCACATTATTGAAAACAGTTACGTAGTCATGAATTATTGCAATTTCTGTGCTACTAACACTTCCATTATTATGTCGTTATTATATTGAAAATGTTCAATTCAAACAAAGCACCTGTGATGTATATCTGCATTAATTTCGGTAGGAGCAGCATTTATCTCTCTTTTACAAATGAAACAAACATGAATAAATTTGACTGTTACAGTATTCACAGCAAATTATACAGAAGCGAGCTGTACACTGATGCACAGTGTTGTCAAAACTATATGCTTGGTATATATGCTTGGCGAATATTTTCTTATCAATTCTCGGCAAAAACTCTTATTTCCATCTGTATTCAGATTTCAACTTGCTTGTAAGTTAGTCATAGTACATACACAGTTGATAAATAACTAATTCTAATACTAATAAACTAATTAAATTACTAATGTTCTACAATTTGTAGTATTAAGTTAATTTATTACCGCCTTATTATACATTCACACCGCCTCAAACGAAGGGCAGGAAAATAAAATTTTAAATTTCATAATAATGTGATTCATTGTTTTCATTTCAAAAATTTGTATAAACTAGAGTATGTGGCCAGACTCATCTAGTACAATAAACATTTAAAATAGTAAAATGAACCCTTTAATGTTCTATAGACGAGAAACAGCAACGTGTTTATTATGTAAAAACATAAAATAAATCATTGTTTTGGAAACCCTTGTTTAATTTTCAACTTTCAAAATATTTCCCCGAAAAGCGAACCTAATTTTTAATAAAAAATGGATAATTGATACTGTGCCCACTGTATTGCTTTATAAACGTTGAAATTTTGAAAGACTATAATATAAAATGTAATGCTGGTGAAATATACATTGATAAGTGATTTTTCATTGAGTGAAAATATGTATGTTTTATACCTAGCAACATGGACAAAAAATATGAATTATCAAATAGGTTTTGAAACATTTTTAAAATGCTAATTTGTAAATATAAGCTCAACAGTAAATATAATAGCTTTATTTTATCACTGCCACCATAACGCCGTTGAAGAAGGAACTTCTCAAATATCCATTGTGGTATTGTTCCACAAATTTCGACTAAGGTTTGGGGATTTCTTGAAAGAAACACACCAATACATTGAGAATACAAAGTGTAGAATAGAGTAAAAACATAATTAATATTGGCATTTTCAATAGGAAATTATAATAAAAACTAAATTATTTCCATATCCCTTGGATCCATGCCTGTTCTCAGAGGATTTTTCTCAAGAACAGTAGTTGATGGTACACAAGTATATATTTCATTCATTTCAAGCAGAAATTTTGCAAAAACTACTAGTTTCTTGAAAGAAACATACAGACCTTATTTAATGAGCTAATTTTTAGAACATGTTTAAGACAAAAATCTCTACCTGCCATTTTGTAGTTTCCAAACGTTTTGCAATTTCCGAAAAAAACAGCAATACCTGAAAATGAAACTAGCACCATATTTTTTACTGTCGCATATTACATATTCGGAAAAAATTTTAAGAAAAATTTGGAGCTGTTTTTGACAAAAAATTAACCCGGGAACATTTATGAAGTGTTTAGGCACCCCAGACGTCTCTTCATTGGTTCCTAGAAATATAATAGTGACACCTGGGCGTTTTCCTGCTATCTACTTTCCACATATTTCCTCCCCTGTTTAACGGTTTAATTGTTATGGCTGTAAATGTGGCGGTGTTGAACTAGAGCTAATCAGAAAGTTTAGTGGGGTCATTGTCGGGTGTCCGTCCGTGCGGGTAAGCGTGTGCATTATTCTCGTTTAGGTGTGCGCAGAGAGTATACTTTAGGTGTGCGTTTCACATTAGTGTGGATGGGTAATATTTGAGGGAAATATTCATTTGGCATTGAGATTATGGCAGCACGAGCGAGTAGTTCCACTTTTGAAGAAGAAGATATTGCTTGAATCTGATTATTCAGACTTCGGACAAAAATGAAATCCGCGCCATTTTTAACTTTTTTTAAATTTTATCAAAATAAAATTGAAATTATTGAACAAAGATTTATCAAAAATTTGGAGCAAAAATAAAAAAAAAAATGAAAATGTAATTGAGGCTTCATGTAAGGGACATCGGTCCCTCCCACCAAAAAGAATATTTCTAAGTTACAGGGCCTTCAGTTCCTTCACATCAATGCGGGAATGTCAGTTTCGGAGCAAATTGAACGGTTTCGGCCACAGAACACTAAAGGATTCGGCGCTAGGTTTGACCACGGACGGACACAGACGTTTTGCCATCAATCAATTTTTCGGTATGTAGACCCACAAAACATGGGATTCCGTCTACATGTGTTACAAGAAGAAATTTACTACATGTAAGTTTAAGATGTATCCACTTTTTCGTTACCAGGGCCAGGCAAGAGTTTTTCTAATGAGAAACCGCCTTTTTTATTTATTTATTTATTTATTTGGAAATATTTCCACCATGATTCATGGGTTCAGTGGTATAACGTTTAGCGTATAGGAACTGTTATACCCAAGTTTGCGGGTTCAAATCTGATCGAAGGCATGGAGTTTTAAGGGCTTTAAATCTTTCATTCGCCTTTCTTTGGAGGGAAAGTAAAGCCGGATGTCCTACGTTGTAGATTTAGTACACGTAAAAAGATCCTAAAATTTAAAAGATGCCTGTGAGCTAAATTCACATTGCCTGTTTCGTCGCTCCAGTAATATTTTCTCTATCTGCTAGATGGTACATATCAGAGGCAGCAGTTTATTGTTCCCCATATTCCCCCGCCCTCCAGTTTCCTCAAGAATAAAGTTGAGGTACAGGATATATCGTGGGAATACTTTGGTCACGGGAAAGCATAGCGAAATTTGCATGGTCAGACGGAAGACCAGGCCAGAGGACCTGAGTTTTGCCAAGTAAAAAAGACATAATTGAATTGAATGCATGTGTCTAATTATGTTGATTCAGAATTATCTCGGGCTATTCAAACGGCTCTAGACTCCAATAAAGCAAAGGCCGGACAATAAATAAAAATGGGTAAGATTTCAAAATGCAGTGAAACTTCTACGAAAGACTATTATTAAACGACCCTCTTAACGAACACTGAAATATCTATTTTATGGAAATTATACTCCTGTTAACAGACCACCTCCTTAATAGCAATTTTCCTAATTTACCCCTTTAAGTCATGAGTACCAGTGTCATGGCTGGGATGAGTAAATATGGAAAGAAATTGTGCTAATATTAGACAACCGTTACAAATACAAGAAAGTACATGCTGTTGTAACACCACTAGTTTCGAAATGCAAATCTGTAGTTTTATTTCGATCTTAATGAAATTTTTTGCACATGACCTACAAAACATGAGAAAAGTTGGTTTACATATTTGAAAAACCTATATTTCCCTTTCCCACCCCTTAAATCAAAATGTATTAGTATGCCCTTCAGTTGTTTCACAGATATCCCGAAATGAATTAGTAAATTCATCTAAGTGAATCAGTGGCGAAGCTAGAAGGTGGGTATTTTGAAAATTTTATCTTACAGTTTTTGTAAATTAGTTCTATTCATCGGTTTTTTGATTTAACAAAAACATCGATAATTTGTTCTTGAAAGCTGCCGTTTCTGCAGTTAATTTAGCAAAAACCTCTTGATAGTCATTGTACTGAAATAAGTACTGAAATAAATGTAACTTCATTTTCTGTGCACGTCTTCTAGAATTCAGTGGGAAATACAATTATTCAAATTATCGTTTTCATGTTGTCGTGGCAGGAAGTATTATTCTGAAGGACAACATGGATAAGAGCCAAAATTTATTGCCTTTTTATCCTTGAAAATAGATTTTATTACATGGGAGCTTTTTTTACGTAAAATAAATAAATAAACCAGGAATTTCTCAGGAATGTCTTTACTATCTTTAATGTAATCATATTAATTTCACATAATGCTGTAGATGAGAAAGTTAGACTGAGTTATATCAACTGAACCGCCTCTTGATAATTTTTTCTAGACCAATTTCTCTAACAAATACTTCACCAACAAATCTGCAGCTGTGTATTTTGCATTATCAATGTACACATTTGTCAATTCATTTCAAAGCTGCTCATTGTCAAAGAATGGATATTCTTTTATTAGGAAAGAAAACTTCTGAACAAAAGATGTGTATGAATGCTTATGTAGGTGGAAAACTGCTTTTTGTTGAAAAATTCAATAAAATGAGTTTTCAAAATATTGAAACCTATAGTATATCTGAATAGTAATACTGTGTCAATAATATAAAAGAAACAATTTTGTATCTTGGAAATAATTCTGACTCTGAAAGTTCATTCATAGTCGTGTCTGCTTTGAAGCAGATTTCAATAGTCTCTTCATATGTAACAAGGTATATTACTACGTATCTATACTATTTCTATCTCTACGGCATATTTATTGTCCAAGGATTTCACATTGTTGAGCGAAAACTGCATTTCGGTATCATGAACCGTTCAGAAGCTATGGGACTGGTACATAGTGAAACATTCTCTAAAACACTAAATTTTTAGTTTCATTACTTGTTCCATAAGGAAACCTCGAACAAAAATCACACAAACAACTCTTCTTTCCCACAAAGTCAGGAGATGAGGTGAACTTGCATGTCCGAGTTGTGAATGTGCGTCGCGGTGCAAGTCCATGTCGTTTCACCTTCATAGTTACCATAAACATTAATGCCAATAGTGATCGCTAATGACCTAGTGTTGCGACATTAAATAACAAAAAAGAAAAGAAAAACACACACACACACCACAAATTTATTGTATCAAATAATTGCCCAGGGAGCGCTGCTTTGAAAGCATGCAGGAATATAGACGGTCATGCAGGAAGATCATTGCCTATCATTGCACACACCATGTCCAGAGGAGGAACAGAAAGGGACTTTCTTACAGAATGGCCAACTTAACACAAAGGACTCATCAGAACTGCATTTTGAATCAACAAATCTAACATTAAATGAAAATAAATTCCCCTAACTTAAAAAATAATGCATGAAATAACAACAATGCAACCTTAGCATGAGCCACCCTTGCCAAGAGCCCAAAATTATTTAGCTCTGGTTGTGATCAATTCTTAATTCTAAGGCCTGGAAGTTTTTGAAATATATTTTTAATTATGAGCTTTATAATATGCTAATTATCAAATGTTCACAAAAAACAATCAAACGAACAGAAATTCGATGATTTTTTGTGGCATATTAGCGCAGTTTGTGTTAATGCATCATATTTTTATTATATCTACGTTATTATTCATATTTTGTTGCTTTTTTGTTCTTAATGTAGCATGATTCTCTTGGAATTTCAATTAATATGCATATTTGTCTCCTCAAATCTAAAAATATGTTTCATAAATGTGACTGCAAATGCATGAGAAACTGTGAATAGCACTTTCATTCTTTGCAGAAGCATTTGCCTGAACAATTTATAGACAACATAATGGTGCTGGTACACTGAAATTATTTGTTTGATTATGAATGATATGGTAATTTATCTTTCATAAAGAATTTGTGGCATTGAAATTGATACTTTGATGATGATACAGACAAAGTTTAAAAAATTATAGCCGGAATGTTAAATAAAGACAAAAAAGCAAAATTGAGTGACAGAGCAGGATTTGACACCCGAAAATGTAACATATTTCGAGTATTGCCTGATCATTTCTTTCACCATGGGGCGATCTTTCTCTGGCAGACATCAAACAGTTTCACTACTATAACCCACAGATTATATTTGTAGCTTCTTTCAACTATGAATAACGTAACATTTTATGAAATTTTAGGCTTATTTTTAAATTATTGTTGTTTTGTTTTCATTTTTCTTTAGATCTTTTACTTGCTGCCAGAATTAATATTCTCTGCTTCAACTGAGTTAATTATTATTTTTGTTATTGTTCATAAATACACAAAACTGTTAATAGTTAGAGCATATTTCATCAGTTCTGGGTCATATTTTACAAATCTTAGAGCATATTACTTCTTTTGATACAGCATTAACTTCCAAGCCTTACCTCATTACTTTTGGAAAGATTCATGATGAAATCTGGTGGAAATTTCTTATCACTATCTACACTGCCTTTAGAAATGTACAATTGAAGGGCTTAATGCATGAAGGTGCTCTTATTTATTTTACATCAAAAAAAGTTAAAACTGTGTATGACGTGTTATGAGGAGAAGTGAATTCTGTGCATGTTTTCAAAACTGTGATCCCTATATACTAAGTCATATACTAATTGAATTTTAAATTAATAATAATAAAAAAAAAGGTGTTAACACAATTTTTAGTTTTGTAATTCAAAACAACTTTTTTGGGAGTTTCCTATTAGTTGCTTTGATGAAAATCACAATATTTGACGTAGTTAAAAAAAATAAAAAAAATTCCAGTAATATAAAAAAAGTTCCATGCAAGTTTACTAAATCTCAAATATCTCCTTTGGCCATTTTCTGAGTAAACACCTTCTTGCACTAAGCCCTTCAATTGTTACTAAGTATGTGGAACATTTCTTACTTCTTTGAACTAAATTTAAAAATAACATTAAAAATATTTGTAAAACTGTTTTCAAGAAGAATATTTTGCCAGCCTAGTAAAATTAATTTAAAAAATGTTTTTAAAGCTCTCTAATTGGATGGATTTTACAAAAATAAATGAGGTCATTGTTCTTAACTAACAATTTTGGGTTATTTCAAACAAGATGAAATTTTTGAATATTACATTTAATTCAAAAATTATTCTTGCTGGAAGTACTTATTCTAATTTACGGTTAATGTTTACATTTCTTTTTTTTTAAGAAAAAGTATCATTTTGGAAAGGGAGAGTTTATCTTTTCACTAATGAACCATGGTTTGTAGTTCTATTTATTTTTCATAAATTTCCACATTTTTTAAAACTTTTGTCTAGCTTTGACCTGCAAACTAATGCGAATAAATATGAGGGAAAAGTGGAACAATTTCTATGAAATAACATGTAATTGAGAACTCGTTACAAGGAATACCAATTTCTTCATAATACCAGTGTTCTACAGTTACACCTTTCTCCAGTCATTTGGTGCAAGTGAGCTTTTATTTAACAAGTTTCAGACTGCTGGTAAGTAGCCTTTTTTTTTTTTCTTTTCAGATTCTTCTACAATAAGGTTTTATTTTTTATTTATTTTGAAAAAATATTTATAAAAATGCTTTAAGTACCAGAGACGTCACACTAAGGTAGTTGGTTGAATATTATTTCAGACAGCACATTATAAAATTTTTAATTATGAAAAGATTCAGTTATCAAAAAATAATCGTTAAAAACTGCAATAAATATTTTAAAATATTCATAACAAATAGAATATTAATAAAACCCCATTGAGATTTCAAAAATAAACCCTTAATTTGTTTGATAATAAATTCTATGTAATTTATTCATAACATTAAAATGAAGTCTGCTATATTTCAAGCCAATTCAGGGCTATTCCCAATGGCCAACGTTCTTGACTTGCCCTAATATCAACTTCCTTTCAAAAGAATTTTAATCTAGACAGAGCATTAATTGAAGGATGGAAGGAAGGAAGGAAGGAAGGAATTAATTTACTATTTAATTAGCACCTTTTATTGTCACCATTTAACACGAAGACAAAATGAATAGTGTCTTAGTTTCACAATGAAAACAAACACTAGCCATAAAAAGTACATAACAAGAATATTTTTTAAGAACATAACCAAGAAAAAAGTGACTTCATTTTACATGATTTTTTTTATTTACAAGATTACCACTTTAAAACTTGAATTCAAACAATATAAACTCAAAATTGGCTCAACAATCTAATAAATTATTCTTTCACTGTCAATACCTCTTTATAACCAATCATATAACATTTCTCTAATCTTACAAACACTGAGAGGTGCAATAAAATTTTAATTCTTAACATTTACTCTGTAAGAACTGAAGTAACTGCAAATTCATCACAACATTAAACTAACTTTGGTTGTACTCAAAATATCACAAATAACCATCTGTATAAAAAATTCATAAACTCTCTTAATACTTCACACACAATTTATTAACATGCAGCTCAAAATTTATGCATTAATTGAATTTTCAGAAGGCACATAAACAGAAACACTTTCACCATAAGCTGTTTCCTTGAGAACCCAATTTTTGCTTTTGATGAACATGTCTATACCATCATGAGTTGACAAACTCAATTTAGAAAGGTTGGGCAAAGACATGACACCATTTAACACAATATCGCTTAATGTAGTTTCACGGGAGAGTCCAGATAAATTTAATTCTTCCAAGTTTTTGTATTCGTGTAAAGACCACAACCCAGTTTCTGTGAGAGTAGTGCAACCTGAAATGTCTAGCAAACGAAGATCCCCCAATCTTGCAAAAGCTAATAATGCTTCATTCTTTAATCCTACACAACCTTTTAGTCTCAGTTTTTCTAGTTTGGGAAGTTCAGAAGCTATTAATTGAGCATCTTCGAGTTCTAAACTACAGCAATTCTCAAGATCTAAATCTCTAAGCTGAGATAATCCTTTCTGAGCAAGTAGTTCTCCCAAAATTCCTTTCTTAGTGACTACAAATCCTTTCAGCGCTAGAGTATGCAATTTACCAAAATGTTTGAAATCTTGGATTGCTGAAAGGAAGCTGTAACATGGTTTTGCCATGAAATCGATACTTAGATCTTCAAGATTTCTACAATGCTGCAATCCTTTTAACACCTTCTTATCAGGACCTTGAAGTACAAGATGTGTCACATTAATACATCTTTCTCTAAGAGTTTCACTCTTGTCTTTTTTACAATATTGCACAAAGCAATGAGGCAGTAATCCTTGCACCTGTTCTCCATCTACTCCTGAAGTGCGACAGACAGACAGGAACTCTAAATGTGGCAGTTGCTTCAGAGCATCAACAAGGTAATTAGAATTGATTTCTGTACTATCAAGATATAATTTCTTAGTACTTTTCATTTTAGCCATTTCGTCCAACATGGGAAGTGTTACAAGACCAATCCAATTTATCTTTAACTCTTGTAAATGCAGACAATTTTTCAGATATGATAACCCTTTGTCAGTCACAGCAGGGCAACCAGAAATGTCTAAGTTGGACAAAAGGGTACACTGAGCTATTTCCTTCATGCATACATCATCCACTACAACACATCCTTTCAAACATATTGTTGAAAGCTGTGGACAAGCTGTGGAAATACTTTTAAATACACGAGGGCTGACTGTACAACTGTGAGCTAAATTCAGTTCAACAAGTTTGGGAATTTGTTTTTAAGGAACATACGAGATATTACATCTGAATCTTCATTGACAAATGATGTCAGACTCAAACACTTGAGATTTATTAAATTTTTCAAGTTGGTGAAAAATTCACCGAAACCAGTTTCCGCAAACTGCCTCGACATAAAATTTAATTTTAATGTTTGCAATTGCACACATAGTGGTATATGAGTAAGAAATCTTGAAGAATGGAGGGTTTGCATCTCCAAACTTTTAAGTCTTCCTTGCACAAATGACATCATTTGATGAAAATTTTCACATGAATGCTCACTATAAAGATCCAAAGCCTCCAAGGAATGCCAATCTCCATCTTTTAATTCAATTTCTCCTGACCTCTGTTCAATAACTGAATATTGATGGAATAACTGGATACACTTAAGTTTTTTCAAATTTTTAAGTTTACACAACTGAGATGTATGATTTACAAACACAGATAAAGAAAGTTGTAAATATTCCAGATTTGGGAATTTCTGTATTAATGTCTCAATGGTTGGAGTATCTGCCTCAAATGTGCCAAAAGAAAGGGATGTAATCATGGGATTGTACTCGCAAAGGGCTTTAAATATCTCTTCCTCTTTAAGGCCTTCACGAAATTCAAATGACTTCAGAAATGGACATTTTGACAATAACAATACAATACTTTCAGTAGTCGAGCCATAAGGTGGCTTGAATGTTATATTTTTCCATGAAATTGATTCTTGGACAATGTTCTGCCAGTTTTGATTCACAAATTGTACAGACAACACCAAATCTTCAAATGACAAGTACTGGAAAATTTCAAGAATTATATCATATGGCAAAGATTCTATGGTTCTGACATCCATGTTAAACCTGAAAAAGAAAAAAAACAAACAAATAGGTTAATTTTTAATGTATCAGCTACTACCCAAGGTTTGCTTTCTTAATCTATGCTTTGAGGCGTGTATCATATTCAAAACGATGGTAGGGTCCAATTACATGTCAAATACTAAAACATTTTTTTCTTTCACTCTTCCTTATACGATTTATACTGTTAATAAGTTGACAGTGTACTTACTCTTCATTGGCAGGAGCCAACTGAAAATTATTCACGAAACTATTCGAGTGATCCTTCGGTCTCGAAATGATAAAGGAATAGGGGGGCGATCTAGGCAGCGCACGCGACGATCCACTTCAGCAAATCTCAAATTGCCCTCAAGCAATCCCGGAACATCAGATCTTTATTATGAGAGAACATAAAATGAGATAATGCAACAATCATTGCCCGGGCATTGCAGAATCATACAACACATTTACACGCATGCTCGTCACAAACCTTACAACCAAGAACAAGCCGAAACGCCGGAACTGACAGGAACTGTCATCGCCAGATACCTTGTAACAATTGCGCAAATGTCACACCATGCCACACAACCGTGGAGTGGAGGGAGACTCAGGGAGAGGGGATACCATTTTTCAGAAGCCCAGCCAATAACGTCATGGGACTTCATGGTATACTTATGTAGAGGCAATTTTAAAGTGTACCACGCAATCGGAAACGGCAATAATAATAATAAAACAATAATCATAATAAATACTGTATTTTGTGAGTCAAGCGTATAGTTATTACCACGGTGGAAATAACTGTTATTTCCTGAAATAATGTTACTTCCACCACGGTTATTACCAGAGATATACTCTTTGGTTATTACATTCACATTGTTTGACGAATCAGGTTGATTGTTACAATACTTCATAACAAAATCTATGATAGCAATAAAATATGTTACGTAATTGGTGAATTATATGCGCACATTTTCTTTAGCTCTGGAATACGTCCCCACTTCATTTACTAACATTAGTTGAATTAAAAATAAATGTTAGCGACGGGCGTAGTTAATTTAATTACCAGAAATGTTCGCTCTTGTACAATAGAAACTAATTTGCGTGGAATAACGAGCTACAAATTTAAGATAATAGTCCTGTCGTCGAACGTATTCGATATTACTGACCATCACATACTGTTATTAAAATTTGAAACGGAATTAAAGGATCGGACATCATTGGATTAAATCTTACCTGTCAAATCGTTGTCAAGTAGTCACAATCAAGCATGTTAGAGATAAAAAGATTTCAACCCATTTTTCCCCACCTAGAATGATAAATTATGGAGTACCCTAGGATCAATCCTATTTCTTTGAGACATTGTCATTCCTGACTCTGTAAAACAACAAAATAGTCCTACGTACAGATGACATAGCCTACACACTATTAAAGCAAGTACCCAACAAACTACAAAAAGAAGCACAAACAGTTCTAGAGGCACCAGTAAAATGTTTCCAAGAAAACTAAATCATCGTAAACACCAGTAAAACTGTCTTCCTAAACTTCAGGAATCACTCTGTAAACGTCAAGTAAAGCCTTGAACACAATTGATCATAAAAAACATGCCTGTAATCCCCCCCAAAAAAAAAACTCATTGGCAAGATTTTGAAAAGGAACTATCCTTAACAAATCAATAGCAAGTTTACTAATTATATATTAGATATGTTTCAAATGTATCGAAGTAAAACATACTTTGCAAATGTTCCTTCACATCTAAAATATGGAATCATATTCTGGGAAAACTCCCCAGAAAGTATTCACACTTTCATCATCCACAAATGCATATTAAGATCAATGACACTCACAAGCATTAGTCTTGCAAACCATTGTTCAAAATGTTAAATCCTACCACTCCCATCATGTACATACATATTTAAAATAGCAATATACACACAGAAATCACTTGTGAGAAACTAGGATTCTGTTATTATAAATGCAGAAATTCATAACGGATGCTAGACAAAAATAAATTTGCATGTCTCTTTAACTCGAGAGCTAGTCACTATTTGCAGTATTATTTTTTGATAATGTGTAAGAGCTTTCAGGGACATTCATCAAGTATATTATCCCATATATGATGATTGATTGTTCGGGATTCTGGGCATGTCAATTACAGAGGTCATAAGTCCCATAAGTGTAGTGTATGTTTTAATAGGGATATTACATGCGATATTAATATTTTTCTCCTGATTTTTTTGGAATTTTTTGATAAGTATTAAATTAGAGAATCTTTACCATATAAATTATACCCTTATAAAAGTTGCAGTTATCATTGTTAGATTTCATAATTTTTTGTAAAATAAAACAGGGTCTGGAAACATTTTGAATAATTATTATTATTGTTTTAAAAAAACAAACTAAAATATAATTGTGTGAACATAATTTTTTATCGTAGCCCAATGATCCCATCAGGACATCCTAAAGGCAGTTCAGCCGTAGATGCACTGGACAAATAGGTTCCTTGTCTGTAGCAAGAATTTGTTGGAAATAAACTACGTTTCAGTACATTATGTGATAGTTTCAATATCCTTAGCAATTTATTTAATTAGTTGCAACCTGCAATACAGTTGTTAATGCCCATTCTCACAATACAGAATAATCTTAATTGTTTTGAGGCTCATCAACTGCTAGTCATTAGTCCTCTTAGTGTAGTGAATGTTTCTATTGCAGGTGGTGGTGGTGGTGTTCCTCTTTCGCTTGATGGTGATATTCAGCATTTAGGTTCCCTTTAAGTATTTCTTTCCAGCGGGTCACCATCCAGGCAAGTCTCCTGACATGTGTTGGGATGTAGTTTGTGTAAATTGAAGTGCAAATGTTCGCAAGGGGTGAGGAGAGGAAAAGGAAATATTGTTCACGATCCATGGCAATTTTTGTTTGGGTACTGCTCTGGTATTAATCAAAGAAACTGCAAGAACACTACCAATCAGAGCTGCTGGACACTAAATTCCCCTCTAGACTGTCGGAATACCACCTAGCTACATGTAGCTAGTCAAAAATTTACCAGCATCAGGACTCAAACTTAGGACCTCCCAGTCAGAGTCTCATTAGAAACAATGCTGGCCCTGAGCTAAACTTGGCTGGTAACTTTGAGTAACTTTGTGGGTTTTCTATAATCTTAGATTGCATAAAGCAATCTACATTAATGTCACAGTTATGCTTTAGATCCTTCCACCTTTGTTCAGTCGAGTTGAAATACTGACAAGGTTGTATATCAATGACATTAAATCGTACAATAGATATTTGGTGAAAAAAATTGTACAATCATATTTTCACAAAATGAAGCATCATTAACGTAGAAACAAGGTACAAATGAAATTTCACTTTCAGATCACTTCAGTTTTAGATATTTATCTTACTACAATGCTAGAAATATGTACAAAAGTTTACAACAGAAAGTACAAGTCTTTTTTCTCAATATTTAAATTATTTTTGAATAATCAATGTTACTTTCAGCATACTTTTATTTGCTTTGTTTTATTTAAAACTCAAAATAATCAAATTCCTCTTGATTAGATTTAATGCCCTTCACATCATTTTCACCTTCTGAACTTTCATATTCAATAGGTAAACCTTTGGCTGCCATTAATTCCTTATACTGACTGAAGGTTATAGTTCTAGGCATTATCTCTGAAAGAAAGCAAACTCTCCAAAATGTACAATATATCCTGTTAATATTTCTATAAAATAAAAAGTAAAATTACAAAAGCACATTACCTTTTATAAATGACATTATTTCGTTTGTTTGTACAATTTCTGCTACATCACTGTAATGTAATTCTTGTTTGTTATTTGATATGGCATAAGCAGATTTGGCCAAATAATGTATAAAAAACTCCTGAAAATAAATTACAAAAACTTTCTGAGATCACACTTCCCCAACACATACCTAAACATATCAAAAATTAAGGTGAGTCTCTTGTTAACAAAATAAATTCTCTTGGAGTTTTGCTACAAATAAATACTCTTGTAATTCCATTTACAGCAAGGTTATGTCAATTCACATTCATTATAACATTAGTACATCTTATATATAAATTATGCTATTTTCACAAATCCTTTAAATATATTAAAAAAGTAATACTGAATAATTACATTCAGCATGAAATCTTGATAAAATTTGATTTTCACAATAAAATTATTATTTCTTATAGTGCAATCCAGACAATAATACACAACGTTAAAAACGTAAAATATTTTATGAAATGAACCTCTCACATGGGGATATATTTCTGTTTTAAGAATGCATTCATTGGAAGGAAGAGAAACTAAATGCAACATCTGAAAGTGTTTTACTGTTTTATGGTCACTATCGAACAAAAAGAAATGCAAAACAAGCATGAACTTACCGTTGCTTTATTAACTAGAAACAATGCTTCTTTACCAATATTTTCGACTTCCGGCGAACTTTTCATAATAGTTTTAATGCGCGATTCTGGCAATTTCACTAATTTCTTTTCGCGTTTTCCTTTTCTTCCCGCCATCTTTTACGACTGACGTGAAGCAATTGTCATGAGGTCGGGATATCAATTTTGCCAACAGTATGTCTAGCACGTCGAAAAATGAGCGCAAAATTAATCAATTCGAGGCCTTTTGAAATTACTTTTGAAGTATCTTGTCATGAATATCTTACTGTAACGAAATTGAAAGAATAAATGTAATAACTCTTGACGAACTTATAGAACTTTAATGGGGGTTCATTAATCAATTTCTGTACGTGATTTAGGAAGGGTTAACAGATCCCATTTTTTTTTTTTTTTTTTATTAAATATTGACATTTTGAGATTTGAACAAATTATTATGTATTGATAACCAATGTATTACATCACGTTAATTAAGTTAACATAATAAAGTAAACATAGATATAAAGAGTTAATTTCTTCTTACACTGACTGTTTTGACAATTCACACTTCTTTCAGAAGTTGTCAAGCTACAAACATAAACGAACACCACATGCCTTGCACACATACGCACACGTTGGCACTTGGCATTCCATTGCCGTTCCATTGACCCATGCGGCTTTCTCTGATGCCTGTACCACCTCTTTGCTCCATCCCTTCCCAATTGGATCGTCCATCGCCGCACTGCTAGATTGTGAGGGGGGTGAGAACGAAGGTAAATTTAGAAAATGTTGGATAGATGTAATTTCCTGTTGATGTGCGGATAGTCTTCTGGTGCGCCACACATATCACGCCGAACGTAAAAATTTGTTTTCTTGAAAATTAAGAAAATATTTCCTTAGCTTTTGCATTGTTAGTTAAGGTTAGGTTCTTTCACCAGGTTGTGCTTGACACGTGTGAGCTGTGACTTATACACTAAACACTAAATGTACATTGAAAAAAGTGACTTAAATGTGTTGAAATTATTAATAATTTTTCAGGAATTACAGCACTAATCATGACTTCTCCTCTGGCATATGAAAAAGTGTGGTTCGAGAAATTTAGATATGATGAAGCTGAGCGGTTTTACTTCGAGAAATTGGCAAAGGTAAGAAAACATGCTATGCTATGCTAGACTAGGATAATGTAATTATGAAAGGAAGAGTATCCTACAGAGAAAATATTTAATTCCATCTTGTAGAAATTCAAAGCAGTTTGTTTCTCGTTTTAATTGCTCTTGTAAGAATGTTTTGATTGGAAATTGTTAATCAGCCACAGATGCATGGGTACTTTACTTCAAATTTACAAATTTTAATAGCAAGGCTGGCATCCTTCTGCCGTGTATATCCAGTGTGAATATAAAACATGACAAATACTACTGTAGCTTGGTAACCACAAAACTTGTGAAGAATTGTTTTGAATAAAATTGCAATTTTGGCTGTTTTGAGGAAACCGGTTAAGGAGGGCAAGGTATTCTAAGTTCTTTTATTTTTTTAATCCAAAGTACTCATTGGTTCAATAGATGGAGTTTATTATATTCAGTCTGTAAACAAGTTTATTTAAATACACTACCAGAAAGTTAGTTGTAATTAATTTACAAAATCAGCAATGGCGTCTGGAAGAAGGTCTGCTGGAGCAACTTGTTTCTCACCCCGACTTAATTGATATCAAAAGAAGTATATACTTCCAATTTAAATTAGTGCAATATGTTATTTTGTTTGCATTGAGAGATGAATTTTGATGAAGGGGGGGGGGAGAGGAACTTTTGTTTGAAAGAAGCCCTCTCCCATATCTTCTGCTCTCAGGCCAGTTTAAAAAACTTAAGTTGTCTCATATTCTACACTTCAACTGCTTATTTACACCAGACAGAATTTCTGTTCCAAAGAAAATTAATTTTGTGTTACTTGATGTTAAAAATATTTCTATTATAATTCTGAAGTTATCAGTACTCCTTGACGCCAGGTCAGATTATAATAATTATTATAATATTAATAATGGACTGTCAATTTGATTATTTGTACATTCAGCAGATTTGTTTCTAATTGAAAAGCATGTTGAAGTTTTCGAAAGAGAAGAATTTGAAGTGCATGTTATCATGCTTCTTAACAAATCTCAAAGAATTATTGAAAATATTTTCCAACATCAAAGTGGATTATTTTTATTTTGGTAACAATGTTTCAGTTCTTGAAATTGAAAATATATTTTGTAAATCAACTAGGTTTCTTTTACCTATTGGCATTTGCATTTGTAAGTTTTTGTAACAACTTGTCATAATCAAATAACATTTTTAGTACTAATATGTGTTAAATTCATGAAAACTCTTTGTCTTTAACATTGTTATATTCTGGACTTGTTTCAGGAAATATGTCATTTACGTAGGCTTTCCTTTTTTCTAATTTATCTGAGATAGTTGATTTTCTCTTCGGAACGTGTATTTAATGAGGGCAATGGTTTAAAACATGATCTTAAAGAAATGAATAACTTATTTAACTTAAAAATCTGTAATTTAATTTTTTTTTAATATTTTTTTTCCTGATTCATGTAATTTTAATTAATAAAACAATTGATTAATGAATTAATGAACAAAATGTTTAGAAGCAATTTTTAACACTTATTTGACATTTTCAAAATGAAGTAGCTTTGGATTATTGTAAAGCAAAACAAGATACCAAGTCTGCAATATCTTCGGTTTGCAAGATAACATATAGCATGCCAATTGGATGCATAATATTTTAATTGTAGACAATGTTAGATTTTTTAAAATTCTTGTAAAAAATAGCAGAATTCTCACAAATTCTAAATTTTAAGTATTCTTAAATTTAAAGTTAACACTTTTGATTCTAAGCATTTCTTTCTGATAAGTCATCTTCATTAACATTTGTCCTATGGGCATATGTCATACGTTCTCTTACATTTATTGTCCTTGACAGGCTGTAAACGTCTCTGACATTCGTAGGCACCTAGAATACACTTTTTAATAACAATAAGATGGTTGCAGGACAAACGCCAATGTGGGCTTGTATTTTCTGCAGGTATTAGCAATTTTTTCCATGAAGCGATTAGATATTCGTACTTGTGGGCTTTGATGATTACGTTCAGAATGTCTCTTGTAAGTAGTGTGCATGCTGTTAGCAACGTACACACAGATGTTGAGAAGACACAGAGATGTCAAATTTGCAGCGACTCTCATCAAAAATTCAAGTGTTTTTGAATAATGGATCAGAGGTGGATTCTTCTGATGAGGACATAGATTTTATTGTTGAACTGTGGTCTAGTTTGAGCAATGAAAAATATATCAAGGGGAGTTTTAATTAAGCAAATGATACTATTGGGGAGTCTACTTAAATTCAAGGGTGTTTCCTTTATAATGATGTGAAATGATAAACAATTTGAATTACTAAGATTTGAAGAAAACAGTGAAATAAAATTTCCTGAAATTTTTCATAATTTTTTTTTACCACAGTATATTTTGAAAAATAATGGCAGAAATAAGAAAAGCAAATGGAATTATTCCTGAACTTGACCAAAATGTAATTGTAATGCACCAGTATTGTTGTCATATGAAGTTCACTGCGTTTCCCCCTTATTTTGTAGCATTGTATTTATTTATGCACTTTAATTTTTGCAGTTCAGTGTCTGCAAAATTTAAAATTGGAGGTTAAATTGGTTAAAAAAGAGGAAAGACAAGACTAACAATTTCAAACTGATAGATGTGAAAGCTTTGTTTTACAATGCTTTGAAAAATAGCTATATTGCCCAGGACACAAGAGTTAACCATGTCCCTTAGGATCGAATGTGTTAACTATAATTTTAATGCATATAAAAATTAAATGATTCATATTTCAATGATTCATTGCTTAATAACAACTTACCTAAATACTAACTAAATATTATTTATGATAATAGTTTTAAAAAAGTGAAGGAAAATATTGAACATCCATAGAATCACTTTCGCATTTTAGTCAGTATTATTAATGACAAAGAGTTGAAATAAAAAAGTAAAAAATTTTTCTTTCTGATTATTTGCTATGAACTTCCCAAACAATAATATTTATGACTATATTTCTCTATTTAATAAATAACATGTCCAAACTATTTTTTCACTAAAGTCTTATTTAATTTATAAAGTCATCATATTGTGACTTTTTATAATTTTTTTCCACTCTACCTGTATTAAATAGAATATTGCTTGTTTGAATTAAATCATAAGATATTTATTTATGGTATTATAGATATTATTTTCGGTTCCAAAAAACTGTTTTTAAAATTTACGTATATTATTTGTTAGGTTCAGGTTGAAATTTTCTTGCTTAATTCTGGTGAACTAACACTTTCATACATTGGTTCTGTTTTACTTGCAAGCTGCTTCTAAGTAATGGATTAACAGCGCTCCCTGTTCCTAAGAATGCAACTCAATCTCCTCACTTGCTGATTTCTGAGAAGCAAGTGTCCATTACTAACCAAACACCAATAAAAAAGCAGTCAGCTGTAACCACTGTGAGTCGTGAGACTTTCACAACAAGTCCCTTAATCCTTTCAACTCACTCCCAAACAGAAGATGAAAAGAGATTTAAACCTAAAGAAGTGAAAGAAAAGCGAAATAAAGCTGATAAGAAAGGGTGCGATTTGAACATTCTCAAAGATGATTCTAAGGTATAGTGGATCTAGTTTAACGTTGATTTGTTGCCTGTAGTTTTGGAGTATTCTTCAAAACATGATTTGTTACCACTTTTGATTACTAACCTTGTGTTTCTCTTAATTTTTGTTGTTCCAGAGTTCAAATAAATCAAAATTTTGTACATGTGCTTTTTTGCTGATTTATATAGATGTATGCAAAGTTGCATGATAATTGTGATAGTTTTGCTCTAGAGAAAAAAAAGGAATAATGTATGTATTTTCATAACTGCAGAAAAATGCATTGTTATGCAAGACTTCCTTGTTTCAATTCAATGGTTTCTAAATACTTTTTCTGCCTGACTTTTCACATTTATAAATAAGAATTAAAATAATAACTGTTTATGTGTAAGAGCTGGTAATGAATAAATTGTCTTGTGGATGTATAATGCATATTTCTGTCTTGTAGGAATTTGTGTTAGGTTGATTTTTTTCATGGTATATTTAAATGTAAAATTTACATTTACAACTAAATTTTCAAGGTCAAAGATCCTGCATGAAAAGCTTTTTTAGGAACATCAATAGTTTTGTTGATGTTGATGTTGTTGTTGTTTTTGTTTGTGTTTTTATTTCTTAGTTATTTTAACACAATTTATGTATTTTGAGAGTGTTAAGAGGTACTGTTTAAATTCTTATGCAAATTCTACATCACAAATTGTCTGGATTGTAACTGTTATTTCTTTCTGGTGTAGGGATCTTCTAACATCCCCCTCAAAAACTCCCTTGCGGGGGAGGTTGCCAAGGTACGGCAACACATACAAAATTCACTTGAATGTGTGAGTAAACTAATTACATTGCATCCTACTAACATTTTGACAATATTTATTTGGTGCAATTAAGAATTACCTTACTTGACTTCCATTATATCTGAAAAAATTGCTCTTACTAATGGTTCTTAATTTGCATGATTGGTTGGTTTGTTGAGCTACAATTATTCAGTTAGCGTGGTGCTTAATAAAAATTAATGTTCTTTTCATCAGGCAGTTAACTACATTTCAAAAGGAAAATTTCTATGTTCAGTATTGTACTTAATTTTTGTTATGCCAATTGGTTTATTTGTAGAATATTTACTTAACTAACAATTAATAAGCAACTAACCAACTAACTAAAAATTACAAACTCATTGCTTGTCAAGATTTTAACCCAAAAAAATTGCCTGTTGTAGTGTTTTACATTAAGAATTTTAAAGAATTTATGCTGATGTATGGATTCTCATAAGAGAAAATTTTTGTTTAGATGGATGGAATAGCAGCCCTTGCAACAAATGTGAATGTGGAGATTGTGAATCGCTTAAACACAGTGGAAAGGAAAAACCAAGAGTTGACTTCTTGTAAGAGTCCATTATATGCTGTTAAGATTAAAAAATTTTCTTCTTGTTGTGTTGAAGAGCATAAGGTTATCTTTAGATATGGGTTACATACCAAAAGTTCAGTGAACAGGGGTTTATTAAGTTAATCTTGGCACAGTGGGTGTTTTATGATGTTTTATTTTCAGTGGTATCAGAGTTGCAGTCAGTCATCAAGCAACTGGAATCAAGGGTCAAGACATTGGAAAGCCAAAACAATATTAAATCTGCTCCTGTTACAAGCAAAACTGCACCTGCCCCCACACCTTCCAAAACAGCAAAGGCAGATGACGATGATGTTGATTTATTTGCCTCTGATTCAGATGTGAGTTTCAATAATTTACTCTATATGCAGTGGTGTTTTAAGAGTTAAAATCAGAAAAACAATTTTATCTGGAATAAGTGATGGGTTTTTTGGAACGTTAATGAAGTCTTACTTATATCTGTGATGTTATTAACTGGAAACACTAAGCTTATGCTATCAATAATTGTAATCTTTTGAATTATATGATCATGTCATGAAACATCAAAATAATTAAAGGGGGAAGAAAAAGAACCAGAACTACAAAAACAACCAAAAAGATAAAGAGAAAATGAAACCTCGAAAGGTGCTTAACTTATTGAAGATTTTTTTTTCACTTTATGAAAAGACATTTAAAAAGGATCCCTAGTGTTATTTGCAAACTTGAAGCTTCTAATTGTTCTAAAGTTATTTTTTTTATTACAGGTAAACAAAAAATTCTACATGTTTTCTGTTCTCTTTAACATGTGAGGAATCTCAAAAATTAAATTCCACTAGAGCATTGAGTTTTGTAAGAGAGAAAGATGTATTATCAAGGCCCAAATATTTCTTATTTGCATTTTGTGCCATATTTATGATTATTGTGACAATTATGGGGATTGAATAGAATGCTAAAATTGTGTATTTCAGTAGGGTGATGGCATAAAATACTGAATTGTTATCAGATAATGTTCAAACTGGATGTGGTTTATACAATATAAATACTATTCATCAGAAAATTCAAGGCACAATGATAGAACTAAATTTTGAAAAATTAAGGTTTTGTTTCTAACACATCTTCTCCAACTTCAGAAATTACTTACAGAATACTTTGCAGTGGAATAAAATTTTTAACTAGCGAGAAATTTTAATGTGAAATTGTTTATATATTCGTAAAGTATGATTTCTATTTCTAGAGAATCATGAATATATGTGTGTGTATGGAATTTCCCAGCTGTATGTTATTGCTCAGTACCTTAATTCTTTATGGTGAAAAAATTCCAGGGTGAATCTGAATCGGTTAAAAAGGTTAAAGAAGAAGCTGCTGCAGCTTCAAAGAAGAAATCAAAGAGTAAGGATGAAGTTCAAAAGATAATGTAATTGTTAATATTTATCCATGATGTATTATAATTTCTTTGGTTTATTAACAATTTTCAGAACAAGAATTAATTCAGAAATCGATTATAATATTGGATGTGAAACCGTGGGATGATGAAACTGACATGAAGGCAATGGAAGAAAATGTCAGAAAAATAAATACTGATGGATTACTTTGGGGTGCATGTAAGTAACTATCACAATGTTGTATATACTTATTTTAACAAGCGTACTGACTTTTTTTTCTTTTTTTTTTTCTTTCTTTCCCCAATAGCCAAATTGGTTCCTTTGGCTTATGGTATTCATAAGCTTCAGATTTCATGTGTTGTTGAGGATGAGAAAGTGTCCATCGATTGGCTTCAAGAAGCAATAGAGGAAATACAAGATTATGTAAGTTGAGATACCTAACCCAAACTTTTATTAGTGTTTTGTAATTACTGTTTTTTTTTTTAATCAAAAATAGGTTAAAATGTCAAAGTATAAATCTCAGTGGATTGAGATGGCAAACTATCTCTATATTAAAGCAAAGAAGCATTGTCATGCTAGGTATTGCTCGTTGGTTGTTGAAGTCTTAATGAAAATCTGTGTAGAGGATTGAAATTTAACTTTTCTTAAGTTTTGCTTGACGCAGTTACTACATACTTTATTTTCATTAGAAAGTCTTCTTAGAGATATTCCAATATATTATGTTTACAAGCTTGAATATATTTGTTTGGGAAAGAGAATTGTCCAATTGGGAAAAACATTCCAAAACTGTTTGATTTTGAAACTATTTACTCATAAGTATATTTTTTTCACAAAAGGTTATAAGGCCTAATTTCGTAAGAGTCATAATGGTCATTTAGATTTCTGAAGACATCGTATACTTAGATTAATAATAATATGTTAAATGTTATTACTGAAGAGCAATATAATTAGTTATTCATGATGCAATGTGCTAATTTGTGGATTTTCTGATTTTAGGTGCAAAGTGTTGATATTGCTGCATTCAACAAAGTTTGAAAAAGTAGCTAAATATCATTCCACTATCCTCACAACCATGGCCATTAATGTGTTTGTGTAATAATGTGACTTAATAATTATTATGAACTTCTTTAAAAGTAAATTTGAAATTTAAAAAATGAATTAATAGCTGTAGAACTGTGATTATCAATTGAAATTTTTGCCCACAAAAAATATAATTGAGTTAATTCCATACTTTAAAAATATGAAATAAATGAATGTTTATGGAACACCAAATTATTTTTTTACCTTCATTCCTTGCCAAGTATGACTACATCGGTTTTAACTTAGTAGGTAATCTTGAGTAACTAAATGAACAGAACAGACAAAAGACTGTTTTAATTTTATTAGTAAATCTAGAATGATTTGAAGTATTAAAGTTGATCTGTGAGAGAAAAATTGTATGCCCACATAATTGTTAATATGCCCAGGTGCTGGTCATTGTCACATTAGAAGAGTTATTCTCATACTAACATTTGGAATTTCCATCAAGCATTGCTAATATTTTCAAGTTCTGTGTTATTCAGTTATTGAAGTAGACTTGTTCTACCAGACAACACATCAGTCTACTGATCTTTCAGTTTGTGTCCAAATCTGGCTAGTTTGCAAACTAGCAGATTAATGTTAATATTCATATGGTGGATAAAGACCAAACTGGAAAAGACTTGTGGGCATTCTGCTGGATGAAGTGCACCTTAGCCAATACAAGGCGACTAGGGTAGGTAAATTATATTGGCATGTAGAGGAATAGTATGTATTTATATACCTAAGAAACAGAAATCAAGATTGTTAGTGGTAAGATTCATTGCGTCTTTCGAAAATTTATTTTTTACATGATACCACCTAACCTTACCTAGTTGATCTACATAAGCCGGATGATGTCTGACATAACCCACTTCTCATCTTTCTTACAGTCTTACCCGAACCATCCAGCAAACACAAGTATGAATTAACCATATTTAGGAGTTATACCATTGAAAAATGCTTAATTTTATTATATATCATAGTTATATCTCTGGTTATCTTTATATAGGAATCGGTGAGAAAATTAAAAATACACCTATATGAGGTAACGATTTAGGCAAAGAATAGTTCTATGCAACGATTTCTGGCTTGACTCATAACATCATGGAAGAACTGTTCCTTGGTAAGATATTCTCATTAAGAAAATGAATATTTACATAATTAAAGTTTTTGATTAGTTTAGTTTTTACATTGGAAATTTATGAAGATGAGACCATGGAACCACAAAGCACTTATATTTGTATTATTTGTCTATGCATAGAACAATTTTCACCATTCTATTCATCCATGATTAACCCATATAATATTCTTAAACATTGAGTAAGAATATGTTAAAAAATAAATGAATACTTAAATGTGCACTGTAAAATATTGTTTTCCGTAATATTTTAAAGACGTCAAATATTAAGGTTATTGTACCAATAATGACAATAATAAATACAGAGCTATGTTTTCTCTGGGCGAGTCTATCATTCTATCCACCATTCTTTTCATCCATGGTGAACCCATACAAGATCTTAAACGTTGAGTAAGAATATAAATGAATACTTAAATGTGCACCGTTAAATATTGTTTTCCCGCAATATTTTAAGGACGTCAAATATTAAGGTTATTACACCAATAATGACAATAATAAATAAAGAGCTATAATTTCTCTGGGTGAGTCTAAACCTTCGACCATGTATACAGTATATACATTATATATGGTCGAAGGTCTAAACTAGGAACTACATATTCCATGATAAATTCCCCTTCAACTGTTTAAGCACAGCCTTGTATATACCAGAGAGTGTATACTCTGTGGCCTAGTGTTCAGTGAAATATCTTGCGTAGTCTCGTTGCTTCCTTGTGAATCTGTCAGATTTGTGTATTGTTGGTAGTGTGGTCTCTCTTTTGCCTGCGAAATTTTATTAGGAGTCTGGAAACCGCTTGTAAACTTGAATCTTTCGGGAAATTGTTGTAAAGAGTTGAGAGGTTCAAAGTGTGTATATCAAGACTTCGAGATATCCCAATTGTAATTCTTGTAATTTACAATGGCGGCCATGGCAATGATGCAAAGGAGAACAAACGTAAGAAATCACATGATAACTTAATTAATTTGTGTAATTGTTTCATTCATTGTTGTTGCGTTCTGATTAATCTTGATTTTATGGTGCCGTATGGAAAGTTTCAACCCACTATTATTACGTGTGTGTGTATGGATGTGTTGCAGGTGCGACTGCCACCAGAAGTCAACAGGATTCTATACATTCGTAATCTACCGTACAAAATTACAGCTGAAGAAATGTACGATATTTTTGGAAAATATGGTGCTATTAGGCAGATTCGAGTGTATGTATTCTATTAAATCGCAATTTTGTAGAATTAAGTTTTGATGAATTAGAGGGATGAGTTGTGATGTAAAATAAAATGTTTTAGGTATACTAAGTGCTGGGTGACTTGTTTCACATTCTGTGGTCAGTGGAGTTTCGCACAAATCTTTCAGTAGCTATCTTCTGTCGGTTGCTTTGTGTACAGAATTGACTGCAAATTCTGTTCCTGAGCAACGTAGACTTATTAGTCACATTTCTTGAATGTACAGTTTTTGATTTGAATCTTGCGAAGCTGTATGCTTAAATTTATTGTTTTATAGAGTGGTAATGTGTAACTCTTCAACATCTAAGTAAAATATTTGTGTGAAAAAACTAACACCTTTCTTCTTTTTTTCAGAGGCAATACTCCAGAAACAAGAGGTACTGCATTTGTCATATATGATGACATATTTGATGCCAAGAATGCCTGTGATCATTTGTCTGGTTTTAATGTGTGCAATAGATACCTAGTTGTCTTGTATTATCAGGTTTGTTTCAAAATTTTTTAATTTTATTTCATTGAAATGGAATTAAGGAAATGGAAAAATGCTATTTACATAATTGTTTTATTTCAATTTTTAAAATATTTCATTATTTTCTTCTAGTCAAATAAGGCATTTAAGAGATTGGACATAGATAAAAAGAAGGAAGAATTGGACAAAATGAAAACAAAATATGGACTGAACACTGATGAGAAGAAATGAATGTTATTCATGTTTTGTGAAACTCCTAATGGTTGGTAAATGTGAAAAATTGTATTATATCTCGTGATAAGACTGTATATATTAATGAGTGGTGCAAGATGTTAGTTCTTGGCGTGGGCAAATTGTAATTTCTGTGTAGAACAGCATTTCAGAGATTCATTTTAACCTACAATTTTTAATTGAATGCGTTTTGTAAAGGTTTTGAAATTTGTATATGTACCATGCAAATAAACTTAATTGATTTTGTTTGTTATGATGAAGTCATCTTGCTTGCCTAACATTGTAATAAAGCTGCAATTTCTTTTCAGGTTGTTCTTTGCTTCTTTTTTTGCCTGCTGTTTTTACAGTATCGTTTCTTGGGATACATAGAATGAATGATAGTGGTCTTGATGTTATTTTGCTGGAAGACTAAATGGAAGAGATCTTGTTAATCCTTAAGTGCTTGGGTGGGTAGCAAATTGGCCGCTTCTTTGAAAAAACATTGCGGTTTTGTGTGTGTGTGTCTGTGGGGTGTCAAGCTATAGCTCTTACCATTTGCTATCAGTGATTTGTATAGACAATAACTTGCAATGAGTCACTTTGGTGGAAAGTAGCATTTACAACTACATTGCTGAATGACATCTAAATACCCTGCAATCATTTGTCTTGGGGTTTGTATAAATTAAGTAAAAACATAAGGAAATAATTAATTTCTTTGTGAATTGTGAATGATAATTTTAATGAGAATATTCACATTTTCACTCCTTATTTGTAAAGATAGCAAAAGGTTCTCAAATTCCAAAATTCTAAATTCTTTTCGGAGGGCCTGATTCAAGAAGATCAATGTTAATTAGTGAATCTCTTAAAGTAGGGTGTGAGGGCACTTAAGATTATCTTGTGGTTATCAGGTTTTTCCTTTCCAAAATGTAATAATTTCTCCTATTAATCATTCCAAAAATTATCCAAATTACAGGACAGTAAAGGAATATATTTGTCTCCTGCTGACTGGCTGTTTTTAAGTCGATCTTAGTAGACCGTTTAATGCTTCTTAAATATTTTATTAGTTCAAGAAATGTAATTGAATTATGTGTATTCCTAAAGCATTAATATCTGCAGATGTGGCTACCAAAATCCTGCAGTGGAATTAGTAAATGGGTGATAAATTAGAGGTGGCCAAATTGCAGTTTCACAAATCCTCGTGTAAAGCTAAAATTTGCCTATGCTCGAAAGTAAATCATTAATACAGACCCAAGCTTGTTGCATGACCACTATCCTTACACTTTTAATAAAAGTTTTGTTCAACTTTCTTAAAATTAAAGTAAATTTTAATTCGTGTTATAGTCAAATACCAATTTGAGCAATTTATCTTCAGCTACAAGTGAGCTTTTGAAGGTATTGATATCTATATTTTTATAATTTTTTATTATTTTTAGTTAATTACATCATTAATGAAAAAGGAAATGTATTGAGCTGGAACATGGAATCCGGAATTGCAAATTATCTTAATTTAAAAAGAAAGTAAATGTTCTGGTTGATGCTGGAAAAAGGTGGTAAACATTATTTAACCATTAAACACCCAAACCAGTTTTGAGAAAAAGTTTTCCCTTTCTGTAGATATACTACAAAGTTCATCAAAGACCAAAGTCAATGCCATCCAAAGTAGCATGGATTCAATGTTGGATCAAAACTGGGAGGGTTAGTTTGTTTCCAAGCCAAGAACTCGTGTTCGGAAGTATCATAATGTAGTCTGGTTCTAAAATATTGAATCCATGCTACTTGGATTTCATTAAAGGTCCAGTACTGATGAGATTTTTCTGAACTGTTTGATGGTAAAACATTTTAATAAATTATTTAATATTGTTTGTGGTATGATTTCATCTAGCCTCTGTTATTTAGTAGTCTCATATAATGTGTGGCAATGAAGAAATTTTGTGAGATTAATGGGTTAATTTTATAGGCCTAAAGAGATATTACTAGTAAGTATATTTTTCCTAGATTGTGATTAGAATACAGCATTTATTAGCACAAGTTAATAATTGGAGTTTGTAGGTAACAGTGCTTTAACTTTGTGAAGTTGTGGTCAGATGATGCAACAAAATGGTTTGTGAAATTTTTGTATTGTATTGTTCACTAGTCATTAATACTAAATAGCCAAATTAATAATTTGCTGAACTTAAAATTTTTTAAATTAAAGGTAGTTTTGTAGTTGTGTAAAGTAACATAAATAGAAGTCAATTTAATTATAGCACCTTTAATTTTTAATTTATAACTGGGAAGATTTACAAAATTTGAATATGGAAATTGTAATTTCGCGATGGACGTCAGTTTTCAAATTTTCGTTTCCTTTTTCTATTTCCACCTACTGAACAAGCTTCAGAAGAATAGGTCGAAAACCAAATGGGAAATGACGGGAAGTGCTAATCCTGATTCATGAAAATTTTGAATGGTAACTTCAAATCATTCAAACAAATTAATAATAAGACATTGAGAAAGGCAATCTTGTTGCATTGTACAAATACCGCAAGCCAATCTCTATTACGAAGAGCACTGCCTAAACAATTGCTTCTGTATCGTGTTTCTCGTGCTTTATTTTACATGAAGTGTAAATTTGATTACCAATGAGTAATTTATTGAATGTGAATGGAAGATTTTAGTAAGAATGATATTTGGCGAGTATAGTGCTAGACTCTCATTGGACAATTTGTGACAGGTCTCAATTCAACCACGTGCAATCTCCTTTCAGCAATTATCAGTTGGCAGCATTGGAACGTCATAGAAAAAGCATAAGGAACAGTCTTCATCTTGCACTGTGAAGGTTCTAGTTTACGTTGTGGGTGAAGTGATCGGTGACCGTGATTTATAACATCGCAATTAAATGTATGAATGTTGTGGAACAGGTGATTTAACAGGGAATACGTTCACGGATATAATACGTAACGTCATTGATTCAGGTCGTGCATTCTGTAGTGAAAACACGAACAGTGCGCTAATAGTTGTCTCTGTGGTAGTTGTAGTTGTGCTCGGATTTCAATGTTTGGTATGCGCTGGCAACGTGATTGGCTGTCGGTCAATTACTCGATTTGCGGGCGGGAAGGGTGCTGGACCGTCGCCTGCTACGGGTGAAAGAAAAGACCACGCCCCCTGAAAGACAACCTACAAATCGTCAAATTTTGTCACCTACCAGCAGCTGAAGGTATTGTCAAACATTGTGTGGCTTCTTTTTTCAATGAATTCGATAACGTAGAATTGAAATCTTAAGGTGACACATGGATGTACTATGCCATTTATGTTACCTATATTTTGTTGTCAGCAAAACTATTTTCTTTGTGTTTTTTCTTTTTATATCTAAATGCCTACCAAGAAACATTTTAGATTTTTTTCTTTATAACAATATTTGCCTCGGTGTAATAACTGTTTTAACGTAAATGTAGAGACATGATCCTTTTTGTTTCATTCATTAGATCAGACGGATTGGCGTTAGATAATATCTCATATCTAATTTTAAAAATATTTTTATGCAAGTAAAATATCTTGATGAGACATTTGATCTTTATACTTGATTAGGAAATTCAGTTTTGTGATTGCACCTGAGTTTTGCATTATAACTTGCCCAAAACGAAAGACAGCACTTTTCGTTATAACGGAAAGCATAAGTATGTAAAAAGTGGGGGGTATGAAATTATGGAGTAGTATTAGATTAGTTTTTCAATACAGTTATTGTATTTCTTGCTTACGTATGTATATGTGAGAATCTCGAACAATTCTCTGCAACATAAACGAGAGTTGGAAAGTGGACCTTGTCGATCCCCAATAAAGGTGGAGTTCCTGTTCTAAAACAATTTACTCATTGTGAAAATAAATTATATTTCAGTTTAATGTTTAATTACAGTGATTTTCTTATTGCTGAATTTCAATGTGGGAGTTTTTTTTCCTCTCCGAAAATCAAAACGGAAAAGACGACAGAATAATTTATTGACGGGTTAGCAGTTGAGGGCTGAGAATCGCACGTCCGTCGTGTCGCCTGTATTTGGCATCCGACGTACCTACTACGTATTCCCTCCTAATTCGGGTTCGAATGTGGTAATGAATTCCTTAATTTTTTTAGACAATACAAAAAGGCGCACTTTTGTAATGCACAGTTCTTACCTGTATAAATTCGTATTTAATATTTGGAATTCGCAGTCGCAATAGAGGTTCCAATAGTACCTGCCCTGAGGTTCCCGAGAATCAAGATTGCAATAGTTTATATTTTTACTCCTTCCTATTCATACGGAGTTATATACGTCGTGTAGAGAAATCGCGAAAAACTGGAACATCGATTTCGAGTTTTCAACAGAAAAATACACGTTTCGGGGTTACGTGATATCGAAAAAGTTTTTGTTTTCAAAACGTCCGTCTGTCTATCGTGTGTAAACTATACTAGCGCTTAACTATTCGTAGGTATTTTGTCGAAATGAATAATCCCCGATCGACCTGGCCCCAATTGAAGTCCTGAGATTTTTGAAAGATTTTTTTTTCAATTTTGGTGGTATTTCATCCTGTCCCTGGGACATTTTCAAAATTTTATCTAAAATGGCTTCAATTTTTTCTTTAAATATCTTACTAAATGGGAAGATGGCATAGGTCTGATTTTTACTACGAACGGTGAATTTTCGAAAATTGCGTGTTTCAAATTTTTAGGATCCTTCTCTTAAAACTACGAGAATGAAGAATTTTTTTCTTCAGGTAAAGTTTATTCTTCACAATAAAAACTTTAATTAACGTCGTGTATATTAAAAATATTGTTAGTTTCTGCGCAAATTTGAGTGAAATGCAGGCAATTTTAAAAACAAGGTTTTCTAAAAAACGACACCTATTTTTTTCTTTACACAGGTTGTTTAAATAGAGCTAAATCTATTGAATAACATGTCATAAATGCCATTTTGATATATTCGTTATATTTTTCAAAAAATACGCAAATAGTCTTTTAAAACATTTCACACGTCGTTAATAAACATTTTTTACATTATTGCATTTGCGAGTACACGTGCTTCGAACTATTTCTTATGAAATTGTTCGAGAGTTTTCTGTGAAATAAATTAGATATTACGTATTTTTAGAAATTTTCAGATGACAGCAATAAAACGGCTCCAACTTTTTGAATGAATAGTTAATTGTGTCTACGATATTCCAAAAGTCATATTTCCATTTTCCTGTTACGGGACCGAAAAGGTGGGAAAATGGAACAAAAATACGTATTTTTTGATAAAACATAAATACTCCAACAATTATTACACGAAAGTGAAGTAAACCATTGTGTATTATTAATATGTACTATAAATATTGCGCTCTAAATGTTGTTAATTAATTACTAGGGAAAGGAATTGATTGTAATAAAAACAAAATATATGCCATATATGTATTTATTTTTTCAAAATTATGTGAGAAAAAAAGTATTAAATATGAAAAATAAAAATTTGTGATAAATTCGTTTCAAATAAATAAATTAAAAAAAAAATAAAATAAAATACTGCTTATGAGCATTTTCAAATTTTCGAACGAAAAATCTGACCGTTAAGACTAAATTTGATTTAGAGATCCTGAACGAACCATTCTAGTTCTACTTCTAAAAAAGTAATTGAATATTTGTCTTTACCACACAATAAGAGTTTTAAACGAAATATAAAATATTCGTACGTACGTACAACATTCAGTGTTGTTTTCAAGAAGCACGTGAACACCCTCGCTATATTACCAGATCGGAGATTCGGAAGGGGGTATGGGGACCATGCTCCCCTTAAATTCAACATTGTTTATGTTTACTCCGCTGTAGATATCGTTGACCGGAAAGTCCTAGGGTTCGAGACTAAACTGTGGATCCAAATATTAGATTGCGGGTCGAATCAATGAGTCTGGAGGAGAATTCTAGCGGTCGGTTGTTCTGATCGGTAGTTTCCGTTTGCTTTGTTTTCGATTAGTCGCAGACGAATGCCCAACGAACGGCCACGCAAGATCTTTCTTTCCTCATTCTTGTCCACTCCACTCCCTACACAGACATTTAATTCACGACAATAGCAATATGTTGGAAGTCTAGTCGGTATGGTTTCGGCTGGAACGGTTCCCCTCTTGGAAAGTTCCTGAAAAATAAATCCGCGAGCCGACGGCGGGGAGGAAATTCATTCCCGATCGGCGGGAGGGAATTCATGAATAGGTTCCAAATTTTGCGCTATTATAAATATATAAAAGAAATGTTTGAGTTGGGTTGCGTGTGGGCTCTGTGAACTATGAGCACGTATGTGCATGCGATTACTTCTGCTTTGCAAGTATTCGTTCTTCCTTGGTTTCGAGAACGCATTTTCCGAGAAGCAGAGGGGTAAGTTTGATAATTTACTCCAAGGTCTGGATGTCATAAAAGTGCAGTATTACTGTACTCAAATTTGTGTTCCGTAAACTCTCCAGGAATTTTCAACTGTATCTTATTATCGATTTGATTGACGTCAACATTCATTAGAACTAAGAATGCTCACTCACAAAGCCAAAAGTGATTTCTGAAGTTGTTGGCGATGTTCGGAAAAGCCTTATTTTCCGGATGTGCAATTGATGACAGACGTTGACAGAAGTTCAGTGGGAACGATATCTCTTGTGTTGCGGCATCAACCGGAACGTTAGCGCCGCTCGTATTCAGAAGGTGGTTGGCAAAAGTTTGTGCAGAATCATCTCTAGGAACATGTACACGCGTGTAGGCCGACAGTGTAATTTTCTTCACGTGTCTTCAGAAAGCCGAATTCTTCAGGCATGCAGTCAGCTCGTCTGCCGATGTTGGTCTTGGAATGATGGGCAAAGTTTGATGGAATCACCGGCGAGCAGTATCCCAGGAACGCCCAGTTCCCCTTCTGGACGTTGATCGCTTCGGAAATATCGCGGAGTTCGATCAGGTGTCTCAAGTGCTTTCATATGAGCCATGGTACATTTACCCAAAATGAGTTGGCTCGTTGTGAACCCACCTGCCATTCCAAATGTTTTTCCGATGCTGCGAAGATAAATGCCACTTGATTTAAATTCAATGACAGCGCGAGAGCCAAATGCGCCGTGCGTTCTCCATCGCGATCCTGCTATCCCCAATGATGCCAGAGGCAGAGCAATGTCAAGATTTATTCAAATTTTCAATTAGCATCAAAATGAGTAGAAATGTTTTTCGTGTGCCTACTATTGTATCAATAAAAGGAAGTCCACCATTTCCACCCCATACATGCTCCATAACAGTCATTCGCGATTTGTTGATCGTTTGTAACGAGCCTTCTCTGAGCCTTAACATAAACGTGATGTGTATCGACATCTTGCTATTCTCGCAGTACGTTTCTATCGACATCGTTTTTTTTCACAGGTTTTCGAAATGTTGTCTGCGTGCTCCCAGAAGTGTCTTCACTCATACTCTTTTTGGTTTTCCCCATAGATATTTCGGATCGGAAGGCGCCCAGGTTGTCAAAATTTTGTTTGAACAGAGTTTATATTTGGTGAGCATGGCGTGATTGAAACGCTTCTGTCGATATGTTATCCCAATGTTGACTGTTTTCAAGCATACCAAGTTTGAAACAGGCTTGTGAGTCTTGATTGCTTGTGTCTCTGTGTCTGACATTCCTGACCTTCGATGGTCTTGATTGCTTGAAACGATGTTGGTCATTTGATCATGCGAAACAATATTCATAAATATTAGCATTATAATGCGAATGTAATTGAGTCGTTTGCTGGTCTGGTTGGACATAAGCGTACATGTCAACGATGATTTGTTGGAAAAGTTGACGACCCTTCAGGATGTGACTATGGCGCGAAAAGGTATGTATGAAAATTCCAAGCTACTATTTACTTTCTTGTGTACTTACTATATACGGAGTAAACTACGTGATATAGAGAAAGTTATGTAATGCAGCGGAAAATAGATTTCGAGATTTCAACGGAAATACACGTTTTGAGCTCCCCCTGATACCGAAAAAGTGTTTTTTCAAAACGTTCGTCCGTCCGTCTGTGAATACTACTGGCGCTTAAACGTACGATATTTTCCAAATTGAGGAAACCCCTGTCCATCTGGCTCCAGTTGAGGCTTTGCAATTTTGAAAAACATTGTTTAAAATTTGGTCGTACTATACATGAAGCTCCCCGGACATTTTCAATTTTTTCTCGAAAACGGCTCCAAATTTTTTCTGTAAATTTCTTGAAAGAATAGAGAGAAATGCACAATGGAAATGCTCTGGCATAGGTCCTATTTTCACGGTTAACTCTGAATGTTCGAAAATTGCAAAAGTTTGATTTTTCGGCGTTTTCCTACAACTAGAACATTAAAGACAGATTTTTCCTTCAAATGAAATTTGTTGTTCATAATTAGTTATTTCGTTATGGTCATATAGATTTTTTTGAAAATCTTAGTAGTTTTCGTGCAACAGTGTGTGCTATATTTGCAATTAAAAAAAAAAGATATTCTTAAAAAACGGCTCCAATTTTTTTTCTTTAAATATTTGATAGTATTATTTCCGAACGAACCCTATACGATGACATAAACGCCATATAGCTCTATTCTTTTCGAAAACATAATTGAAGTGCGTCGTACGATCGCCGATTCAGCAACACGTTGCTTACTTTGATCCCGCTTGCTGATAATATCTCGCTGGATAATCTCTGTTCATACATGACATCTGCTACTTCAGGGGCCATTATTTAAGCGTCTTTCGCACACATTGGACGCGTTTTCTCATTCCTGATATTGACTTACAAGACCAATCTCACTTGCAGCCTCCAGTGCGGTTTCAAAATCTGGGATCTAATATTGGTGCTCATGGATGTCCCTATCAGTTGCTGTACTTAATATGCATCGTCGATCAATCTCTTTCTCCACATTGTCCATGAAGCAAATTTTTCAAAAACTGCGCATCTTGTTCGGATACTGGAAGAAGTGAACCAATCTGAAGATACACTTGTGCTTGCCCTTCGATTGTGAGCGTGAACATACCATGCATCACAATATTCGTCGCTCCAAAAGTGATTTGAAACCATGTTTTGTACAGTCGACTCCGGTTATAATGAACTTCTGGGGACTAACATTTTTGGTTCACTTTATCTTTGGGACTCTACATCTGATGTCAAAAATAAATAGAATTTCTCAATAATTGTTTTTATTAATATAGAAGTTATAGTTTTTATTAATACAGAAAAATACATTCACAGCACGAACTCAACATTTCAAGATTTTTATTTGTCCTTAAAAATAAATTATTTTCAACTTTGATTTGTATTTTTTATTAGTAATTTCTATAGATCCTTCTCCAGAGTTTGTGCTCTTTCTTCTATACTTGAATCTGTATTGTCCTGTGTCTAATATCGTTTTGACATCCTTCAATGCCCCTTCCACTGTTGGATCACCGTCCCACTCTCCGAAGGCCCTTTTACATGCCTAATAACAGGCGAGATGCTTTCGGCAGCGGGATGTGAAAGCGGCAAATGAAACTGATCGCTTTTCCGTGGGCAGATTTCGCACGGTAGATATCGCCAGACTGTGCACTCACGTGCTTCCTGACGCCAACGTAGAACTCAATGCAATTTGACCCGCGGAATATGACTTAACACCAAGCTTGAAACTGAATTTAGCAATCGCGCGTCGCCGCTGTCAGTTATAACCCACGCCAGTCACAGCTTTTGGTTGCGCTGTGAAACTGAGTGGCATGAGGTCATCAGTAAGGTCCGCATTCCGGGTTTGCTTTCTTCACCTCAGGGGATACTTCATCAGTTATGACTTTTGGCCGACGATATTTATTTCAATCAGTCTAGTGTTGGAATTTGTGGCACTGAGGCGATATATTCTTTTCCAGGAGGGAATTAATTTCCAGGACGTTGTACAGTAAAAATCTAAGACGAAATTGATCCGTTCACTTAAAAATTCCGGTTTAGGGAGGTTTCCGTTTTATGCAATGTTGGCCATTTTATGACAGTTGTGATCTTGACGTTCTGCCTTGAAAGTAGTGAATTACATGAGTTTATTATAATTATCAACATACATTAACATAACGTGTATGGAAGAAATCACCAATAACGTCAATGAAGAATTAATATTCATATATTAATTTTTCATTGTCAGCTTCTGAGTTGAAAAATATACATTGCTTACTAATGCTTTCAAAGAACAATGCGTCACAACCCAGTACGATGACTTTCTGATACCTTCGTATGGCCTTACGAAATGCGTATGTGGACGCCATGTCCGTACACCTTCCCACTCTGAGAGAGAGAGAGAGAGAGCAAGCGAGAGAGAGAGGCGCGCGCGCGAGAGAGAGAGAGAGAGAGAAAGAGAAAGAGAAAGAGAGGAAGAGAGAGAAAGAGAGAAACAGAGAAAGTGAGAGAAGAGGAAGAGAGAGAGAGGAGAGACGAGGAGAAGAGAGAGAGAGAGAGAGAGAGAGAGAGAGAGAGAGAGAATTATGACCTACGCCTTGAGACAGGCGACAATTCTGCGCTGACAACTGATGCCCCTCTCCTTCAATGTCTGTTCACGATTAATCGCGTGTCGCAGGGATAGAGAATTTAAAACAAGCTTGCAGAAGAATTCATTTCGTTAAGAACATCTCGCGTCTCTCTTCAAGTAGTATTGAATTCACAGGAATTCCGCTTTATAAGAATGTTTTCCCCTGCAGGCCATGAGAATTCGTTCCGTGTCCGTTTTGGAGAGGTTTCGCTATACGCTGTGTATAATGCCGTTTAACTTCACGGGCAAGAGGAAAATTAAGACAGGTTTCCGGCTTGTACATGTTCCGGTTTAGACAGTTTTTACTGTATTGTTCCGAAGTTTAAGTTCACTATAACCGAATCTTCTTAAGTTATTTGTAATATAAGTGAAACGGGACTAGTGACTTAAGTTCAGTATAACCGAGGGTTCACGATATCCGAGTTCACTATAATCGGAGTCGACAGTATTTCCCTATACGCTCTAGAAGTTTTTGGACTTCCAAGTAGAGTAGTTCCAACCACATAAGTTAGAAGTAGGTATGGTTGTCCAGTCCAGTCCAGTCCAGTCCAGTCCAGTCCAGCTGTAGAACACACAGTACGACAACAATTTTTTTTTTGTTTTGTGTACTCGGTTCCTTTTATGATTGTTTGATTCATTTAGCTCTAAAATGAAGTAAAATCAAGTAAATACTGTGGTTACAGAATGCATCGCCATGTCGTTAGTCCAATGGCTACATTATGCTTACATTGTCGAGCTTTGAAGTTTAAAAAAGAAATGCTCTATTCCAATGGAAAAATCAATTTCATGATTCAACTCGATTTTATGATTCGTTTCTTTTTATGTTTAGTTGGTTCATTTTGTTCTAAAATGAAGAAAAATCAATGATATAATGTCCGTGATTTGCTTTTGCGACCAGGATTTTGATTTTATTTGATTTTAGTACTTTTCCAAGATTTTTAAGCAAGTCTTAACATGCTTTCCCCGTGTCAATTCTCCCTATTTTTTTTAAAAAAAAAACAAAGTTTAAGGAATTACCGAACATTTTAAAACTCTTTTTGTTAAGATGGATTTTTAATACTTAAGGAAAATTCCCTGTTAAGCTTAATACGCTATATGAACTGATTTTATAAGTAATATGGAAAATATATGGACTTTTATTCAAATATGGATCAAAACCCAAAATATGAAAAAATATGAAAAATAAAAGTAGTATTATTCATCTCTGCACATTGTGAAACATAAAGGTAATGCAAATTAGAATTGATATTAGCTTATTTAGTAAATTCCGTCCAGTTATTTAGTAAACGTCCAGTTCCAATAACGGCGGACAACGGATGAGGTGAAGTGGAAGAGTTGAGGTTTCTGTTCTAAAAGCAAATCGTTTGATGAATTAAGGAGTTGAACGAAATAAGGTTGAGAAGATTAGCTCATGAGTCGTGGAAAGGTTGGCGTATGTGCAACAGCAAATTTCATTGGCACAGTATTTCGACAATCAATTCTCATTTCTTCGAACCTAAGAGGAAATATTTCGCACTGTAACAGTTGCAAAATGAATGTTTTACAAAATCTATTTTAGGCATTTTGAGGGGATTTTTTTCAAGATGTTCTAGGCATACATGCACTATTTTTTCATTTCTGAGTAGTATTTCGGAAAGACATAGCAAGATACTGGTAACTCGCAGAGAATGTTTCTATATATCGCAGTGTAACTGTCTGGTTGGCGTTGTAGTGGGACGTTTTAGTTGTTCCTCTGAGTTTTTTTGACCGCTGAACTGACTCGGACTCATTTGTTTGCGTACTTCCCTGCGACTATCATTGACGGTCTGAGTTGATATTGCGAGTGAGAGGTTATATCTATTATGTTTTTCGTGATTATATCAGTCATTTGCTGATGTGAAAATTTATTTACTTATTGATACGAAGATAGGTTTGCTAAATACACTGGGTTACACTCAAAACCTTTCCGAGTTAAAAATAGATAATTCCTATTAATTTTGATGTGAAATAAACGATTATGATGTTTAAAACGTTTAGTTAACGATCATTTTATTGAAATGCAGGATATCATTTTACGAGAGAATTTTTGTGATTGTGATATCTTTTAATTTTCTTACAGATGCAAGTTTTCAACACTTCGTAAATTTTATTTGCGTCCAGAAGAAGCCGTTTAGTTTACGTAAACGTTCTTTTTTGTGCTTATGGAAACCTGTATGTCGTTATATCTCAGTAAATTGCTGTATTTGAGGTTCTAAGAACATTCATTTTTGTGAGGTAAATATGAAATGTATTTAACAAGCACAAACCCTTATTTATTTTCATTTTCACTTGTTGACAAAACCTTGTAGCCTGCTGTAATTTAATGGGCTTAGGTCATCTTTGAGAATGGAGCTTAATCCACAAGACGTCAGGCTTTTCATAGACTCCTCTATGTTAAGCTTGAAAGCTGTTTTGCTTCACACTGGCAATGTACTGCCGTCTGTTCCTGTAGGCTGTGTGTATGAAGGAGAGATATGAAAATGATAATTTTTTTCATGAAAAAATTAATAATCAAGTCTAGCAATGGCAGATTGTGGCATTTGAAAGTTATTGCCATCGTACTTGGAATGCAGTTAGAATATACCAAGTACCATATTATTGTTTCCTCGTGAGAGTGGAACAGTCGTGACAGGACACGACTACATAAGAAAAAAAATTCCTGAAAGGAAATTATGGAACCTGGAAAAAAGAATCAAGTATATTCCTTTAGTTGCCGATGACAAAATCTTATTTCCACCTTTCCAGTTAAAGCTAGGTCAGATGAAGAAAGCAGTGAAAGAGATGAATCAATAAGGAGAAGGTTTCAAGTATTTAAATACTAAATTCCCACTTCTCATTGATTCTAAGATCAAAGAGGAAATTCTCATTGGTCCGCATATTCAGGAACTACTTAAGGATAAAACCTGAAATAAAATCATCGAAAGGAAAGGAACTTGGGTAACTTACAGAACTGTTCTTCAAAATTTCTTGGGAAATCGAAGATCTGAAAATTACACTTGATTGAAGAATGAAATGGAGAGAAGATACCAACAAGTAAAAGTCACCAATTTTTGCAGTATTGTTGGGATGTTATGAGAGATACCCCAGAAATACAAACGAAAACAAACAAAACAAACGCTCCTGTGAATAGTTAAAACGGTAGCTTTTTGAAACATACATGACTATTATTATTATTATTATTATTATTATTATTATTATTATTATTATTATTATTATTACTATTATTATTACTATTATTATTACTATTATTATTACTATTATTATTACTGATAATAATATAGTAATAAATAATAGTAATACATAGATATATACGCAAGTATTTTGAAAGGAAGAACTAAGAAAATGTTGTTGATGTCATATTCCTGTTCCTCGATCGCTACTTGATAAGTATTGACTATTTTTGTAAAGGAAAGACACAACTTTTATTTTTTATAGACCAATGTAATCAAGCAATGAGTGTTCAAACAGAAAACAAAAACCTTGGCCATTTAATTTAGAATAGGAAACCCGATTATTTCTTGATTTGAATAAAAGCAGCAAGTATGTATTTACTGTACTTGCAAGTGTTTGAGTTTAGGAGAAAGGGATGTATTTTTAAAGGCAATAAGCAATTTAAAAATGTTCTTATTTGTGCCCTGATTTTTTTAGTAGGAAAAAAACTGTATGGTTGCTCAGAAGCTTCATAAGTTTTGCGATCACAGTTTCAGGTCATCAAAATCCTAGTGTTAAACGTTCCTAATCGGTTTATTGGAATCTAACTGTAATTCAATTGGAATCTATATATAATTCATATCTAATTTGTTGTTATATTTTTGCCCCTGAAATGTATTTTTCAAATTATTTTAATGTAGTTTTCAAATTATCATTAAGTCAGTTTACTCAAGCCACCAGTCGACCTCTAGACTAGAGACTTAGCCTGTCTCTTAACGCCCCGCGGCAATTTGTTTCTGAATCTAGCGAAAGATATTCATTGAATTGTAGGCTGCTCCTGTGCCGGGGCGGATACAGTCGATCATTTGGAGGGGGATCATAGATTTTTGTTAAATAGTAAACTTTTTAAATTATGTTGTACATAATTTTTGTAGTGTATATATGATACTATACTGTATTATTTTTTAAATCCCCGTGCATTATTTTCGTAACTCACGAGTGTGCGGATGTTCGGATGTGCAGTCCCGTCACTTACGACCAGACCATTTCCCGTGCACTAATCGTGACATGAGGTGTCAGCCGGGAATTGAACTAATGCCACCTAAATAGATTTATGTAGGTGGCGTTGATTAAACTCCAGTACCCAAAAGCATTTTTCTCTCAATACGCCACAGTTTTCTCTCGCGGCGTTGGCAACACTGATGTTGACATCTTTAAGTTAACAAGTGACGGCGTATTTCATTTAAAGTTTTATCCATAAGACGTATTACCATATATTTAAAAAATAATTGCAAAATCCTGCGAACAGTATTGCCATAGAACTTATTAAATTTGAAGAATTTCAAGTGAATACGGAGAAAACAAAACTATATAACTCTGTAACTAAAGTAAAGTTAGAGAATGAATGAATGTTCTACGTTCGTCTTCTCCCTTCTACATTCCTAAGTGTACAAATACCGATTTTCAAATGAATGTGACCCAGAACTTATTCGTATTGAACTTAACTAACACTTTATTCACGTTAACATACAAAGCAGTCGCCTTTTAATGTTTATGTGGATTCCCATACGAAATGATTAATAGAGAAAACGCAGAAGTGGAAGTGAACACAAATTGGACTGAGTTTGTAGAGTTTTAATGTCTTCGAAACTTAGGGGAGAAAAATATGGAAGTGATAAGAAAATCCAGGGACGAACAAATGTAGTTGTATAAGATTTTGCGTCAGAATTTTGGGAACTAATTGAGAATGATCGTATCTTACGATTAGAGAATAACCCTGAAGAACACCTTACAGGTGATCTTTGTGCATGTTAGCAAAAATGTAAAAAATGTAGCTGCACTAAACTCTACATGCATCATCAATATCTTCCAGGTATTTTTTACGGCTATTATAATTTTAAAACTGAAATATTACCAGTTCATATCCCCCATGCAGGTAACATAAGCCATATCCCCTATGTAGGTAACATAGGCCAAGGCCATTGGATGTTAGGAATTCTTGAAAGGGAATGTAACGGTATCAGCTACTACGATTCATTGGCAAGTCCAATGCCAGATACTGTAAGAAAATATTTGAACAGAGCTACGCATAAAATAAATTTTCAAAGCACGTACGAAGCTGAATACAATCTATTAAAAAATAGTGAAAAAAATAAATACTACAATGTTTGTGCATTGATTACAGAGTTTACACGTAACATATTGTTTCAAATTTATTATTTTTCCTACACTTTTCCCATTTTAATTTTTTTTCTCTAGGCCATGGGGGCGTGGGGGGGGGTACCTATGCCCCCCCTCCGGATCCAGCACTGCTTGTGTGCCGCTCCGCGCCGCGCCTTGGGCTTTCGCCGGGCCCCGCGTGCCCGGGCTTTCCTGGAATGCACGTCGTCCGCGGGCAGGGGCGCGCGGAGGGGCGGGTTGAGGCGGAGCAGGGCGGGGCGGCCGACCGCGGGGGCGATGCGCCGCGACGGCCTTGAGGCGACGCAGCCGCCACTCCCTTCCCCCTCCCCCTTCCCCCCACCCCCCCTTCCCTGCGGGTGCTGCCGCGACCACCACTGCCGCAGTGCCAATCTGATGGCGCGCCGGGGCAGGAGATAAGCCAGGGGGAGTCGTTGAACCTACTGCCGTGCCTTCCCCACGGCACGCCGCCCACCGCCCACCGCCCACCGCCCGGCCAGTCGCCCGGTCAATGAATGACGTCACGCCGTCACAAACCATTCCCGACCGAACTCGGAAAACATGGGAGATGTATGGCAAGGAAAGTTGATGTACTCGTATGTATATTTCAGGGTCAGAGGCTTTTCTTGGTAGAGTGAACAGATAGGGGTCAACGCCTTGGGTCTTGGAAAAGGTTAAATTTCAACTTTGAGTGATTGAACCAACTGCACTTCCACTTCCTTTGTTATTCTCTCATGATTTTCATTGTATCTAATGTAATGGGAACTAACTCTTCTTCAATTAAATGTGTTTGATTGTCAGAAATGTAATACGTTTCCGAAGAAGTTCCCCCAGTTTTACTTCTTGCAACTACTAACCTAGTATCCGCTGCAGCGGATAACTGCAATTTTTAGGTAGAAAAACTCGTATTGTGGGTACCTGATACCGAAACACAGATAATTGTTGCTCTTGTAAGTAAAAAATAACTTCTTATAATTTGTTGTGTAGCTATAATCCCCATTTTGTGGACCCTTCATGCCGAAAAATAGGTTTATGGCAAAACGTCTTTCTGTCTGTCTGACTCTGTCCGTCCATCCGTCCGTCTGTAAAGAATGCAAGCGGGTAAACCGTAAGCAGGATTCTCATCATATTTGATTTTTCCTGATCAATCTGGCTGATGTCGTGGACTTTTGAAATTGAAACAGTATTTTGATTTTTGAGAGTTTTTGACATGAAATCCCAACACCATTCTCAACATTTTCTCAAAAATTACACTCAAGTTTTTGTTTGAATTTTTTTTCCAGTAGAGCAAAAATTACACTTTCTATAACGGCATTTTACGATTTTCGTTCAATTTATAAATTTTCGGAAATTGCAAAAGTTGGCCTCTTATGACCAAATTACTGAAGAGAGAGATTTTTAATGAAATCTGTTCTCCAAAAATAAATCATTAAGTAAGATCATCTATCGTTTTCTTTTTTCAAAATTATAGCAGTTTTCACGTAATTTTGCGGGCAATAAAACCAAATTTAAAACAAGATTTTCTCAAATAACGCTTCTAAATTTGTTCTTGTTGTTTTTTGGCTGGTGGGATAGTACTCACATAAAAATGGCGTAGGTCAGATTTTCGTTAAACTCTCTGAATTTTCGAAAATTAAAAAGTTACAAATAACGTGAGAAAGTTCGAGCTGTTGGAGCACCATTAGTTTCGTTATTTAGATGTATATTTACGTATATTATGAATGGATTTGTGCCGACCTGAATGGCCGAGGTGGCTAAGAGCGAGTACCGACTCAGCGCTTCGGTCCGAAGGGTCGCGGGTTCGAGTCCCGCCCTGGGCATGGTTGTTTGTCCCTTGTCTTTGTATGCATGTGTTGTCGCGGAGGGCCTCGCGTTCTGCTGACCCCAGATCAGAGGAGCCCGCAAGTGTGTTGGTGTCTAGTGTATGGTCGAATATGCGTCCCATCGGGACGTAAAGGGTAACCGGCTGTCGGCTGGATAAAAACCCTAGAAAGAAGAAGATGAATGGATTTGCTCAAGGTAACTGGTAATAAAGAATACAAGTAATCAATGCAATATACTAAACCTTTATTTAGTTTATTTATTTATTTAGTGATTTACAATGTTGGTTTGCTTTCAGACAAACCTATTGATATAAACGCCGATATTTCATCGTCACGAATTGAATAAGAAACATATTTGAAATATTATGATTTTTTAAATGTTTGAAGAGTTACGTTGACCGAAAAAATTAGTATTATTTGTCACACATTTCTTACAACTCGTGTTTCATCTAGTATTATATAAATATTTGATTTCTCCGCACAGAAAGTCAATGTGTTTTCCAGTTATGTAACATCCGTGATAATGGTACTATGTATTTCTTTATACATGATAGGAGATATTTATATATGAGAACACATTTGAGCCCAATGCTTCTTCCTAGAGAACTGTTGAGTTGAAGGAATCACGTGCTTTAAATCTGTCCTTAGTTTAAATTGTCAAATTGAATACTAATTTTGTTTGTAGATTGTAGATGCTCTTAACTTTTGAGTCTCGTGCGTCCTTTAAAAATAACTAAAAAAATAGCACAACTTTTCGAACGTGTTTAGATGGGGTCAGGAAAGCTGACATAAAGATGTATTCCCTCTAACTTGAAATACAAGGTTTCTGAGTTATGATTTAGATTTTGCATTTTAGTAGTCGAATTTATCAGTTAAAGGTAATAAAAACAGTTTTCTTCATATTCTGTTGGAGTTTCATTGACGTTTCAAATCATCATATTCTTAAATTTTACATTCTCGTGTACATAATATTTTTAAAAAGTAATGGAATGCTACATAAAAGTGATATTGAGATTTTGACGGAGATTCATGTTTTGGAGATCCTTGATCTCCAAAAATCTTTTGTTTAAAAAATCTCTGTCCATCTCTCTGTCCGCCCGCCCGTCCTTAACCTGGCTTTACCTTTGCAAGAAAATTGCGAGCAATATTATTTCCCAAGAAAAGTAGCCAATGTAAACATTGCGACAATAACTGTTTCTGATGTTGGCAATATTTCTTGCTAGATATTCCGGTCGTAATGTAAACTCGTGGGTTTCCGTCCTCGGAAAGATATTGCCGGCTGTTGCTGGGACTACAATTGGATTGAAGTCTGAGCAAAGTATTGCTGGAAGAAGCCAATGATGACCACGGTCACATGCGCCGGAAGTACGGTTAAGGTCACCAAACACGGCAACAAATAGTCTCAATGTAAAATGATCAGCAATATCATTCCGGAAAGATCTTGTTCAGATCTTTCTGACATTATAGTGCCCCTACTTGCTCTTGCTAGGGTAAAGATGACTACAAGAAGCAGAAACAAATTGCTGAAAGATATTGCGGAAAAGTATTGCTAATGGAAGACCACCTTTAGATTTGTGAACAACGCATAACGCCTGTAAAGTTCGCTGGGTTTTCTCCAAAATAGATATTTCCTCTTTGACCAGGCAGAACTCCAGACTAAAGTTTTGCTCAAATAGAGCAAAGTACTCTTATACAACCTCGCGGTTTAGCTCATTCCTCAGCGTCTCGCTTTCCATGACGCGATCCCAGGTTCGTTTCCCGGTCGAGGTAAGATTATAATGTGTGTTTCCTTGCAAAGTCTCAGTAAATGTTGCTGTGTGACGCTGAGAAAACTCACTTCTGAAGTTGAGAAGACCAGAATATGACATGGGGATGTCTTCGTGCTAACCACACGTACCCCCTTAAACCCATGGCCGCGAGGCCGAGAGGCTGCTGGTAGACCATGACGCGGGCTGTCGCACTAAGGACAGACACAGAATCTTATACAAATGGCGCAGGTCCCATTTTCAGCAAAATATCTGGAATTTCGAAAAGTGGCAAAAGTTAACGTTTTTCAACTTCCTACAAGTACATTAGTAAATATAGAGATTTCTTTTATAATGCAATGTACGTATCACTATTAGATATTGAAATAATTTTAAGTAGTTATTTTCGAAATAGTAACTTTCGCATAAGTTTGAATTGTATGGGAACGAATTCAATGCTTATTCGAAAATGTCCTACCCTTCAGTATAGAGGTTAGAGACGAACCTCTTACGCAGGACCAGTCACATTTTCTCCATCTGGACCGTGAGTCGGCTGCTCTCCACTCGCAGTAAGCGGCCGTGGCTGTGCAGAAGTGCTACGAGAATTTCAATAGAAACTGCCGCAATCTTTGGAAAATGCAAAGGTAAAACTGACGGTCGCCGTTACCGCACCCACGACACACAGCGACCTAAGTGTCTCTCGTTGTTTATTTCCTTGTGCGTATCGATTTTAATATTTTGGCTCTGTCTCCAACGCCTTCCGACATGTTTTATTACGTTTTGTGTTATTAGCTTCCCTCCCTGTTACGGTGTCCTCCTATTGGTACCGATATCATCGAGGCGTATTTCATTAGTTCTATGCTCGGAATAGCCTAGTTATTCACATTTTTTAGCTTTGTCTTTTCAAAAACGTCGCTTATAACGAACGCCCGTTTTGCACCCTTTCATCGCTACTCCCTCTCACTGTTTGCTTTGTTCGTCGTCGCTCTTTACTTCGCTCGTGCCTTTTGCTCCGGCCACGGAGAAGTGCTGTTTGCTCCCTATGCAGCATTCTAATGGACCCAGCTCCAACGATTTCAGAGACTAGAAACGCCGCTTGCGGCCCACACGGGACGCGACATGAAGAGGCGTGCATTCGCAGACATGTCTACGTGCGCAGACA